>JADLZN010001877.1:0-357194 GCA_018155175.1 Sinocyclocheilus anophthalmus | reverse complement strand
GCAGCTGTCAAACGGGTGATTTGCTTGGCATACGTTCAGTACACAAAAGCACCTCCCATAAACAGTAGCGTACACACACACATTTCTGCACAACCTGATGCACCCATGCTTTGCCTTACCTGGAAGTCCCTGCTGCAGGTTATGAGATGATCATGACAGGTGAAGAGTTTTGCTGGCACAGATGTGCTCTGATTTGGGTGTGCTCATGATTGGCAGTGTCACGCCTGCCCTGCCATGCCCAGTCATGCTTCTCATGACCTGAAAAGAAAGAACAGAAGCTTGAAAAGAAGCAGCCAATCCTATTGAATAGGGTGTGGCTGTAAAGAAGTGGGATCAGAAGATGTGTACTGGAAAGACTCTGCCCTACATCTAGCCTGCGTTTATATTACCACTTTACTTCTCAATCACAAGACTTTTGATGTTTGACATTTTGGAGACTTCTATTTCTATTTATGTATGTAATATGTTTATTTATTTATTTATTTTTGCCCCATGGGTAAGGATGGTTGGGGAGAGTATTATTTCCCTTTTTGCTGTTATATCTCTTGCTGTGTTTGTCTGAAGGAGAATTCCCGTTGGTGCAATAAGCGCGATTGAACTTAATAGTCTTGATAATAATGACAGAATAGAAATTGTGAATTTAACACAATTTCTAGTTTATATTTACATGTACTGTTGCTTCAGTAACAGTAGTGAAGAAGTTCTGCTGCATGCTGGGCACTGTTTTTTTTTTTATAACCCAGGGTTATATAATCAAATTAAATATTTTATATGTCCACTACAAAGGTTATGGGTCAGTAATAAAAAAGAAAAAAAAAGAAATTAATACTTTTATTCGGCAAGGATACATTAAATTGATAAAAAAAGACGTAACGACATTTAAAATGTTACACTCTTCTATTTGACTTGAAGAACTTAAGAAAGTATCATAGTTACACAACTCGCATGTGCTTGTTACTGTGCCAGACTAATGAGGGACTTGTCACGCACTGTATACTGTTGCCCTTTGTTGTTGCTATATGTCTCATTTGAAGTCACGTGGATAAAAGGTTCTACTTACTGATTAATGTAAATGTAAGCAGCAAACCTTTCATATTATATGAAATGTTTTGTGACACCAAAGCATCATATACAATGATTCTGCAGGATTGATGGAAAATTTTACTTGCCATCACATGAAAAGAAAGAAATAGAAAGTACGTTAAACTAATGATATTCACATTAGATTATCTTATTATATATTTTTACTGTATTTTGATCAATTAAATGCAGCTTTGGTGAGAAGAAAAGAGCCTTCTTTAAAAACACCTAACAAATCTAACCAACCCAAATCAAACAGTAGTAACGATGTTTGTGCCCAATGACTATATGTAAAACAGTTTTTTGTAATGGTTTATTTTTTTGGTAGAGGAATTGTTGGGCTATGTAACTTAAGCTCTTTTTCACATCAGAACAAATAAATGTTATTGAAAACATTGAGTAAGGGACCATTCACACAGAACACGTTTTTGCTTTGAAAACTGCGAGACGCAGACAGTGGAATGGGGAAAAAGTTCTTGAGATGTGGTTTTTAAAAGTTAAACTTATTCTAACTTGAGAATAAGTTATAAGCTGCTTTTTTAGAACGTCATGTCAAGACGCTGCAAAATAAGAAATGAGCGCAAATGGTCAAACACGCCCGTCTAGAGCATCTAGAAAAACAATGGAAAAGTAGCACAGTGAAACGTGTTCTGTGTGAGCGGACAGTAAATAAAATAAATAACCTTTCATTCAATGTGTGTGCAGCATCAGAGAGTGATTTGCAGTGCAGACGACTGAAACTGGACTATGAAGAGATCACTCCATGTCTGAAAGATGTCACTCTGGTCTGGGAGAGACTGCTAACCACCACTGGGAGGTCAAAGGTCAGATTTGCAACCGAGGAGATCAACACAGCTGTGGGACAAGGTGAGTTACACACACACACACACACGTAGATACATAAGAATGTTGAAGCTGATGTTACAATGAGTTGTATGAGGTTTGTCAGTGAATGTTTTGACACCTGGATTAACTGATCTAGGACTGTACATTGAGTGAGGAGTATGTAATATGTTGTTTTAGACAGCTTATGTATCATCATGGGCGCCTTAAGATAACCAAAGGCCCCTGGGCTACAGCATTACAGTAGGCCCCCTGACCCCAGAAAACCTTTTATTTTTAATTTTTTAAGCTTCCTAACAAGTATTTGTCAAATTTCGTTTTTTGTCTTGTTAACATTCACAACTCTGTTCTGCGTAAAAAGTGAATTTAAGCGAATATGCAAATTCACTCTTTGCCACACGGTGGCGCTTGTGGAACAGCAGAATTATAAAGCCGTTACATAAAGTAAACACTACATTATTATGGGCATTATACGGAGGTAATATGAAAGAAAAATGCCATCAAAACTTTCCTGGCTGAAATGTGAGTTTACATGTATGATTTGAACACCATAAATCACACAAAATATTATTTATTCATCATCAGTAGATCAAAACAACACTGCATGTTGGCATAAATGTGGGTTATTTGGTGATTGCTAACTGCGGTTTTATTTTGAAACATGACGTGCTCACGTTTAATTTAGTTAAACCACAGCCGTATAAGTTTAATGATCACATTTAAGCAATAGGACATTTCCTATTTTTCCATCCCAAGATTTAAAATTGAGAGTTTGAAGCAGCACTATTTATGGAACACAGATGACACACAGATTACATCCAAGCAAGTTACTGAACTCTCACTGTATGACGTTCAGGGGTGTGAAGTAACGAATTACAAATACTCACGTTACAGTAATTAAGTAGTTTTTATCAGTAATTGTACTTTTTTGAGTAGTTTAAAAACATGAAACCTATTATAAACAAGGCATTTGTTGCATGCAGTGGGGACATAATTACGGATTATAATGACTTATACTGCGTTACGCGTTGCGTTGAATCGCGCCGCGTAAAAACATAAAACCATGTCTGCATTTCTGACCGGAGAAATGACAAACAACAAGCACTAATCTACACTGCTCAAAACTCGCGTTTGAATATATAAAATATTATAAAAACTCTTTAAATATGAAAACGTACTTACAGTGTGTGAGTCAGAACAGTCGGCATTTTAGTCTACTCTACCAGGATCAAAAAACAGTCCTCCATAAAATGTGCGCACACATCTGAATATTTGGGTTGAAATTTTCTGGAACAGTGTTGTAAATACAACTTAAACTGATTTCTAGTCGTGTCCTTTTTTGGAAGGCCTAACAAAGTAGTTTCGATTTCACAACGAAACACAGTGTCACACACGGCAGCCTAGAGGGAGCAGCGGCCGGCTAGAGTGAGCGGAGGCCGGCTTGAGTTAGCGGCGGCCAGTGGGCTTGAGAACAGCGCGGCGGGCAGCTTGCGGCAACCACATGTGACGACCCCAGGCTGGAATCCACTTCGTCCACGGTGAAAGCCAACCCAGCAATCGACGGCGTGAAGTTGATGTATTTCCTCAGCAACCAGCCCGGATCAGCTCCAGGATGCCGAAGCAGATATCGTCCATTTTTGGAAGGCCAAAGAAAGTAGTTTTCGCTTTCACAACGAATCACACAGGGCCTTCACGACATGACGGCGTCAACAACAATACTACAGCGAGAACATTCCGGCGGCGTTGATGCAAATCTTACATAGTGAGGTAGATATGTGGGGGTGTTTTAGAACGAGCCGTTTTAGGTAGGCATGTTGACTCTTAACTTTATAAAGAATATCTCTTTGGATTTGAGACTTTAGTCTTTGCACTTTACAGATCTTCTTTATGCACCAAGAGCTTGTAACACTCCAAAGAGAAAGGAAAAATTTTAATCGCGTCATATGACCCCTTTAATATTTTATGTGCAACAACAGCATGCTGTCTCAGTGGACTTACACATGATTTTAAATCTATTTTTTCAAACTTTATGATTTAAATGGGGATGATTGTACTGAGAATAACTTTAATCTTTTCTTCAACTGAATACTGTTTCCATGCTTTTTTTAATGTATTTTAAAGAGTTGGCAATCAAAATTAAAACTACTGGATGATAGATACTCTTCATTCTTAATGACAAACAAGATAATGTGAATTACAGAATGTACAACGTTTTTAAAATCTATAAATTGCGGTGTACAGCGTTTATTATGAGGGGGTAGAATCAACAGCTCATAATCACTACTCAATACTCATGAGTACTTTAAATAGGCTACTCTTTTACTCTTACTCAAGTAGTTTTTGGACAAGTACTTTTACTCTACTCACACTACATTTTTTGGAAGGTAATGGTACTTTTACTTGAGTATATTTTTTCAGTACTCTTTCCACCAATGGACTTTACAGAACGTTGTCCGGTCAGTGCCGTTCCACAGCAGTGTTGTGTTGCTGTTAATATGAGTCTGAATAAGATACCTCGTGCTGTGATTATTACTAGCGATATGCAGTGACATGATGTTTACAGTTATCGATTGAAACGTGGAAACATACCACTTTTGGCGCTTTTCCACTGTGTGGTACGACTCTGCTCGGCACGGCTGAGTACGGCACGGTTCGGCTCGGCACGTTTTTCATTTCCACTGCAGTTCAGTACCGCTTTAGCGTGGGCGGGATTATTCACATGCCGTTATATTTGCGCCGCCTCTACTACCACGACTCCTAAAAAAAATACTTTTTCATTCCGCGTCGCCCCATCAAGCTCTCGCTGGTCTGCTCCTCTGCTATCAACGAGAGAAACGTCTGTTCTTCCGCAACAGACAACAAAACTTTTGTTAAAAAAAAGGTGCGCTCGTTCAAAACAATTGCGTTCGATCCTTCGCTGGCTGTGACCATTCTGTCCGGCCAATCTGTGATCAGCAGAGTTTACACGTCACGTTTTGGTAATGGTACGGTTCACTTTGAACCTCAACCGAGGTGGTACTAAAATAAGTACCAGGTACCAGGTACTGTACCGAGTGGAAAACCCCCCCAAAAGTGAACAGTACCGAGCCGTACCATGCAGTGGAAAAACGCCAATTATAAACTGTGTGGGGGGAACCTAAACTGAGCCATTCACTATATAGGTTACTACAACCAGTGCGTCACTGAAAATGAGTGTGTGAGTTTGTTTACAAAATGCTATTGTCACTGCTGCAAATTCCCATATAAATAATTATTCAAAAAATATAATTTACCTGCAGCCAGTAGGCCCCTCCCAAGTGTAGGCCCCTGGGCTTCAGCCCCTTGAAGCCTGTGCATTAATGCGCCCCTGGTTGTCCGTTTTTTAGAGGAGTGTAAACTGAGTTATCTGTGTGCATTTATTTTGAAGCCTTTAATTTGCATTTCCTGAAAAAAAGTGGAATGTTTTTCACGTTTGATGTTTATGCGGAGTATGTGTGTGAGTGTTTCATTTAGATACAGGAGCTGTCTCTTTGATAGTCAGGTTTTTATAGAGGTAGTTTTGCGGAATGATTGGTGAGATTGCACACACCTATGCACACAAGCACACACCTGTTCAAGTTCAGTGCAACTGTAGCATGTAACATTCACGTACACATATTTGTGCAGATGTTATACAGAGTTCATTATCACTATGAATCTGGTGCAATTCTTTGCACTTTGCATGATCGTACTGATTATGCTTCATAAACTGCAGTGGGGACAAACTGCTGAGTGTTTGCAATTCTGTTTGGTGGCACTAGTGCCACAGAAATAAGACAAAGAGCTGTTTTTTTGGACTTAGTCTTCTTGAAGTGATTTTATGGACATCCATCTACATGTCAGATGAGATCACACACTACTGAAAAAGCACTCAAAACTGGTGTTCTGCTCAAGACATTCAAAAGATCCATCAATGAAACACTCTCGTATTGCTCTTCTTTCTGTTTTTCTCTCTCTCTCAGGCGTTCCTAGGCAGCATCGAGGAGAGATTTGGAAGTTTCTTTCAGAGCAGTATTTGCTGAGGCAGGAGGTGCCCGGCGCCAAACCTCCGAACAATGACACTCCTTACAAAGAGCTTCTGAAGCAGCTCACATCCCAACAGCATGCCATCCTCATAGACTTGGGTTAGTATTACAAGCACAATGGTCTGTGCCAAAACCTAGTCTGCATTGCTGCCTACATCTAACTAAAAACTGGAATACACTACACGACTTTTAAAATCTGAACAGATTTTAAAACACTAGGCAACATACACTACTTTGTAAACGTAAGGAGGAAAACTGGCATTCATAAACTAAACGAATGAGGATCACACAAAAACTCAATCAGAGACGTGCGCCTTGTTGCTACTAGATGTGTGACAGGCGACTTAAAATAGCAAACAGATTTGATATCCTCCGACTGGATGGAATCAAAGTCTGAAGCTAAAACATCAGAGTCTGTGCCATCATACCTACGTGCTTTTCTATGGAATCTGTCAACTCAAACCTGGCGAATGGCTCTGCTTTCAGCAACTTATCCAAACTGAAATGGGGCAAAAAAGTGTAGTGTATTCCAGCCTTTAAATGGAAGTGACTGATTTGGGACACTCTTGATAGGCAACAACTGTGCTCGATGCACAAATGTCGCTCTTCACATAAAGCACACAGAAGACTAGGCCCACAACTGATTCCAATAGAATTTGACATTAGCATGTTGCTATGCAAACAAATCAGTATTCTATAACAGTGGTTCTCAACCAGGGGCCTGAGAAAACTCCCAATACAATTATTAAATTATTTAAATTGTTATATTAGCATATATCTTAATTAAAATCCTAAAAAAAAAAATTGTAAAGATGTACAAAATTAAACTTGCAACATTGTTTTTAACAGCACACGTACCAGAGGTACATATCAGCTTAGGTAGGAGGGCCTTTGAATATTGTCTTGGATATAGTGGGGCATTGAGAAGTCAAAAAAAAGTTTAGAGCCATTGCTCTTCAAAAAAAAATAAAAATTGGGTTCAATAGTGGAATTTAACTTCATTTAAACTGGAATAACTGGAATTAGGTCCTATAAATACAATGTAAAACGAATTCAATTTATTATTTGGTATGAGTGAATATTCATATATTATTTATTTATTAATATTTGTAACCGTTGCAAAATTTTGGTGTCTGTAAGATTTTTTTTAAAGAAATTGATACTTTAGTCATCGGGGATGGCAAAATTGATCAAAGGGACATTTCTGATGTACAAAAGAATTTTATTTCAAATAAATGCTGTTCTTTTTTAACTTTTTATTTATCAAAGAATCCTAAAAAATGTATTACAGTTTTCACAAAAATAATAAGCAACACAACTGTTTTCAAAAAAACACTTTTTTTAATATAATCACAAAAAATGAACTTGAGCGCAAAATCAGCATATTAGAATGATATTGAAGAATCGTGAGACATAAAGTTAGTTTGCTGAAAATTCAGTTTTGCCATCACAAAAATAAATTACATTTAAATTATATTAAAATAGAAGAAGTTAGTTTAAATCCTAATGATAATTCACAGTATTACTGTTTTTACTTGGATTGTTGCAGCCTCGGTAAGCACAGAAACTTCTTTCAAAAACATACAACATACATTTGAAGGGTAGTGTTTGTGTGTGCAATATAATATTGGTATAATTATTATAAAATGTATGAATTTCTTTTGTGCTTGTCGGAAAAGTTATAAGATTATAAAAAGCAATGCAGGGGGGGGGGGTGGGGGGGGGGGGGAAACTGCCCTTAAAATGCTGTCCTGGATGGTACTGTAGGCAGCTCACTAGGTTTTGGAATGATTACTGTATTGCTTTTGTATTGTCCTTAGTTCTTTGTTATCTTTGAAGGTGGTCCGTTATCTAGATCATTGCTGAATGTCTAGTAAACTTATTGTAGTCAACTGCATGTGTCTTGCTGTTGCTCAAGATGTTCTGCCCCTCAGAAATGTCTTGAGCAACAGAAACATGTCGTGCTGATTAGCTCAACTTGGCACTTATTTGGTGGGCTTGCTTAATGTTGCGTTCTAGCATGCTGAAAAACAGCTATTCTGCTCTTCTGTCTTAAAAATACACACTATCTTGTACATGCTCATGCTTGCCCTGTTTTATTTTTTTTTTAATTGTCATCTGGGTATACACACAAGTCTCCATTCTTTGCAAAACGATCATTAGCTCCGTTAGTATAGAGAACAAACTTCTGCAGAACCTCTTGAGACACTAGCGGAGATGGACAGATGTGAAGATGGAGAGATTAATGGGGAGGCTCAGACAAAGAAAGGGAGGTGTCGTTGGCTCTCAGCACAGTGACAGTGGGAAGAAAGAGAGATGGATAGCTTTACAAACAGGAAAGAAAACTAACTTATAGGAATGTATATTGTTTCTAGGAAGACGCCCTCTCAGACAGGAACATATAAGCTCTAATTCAATGCAATACTTCAAATTCCTATCTTGAGATGCTTGCTTTCTTTCCCGTTGCTTCATGGGTCTTTATTTACAGGTTTCCAACCAATTGATGACACCATGCTCGGTTCATTTCCGCAGCTGCCAGGCAGTGCCCACAGTCTACTTTTATTAAAAATTTTTTTTTTTTTTTTTTTTTTGCCATTTTCATGTTAAAGTGAAAAAAATGTTTCAAATTGTCGGAACTGGAAGTACAGAAGTTTAATATCTATTTTTGTTGGGTACCTGGACATTGTGGAATCCCAGGACGACAAGTGGACGCTGCTGCTAAGGAAGCACTTTCCACAAATATTGAAAAGTGTCCCATACCACCCACTGATCTTAAAACTACCATATTATCATCATCAAATGGACAAATGAATGGGGCCAGTGTGTGAACAACAAACTGTATGAAATTAACCCAATTGTTGGTTAAAGTTGCATCTTTATTTTCAATAATTGATGGGAATAGATCATGGATACACAGTGCCAAATTGGACATTTCAGAATCAAGCAATAACAAAGGAAGATCCACTGATATTCGTCCGATATACACCGGTCTTCATGCCAGTGTCCAGTATCTTTTAAAATTATTATAATTTTTTTTTTAAATTGTGCTAGTTTAAGTTCACTTTGGAAATGATATTACTCCAAAAATTGTTTAGAAAAAATTTTTAACAGAGTAAACCATGACTTAATCTTAGAGTTTTTATCTAAAGCAAACTTTAAAAACCTTATACATGTTTTTAACTTGCTCTTTTAAATTATTTTAACTTGTTGCTTGCCATGAAAATAACCAAGGAAGCTGGCATGGCATTAAAACATCAACCAACCAACCAGCCAACTCTGTAAAAGGAATTACTAAAAAAATATATATATAGTAAAAGTGAAGTTAGTTCTGGGGGAAAAGTCTTGCATCAGTTGTTTGCAGATTCCACATAGTTTGATATTTATGTGTAATGCAATTAAATTCAAACACTGTAGTGTGACTTAAGTATCCAGATACTTGGCCTCTGTATAAACCTACATGAGAGAAGCATTGTGGGAGTATAAGCATATACCGTAGATGTGCCTCAAAAGTTGAAAACCAGCACCAGACTTTGGTTGATGAGACCGTGTCAAATATATGAGCCCTGTTCTTTCCTCCGGTCAGTTCTTTCTTTCTACATGTGGCGCACACACATGAGAGTAACCCTCTGAATGATTGTGAACACTAGAGGAGGAGATTGAGCCGAAAGAAGGGGGGTCATATGTGTCTCTGCCAACATCAACAACAACAGCAGCATTGTTTTACTCAAACTGCACTGAAGAAAAAAAAAGAATACTTGAATGATTATTCTTCTTCCTCTCCCAGGACGTACATTTCCCACTCATCCGTATTTCAGCGCTCAGCTGGGTGCTGGCCAGCTTTCTCTCTATAATCTACTGAAGGCATATTCTCTGCTGGACCCAGAGGTGGGTTACTGCCAGGGCTTGAGTTTTGTGGCCGGCGTGTTGCTACTTCATATGAGTGAGGAGGACGCATTCCACATGCTCAGATTCCTTATGTACGACATGGGGCTGCGGAAACAGTACAGGCCCGATATGATCATACTACAGGTACAGTAACATTGACATTGTCTCATACAGTATATGACATCCTACAGTATTTTTTCACCCTAATGGTTACACCCAGTAGTGCTTTTGCAAAAGAAGTTCGATAAAATTCCTAAAAATGTCCCACAAAAATATTAAGCAGCACTTTTTAAGCAGCTGTTGTCAACATTGATGATAATAAGAAATGTTTCATGAATGATTTCTGAAGGATCATGTGTTACTGAAGACTGAATTAATGGCTGCTGAAAATTTATCTTTGCCATCACAGGAATAAATTACATTTTTAATTATATTTAAAATGGAAAATTATGAATGTATTCTAATTTTAATGTGGCCACATATTCTGCCCTACAAAACCAAAATGGAAAATGAGAAAAAATGTTTGATTGTCCATCCAAATGTGTTTTCTCTGAATCCGAGCATAGTTGAGACAAACATGTCTGAGTACAGTTCATTGTTCTATAAACTCAATTTCAGTCATAACTCATCTGTATGTAGTTTATGGGAAAGATTTTGTATGACATGAAAACTTAAGTGTGATCTCATTATTGATTGATTGATTTTTTGCAGTTCACTTCCTGATCAGTAATGCATTGTGTTCCTTTAAACTGCATTTAAATAAAAAAAAACTGTTAAACACAATTTATCACATGTGTTATGCGTACGCTTTGACAGCCCTGATACAAATCAAGCAAGAAACATTCTACAGCTAAGCATGCGTGAAGAATTTGATCCATAACTGTAGGCCAGGGTTTCTCAACTCTGGACCTCGAGATCCATTTTCCTGCCGAGTTTAGCTCCAACCTTAATCAAACACACCTGAACAAAAGCTAATCAAGGTCTTCAGGATTACTACAAAGTTGCAGGTAGGTATGTTTTAAAGGGTTAGTTCACCCAAAATGAAAATTTTGTCATTAATTACTCACCCTCTTGTTGTTCGAAACCCGTAAGACCTTCATTCATCTTTGGAAAACAATTTAAGATATTTTGGATGAAATCTGAGGGCTTTCTGACCCTCCCATAGACCACAAGGTAACTACCACGTTTAAGGTCCAGAAAAGTACCAAGATGATCGACAAAGTAGTCCGTGTGACATCAGTGGTTCAACTGTAATTATACGAAGCTCCGAGAATACTTTTTTGCGCAAAGAAACAAAAATAACGACTTATTCCACATTTTCATCTCTACTGCATCACTTTGGACGCGCGTTCACAACGTCATTACGCCGGATCTGGGTCAGCGCCGCCACACGTATTTAATCAAAAAATATATTGAATGTGTTCGAAGAGATGAACGAAGGTCTTACGGGTTTGGAACAACATGTGGGTGAGTAATTAATGACAGAATTTCTTTTTTTTGGGTGAACTAACCCTTTAATTCAGGTTGGAGCTAATATCTGCAGGAAAGTGGACGATTCCTTTAATGTTCATAAGATGAGCGAGATTGTCTTTGTGTATATACATTTTAATTAAATGATTAGCAAGTTTAGTTAGCAAATTTTGTATTCTACTGACTGATATTGTCAGTAACAGTTTTTCTCTTCTTTCTTTCTCAGATTCAGATGTATCAGTTGTCTCGTCTGCTGCATGACTATCACAGGGAGCTCTACACTCATCTGGAGCAGTATGAGATCGGCCCCAGTCTCTATGCCGCTCCCTGGTTCCTCACCGCTTTTGCCTCACACTTCCCGCTTGGATTCGTGGCACGAGTGTTTGGTAAGTGCACACACCCTCATGCACACTTTAATACTCACACACACTTTCCCAATCAAAATAAGTTCCTCAGATTGCCCATTACCACATTGCTTTTTATAATTATGCATTTAACAGACACATTTATTTAAAGCAGGGACAGTCCCTTTGGACAAGCTCCTTGCTCAAGGGCACAATAGTCGTAGCTCTTGAATTGTGTACAACCTACAATCCTTGGGTTTTGTTACCAGCTCTGAGGTTTAACCACTAAGCCACACCAGCCACAGATTAAAAGCATCTTCTACTGAACTAAAAAGTTCAAAATGAAACCATGTTAGGAGATATCAACGGGCCAATCAGATGCCAGTGTGGTAGATAGTGATGGATTGCCATTTTCTTAATTTCCTCAGAAGTGTTTATGAAGATGGCCTACATGTTTGACATTCTTGTCTGGAAGGATACTGTGGAACACACACATAACAGCGCATTCTCTTTCTTTTGTCGTTACCATATACAGTCAGGTGCACACATATCTGCACGTATACAGACACACCCTGTCTGCAGAGAGATATTAATGAAATGTTGCAAGTTGGCACCAGTTTTCATCTTGATGGGTGGTTTTACAGGTTGGGGAATAATTTTTGCACCTGGGTTTTTAACTTTTTTTAGTTATTTGTGTCTTCTAAGTTGCACCTGCTAATGCACATTCTTTCTTAAAACCCCTAACCCTAAGTATTTGGCGCGTAATTCGCCCTGCACCTTACTAGAGACATAGATGATACCATAAATCATGCAGAATTAATAATGAGAGGTGTGCTGTTACTTTTATAAGCTTAATGATGAAAAGAAAGCTGAAATAAAATAGATGTCAAACGTAAACTTAAAAAATTTCAACAAAAATCAGATATGTTGCCTTGGCAACTAACTGAAATAAAATGACTAAAACTGAAACAAAAATAAAGCTGAGTGTAAATATTAGTAAACACTAATAAAAATGACAAAAGCGCATAACAAAATTACTAGTGCTGTCAATCGATTAAACTTTTTAATTGGATTAATCATACCCTTTTTGTGTGATTAATCGTGATTCTTGCAAAACTGTATTTTCTGCAAGCTTATTTCAAGATAAATTTAGATGTCTTTTCAAAAAAGGACATTTGTAGACTCCAGAAGGACACTAAAGAACTAAATGATTTAAGAAGACCATATAACTGATACATTTGTGCACACCAAAGCACACATTAAAAAAACTTTTCAGAATTCATAGTGTATAGTATGTGTACAGTAGAGAAGCCAAGTTGCGATACCGAACAGGACCACATGGAGATGCCAAAATACCCCTAAACCAACCATCTTGAGCTGACTGCATATACCTACTACAGTACACGGATCCATTCAGAATGACTAAACACAGCAACATACACATGAGGACAAATCAAAATATTATCCTGAATGTGTGTGGAAACAACGTGAATGTACTGAAATGTGTCTGTGCATAAATACAATGTATGATCTGTGGCACATACACGGTTTGGTGGTTCATACAATATTCAGGACCTCACGCAGACTCGACTTTACCTTGATTGCAATCCTTGACATTCAACACTTTACTAGAGAGAAGCTGGTTTGCTTTATCCAGCCGAGAAAACGTAGTTTGCGTATCATACAGTGGTGGGATGTTTAGACGTTCCGTTCAGTCTGTATTTCACACAGAATATGACCGAGCTCAATGAATAATTCACTGAAAACGCACTTTATTTACATTAGCACTGTTTTGGGACTGATTTTTTGGAATGCCTTCACTTACTGGATTATGGGACTGAAAACTTTAAACAGGTTTAGCAGCTTAAAATGATCTGATCGCAAACAGAGTAGCAGAATTGGGTTAAAGGGTTAGAATAGAATTTGTGCTTCAGTAATTTTGCGTTAATAATTAAGGATTTTTGGATTAATCACATGCATTAACGCGTTAAATGTTAACAGCCCTAAAAATTACTAAAACTTAAACTAAATTTAAATTGAAAACTGAAATTCCAAATATGGAATATTCAAAATATGAATAAATAATATTATATAATGTAGAGTACTAAAGTGACTGGCAGCCAGTAAAATGAATGAAAAAGGAGGTGGTAGTACAAATTAAATAATTTTCACTCAGTAAATATAATAATATAGAGATGAAAGAGATCCGCACTCGTACAAATTCAGCCAAAAAGGCTTATTACATTTATTGCTCAGACCACAAAAATATGTGCAAAAAAGTGCAAATGTGCACATTTATAAGCCTTTTTGGCTGAATTTGGAGAAGTGCAGATCTCTTTCATCTCTATATTATTGTATATTTTGGATCTACGCACCTTATGCTATTTGCCTACTGGATTTTTGGAAGAGTGTTTGGCGCTACAACCTTTTCTAATTGCACACAGTAAATATAGAAATGGTTTGTGTGTGTGTGTGTGTATTCATCCCTGTGATATGTTGCTGAAAAAAAATTCTGATAAGGTTTCAATTAACAATTTGTCCTTCGCCATTTATAATTTCAGAATGCAAAATCCTCTGCTTCTCTTTATCCTTCTTTTGCATCTCACTTTATCTCCTATGCGCATACTAAAGTAAATTATGCATGGTAATCAGAATCACTGATGCCTAACAACTGGCGCTAACTTTGTTTTGCTTAATCACAGTTCCGTGACTCTGTGTGTGTGGTGTGATTATAAGGGTGAATGTCATTGACCTTGTGACACACACACTCTCATCTTTTTCCAAGGGTAATCGCTCGAACTATCTTGTACCATCTTGAACCATCTCATTTTACACTGACTTACACACATACACATTTCTATTGACAATCTTTTATCTTTGTTGTAAAGTACGTGATGTGCAAGACACAACTCTCAACACTTCTGCTGGGATTTTCAATTGCAGATTATTTCTGCTATTTTATCATGTTGAAACCCACTCTGTCTTTTTATATATATATAATTATATATATATATATATATATATATAAGTATTTTAAGGCATATGGCATTTAATACTTTTCAATATCATATTATTTTATATTATTTTATTATATTGATTAACATAATCCACAACTGGTGTGCATCAAATATTTAATGCTATGATTTGAGACAAAAAAATCACCTATGCATATGGTGTGTAAAGATATTATTTTACCGTATTTTACATTAGATTACTAAGAAGCATTGAGGGCAAAGTTTAAGTTATTTTATAAAAACATTAGTTAATAAAATAAATAATGTAATAAACTCATAATTGAACAAAATCTCTTAAAGCAATTTAACTGATTGATTTTATTTTATTATTTATTTAGACAAAATTTTAAAGAATTTGAATATTGCTTATTTATTGGTTATATGGCATAACATGAAATAATTATCATTTTATTGTTATCTGCCAGAATTTTTTTATCGGTTTATCCATAATTGATTTGTTATCAGGCATGATGCTAATAGACCACTGAACTTAATTTGTGAACATAAATTATATTTGTATTATATCACTATGCAATATTGTAATCAAATATTCTTTCTGCGACTGGGGTATCTTCAAAATGGATTCCTTGATGGAAACTGAAAAGTATTTATTGATTTTATATCTTCCAGACATGCTGTTCCTTCAGGGATCGGAGGTCATCTTCAAGGTGGCTTTGAGTCTTCTTGGTAGCCACAAGCCACTGATTCTCCAGCAAGACAATCTTGAGTCAATTGTGGAGTTCATCAAAACAACCTTACCCAATCTCGGCCTTGTGCAAATGGAAAAAACAATAAATCAGGTAATAAATATATCAGTGTTAGTGTGCATGCCTGCACCATACCTGCAAATCCGATTCGCATATGCACATACGCACTTTCACTTGTGCTGAGTGTCAAGGCAGTGACACATTTGGGTGTGGATTCTATTTGTGCTTTTGTGGTAACAGCAATATATGTGTATCTTTCCCTACACAATCAACATGTACTCATGCTCGGGTGTGTCTTGTGTTCATCTTCATATGTGGTTTTCATAAGTACTAGTTTCATCATGAACTCGGCACAAATAATAGATGGAGTTAGTAAAGTATGGGTGTTGCTCAGTGTGTGTCTGTGCATGTGTGTGTTTTATGTCTGAAACGATGAAAAGGGTTTCATGCAAGAAATTCACCACAAGTTCTCTTGAATATTTTAAATAATGCCCAACCATGTACAATTAATAGATTCAGCAGCAAGAAAATAAATGAAATAAAGCAAGAGTAACAGCAAGAACAAGTGTATGGAAGCTTGTCTCCACCACTGAATAACAATAAAAAAGGTAATTGCGACTTTTATTGATTTTATTCACAATTCGACTGGTATGATGGACTAAATTATAATCTTGCAATTCTAGATTTCTCAGAATGTGAGTTATATCTAGCATCTCGAATTTATAACACATTCGAGTTAAAAAGTCAGAATTGTGAGTTTACAATTCTGAGAAAATAATTTAGAATTCTGAGGAAAAAAGTCAGAACTACAAGATATAAACTTGCAATTGTGAGTAAAATTGTTTTTTATTCAGTAGCGAAAACGGGCTTCCATACAAGTGCAATACAGTGGGCATAGAAAAGAAAGTTGGAAAAAGATCATCCCCCTCCTAAAAATGGCTTGTAAACTCAATCATGTGTAGCTAATCACTTTCTCAATGGCACATTTGACTTTCAACTGTGATCAGCTGTGCTCATTTTGATTAGCTCAGCATGAAAAGAGCTTTCCTGGAGCATTTCAATCCTTGGTAGTGCAACTGAAGCAAACAGTCAACTATGGGTGGCAAGGCACTGCCAAAAAACCTCTGGGATAAAGTTGTGGACCGGCACAAGTCAGGAGATGGATGCAAAAAAATTAAAAGGCTTTTTCAATGCCTAGAAGCTCAGTGAAGTCTATTATTAAGTAGTGGAAGGTATTTGGTAAAACACAGACACTCCCTGGATCAGGACGTCACTCCAAACTGGATGAAAGAGCCAGGAGGAAACCGATCAGATACCCCTTTTCCACCAAGGCAGTTTGAGTGCTGGTTCGGAGCCAGAGCCTAGTTTCAAATTGGTTATTTGTCTTTCGACACACAAAGCACCAGCTCTGAACAAGGAAAAGTGGTTCGTAAGTAGCACCAAAACATTGCTGGTCTAGAAGTAAGAACCGCTTGCGTCAGGGGCTGGGTGGCGGGGTTACCGTGACCAACAAGAAGAACAGACATTTTTGACCGCCATTTTTGAAATAGCAGCTAAACACGAACACGTTGGATTTGCAGTGTTTGGATGCCGATGTAGGTTCGCAAAGCCAACATCAATAGCAACGCAACGTCTGCCATTGTTGATGGTGTGTTTAGGCTTGTTCAGGATGCATCGGCGCTGCGCAGACTGGTCGGTGTGTGGCATCGGGGTGCCGCGGGAATGATTGGAAAGCAGACGACTCTCTATATGCTTTTGGATCGCTTTCACGATGCTTTGGTGTCGTGTGCCGATAGGTCTGCATGGTGCGATGCATCTCGAACAAGCCTGTTGTGTTTGGCGTTGCCATGCTAACGTTACCGGGAAAGACCTGGCTCTGTGGTGGCTCTCTAGTACGTGGAAAGGCAAACCGGTTCTTAGAAGTCTCGCCAGTTGAACCAACTCCGAACCGACAATAGCACTGGCACTGGCTCTGAACTAGCACCCGGTTCATGCTAGTGGAAAATGGGTAAGAGAGGTGACCAAGAGACCTACAGTAACTCTCAAGCAGTTGCAGGAATTTATGACAAAGAGTGGTCACATTGTGTGCATGTGACAACAATATCACAAATTCTCCACAAATGTGGCTTGTATGGGAGGCTTGCAAGAAAAAAAGCCACTCCTCAAGAAAGGCCACATGCAGTCACGACTGAGCTTTGCCAAAACACACCTGGAAGATTCTGAAGCAGATGAGACTAAAATTGAATTATTTGGCCTCAACACCAAACGATATGTCTGGCGGAAATCCAATACAGCTCACCATCCAAATAACAGCATTCCTACAGTAAAGCATGGAGGTGGTAATATCCTGTTATGGGGTGTTTCTCTGCAGCAGGGACTGGAGCACTTGTCAGGATAGAAGGAAAAATGGATGGGGCAAAATACCGTCAAATTCTTGAGGAAAATCTGCTGCCCTCTGCCAGAAAGTTGTCAGTGGGAAGAAGATTTACCTTCCAACATGGCAATGACCCAAAGCACACAGCAGAACTGAGCACACAGTGGTTGAAGGAGAAAAAGGTGAATGTCCTTGCAAGGCCTAGTCAGAGCCCAGACTTAAACACCACTGAAAATCTGTGGAATGACTTGAAGACTGCAGTCCACAAACACTCACCATCAAATTAAACTGAACTTGAGCAGTTCTCAAAGAAGAGTGGGCAAATATTGCAAAGTCTAGATGTGCAAAGTTAGTAGAGACAAAGACATATCCCAACAGACTAAAGACTGTAATTAAAGCAAAAGGTGGTTCAACAAAATACTGACACAAGGTGGTGACCCTTTTTCCAACTCAGTGATTATGTTTTTTTATATTTTCTGACATGGTGGTTTTTCTATAACACTGTAAGTATAGCAAAATATCTCTTTAGTTGATCCCAGCAAGGAGAGTCAATAAGCAAATACTTTTGGGAGAAGTACAAAAGAGAAACAAACCAAAAGATATTTTGGTATAGAGAAATGGCTAAAGGAACACATTTTTACATTTTTTTTTGGTACTTTGTAAAGGGATTGGTAAATACATTTTAGAGTAGACACACACAAATGAAAATCCAAGCTCCTAAAACACTTCAAAAGCACTGTGAAGTGGTTAATGTGACTTGTGTGCTAAATTACAAGTCTTGCAAAACATATGATTACTGTGTGAGGAACATACTGAAATTTACGCTGTTATTCGATTAATTTTATGTTTTATGTGTACTATCACTTATTGTGACAACTTATAGGACAATATGAAATTAGAATATTTTTAAATGTTACACTTTATTTTTTATTATGCAGCTTTTGCTGCAGTACAAATTTCTCATCTTTTTTCTTAAAAGAAGAAAAGAAACTATTCTATACAGAGAGAAGTGTGTGTGTATGCTTATGACACTATAAAACAAGACACAAGTTGTGAAGAATGCACACACACAAAGGGCATATGTTTTCGTTTTCTTGTTTTTGGATGCTGGATGATGATCAGTAGAGTTTTTTCAGCCCACCCCAATCTTGCAAACTGAAGTTCGTATGCACAAAGAAACATGCTTTGACTTGCCCAGCTTTGACATTCTCATCTTGTATATTTGTACATGTCTCTGTGTAGGTCGAGATGGATATCAACAAAAAAAAAAAAAAAAAAAAATAAACAGCTCCCTATTAGGTGGAATAGCATGTTCTCAGGACGAGCTCTTGGATGGTCCCCCACTCTCCCCCAATCACAGCGGTGGCCAGTGGAGAAGACCAATGAAGCCTCCGACGCAAAACTTAGACCGCTGAGATGAACTTCAGGTGGCTCATCCTAAACAAGCAGACTCCTTTAATATGTTTGCCCTTGTATGTAGATTAAATCTTATTCACTCGTATTCAATTTTCAGAGTATAAGGGGTCATATATGCTGGCTAAAATGGTATTTGGTGTAATGAAATGTGTTTATGGAGTTTAAGGTTAAAAAAACACATTATTCTTTCAACATACTGTACATTATTTTTTCTCCTCTATGCCCCGCCTTTTTGAAACGCGTCAATTTTTTTACAAAGCTCATCGGTCTGAAAAAGAGAGGTGTGGTGTGATTGTCCAGCTATCCAGTGCGTTGTGATTTGGCTGAATACCTCAAGCGTGAGACTGAAATGTTATGCCCCTCACCATACTGTGATGATGCCCTGTCAGGCCGGAGTGATGATTCAAAAACATGAAAACCCATTAGAAACGAGGCATTCGTTGCATCCAATGGGGACATAATTAAGGATTATAATGACTTACACTGTCTTTTACACGTTGTGTTGCGTATCGCGCCACGTAAACATAAAACATGTCTGCATTTGTAATCGGAGAAACAACAAACAACAAGCCCTACTCTACACTGCCCAAAAAACTCCTTTTAAATATTTAAATATATAAATATAAAACTCTTTAAATATAAAAAACATACTTAGTCTTTGAGTCAGTACAGTTGGCATTGTAGTCTACTCTCCCATGATTAGGAAACAGTCCTCCATAAAATGTGCTGCACACATCTGAATATTTGGGTTTAAGTGTTCTGGAACAGTGTTGTAAATACAACTTAACCACTGATTTCTAGTCGTGTCCATTTTTGGAAGACCAAACAAAGTAGTTAAACTTTCACAACGAAACACAGCATCACAAACGGCAGCCTTGAGTGAGCGGAGGCCGGAGGCCTATAGTGGAGCAGAGTCAGGCCTAGCAGGAGAAACGCCGAGGTTTAGAGTAGCATATTCGCGGGTGGGCTTGAGAACGGTGCTGCCGGCGATTTCGACGAAGGAGCGTCAAAAGACATGTGACGACTCCGGGCTGGGCTCCGCTTCGTCCACTGTGAAAGCCGATCTGGCGATCCACAGCAAAGTTGATGTATGTTCCTCAAACCAGCACGGATCAGCTCCAGGCATTACGAATCAGATTCGTGTCCTCTTTTGGCAGACCAAACAAAGTAGTTTTCGCTTTCACAACAAATCACACGCGTCTTTACGACATGACGGCGGCAACAACAAAACTACAGCGAGAATAAAAGATACGCCTCCTTTCTTTGCGTGAACATTAGGGCGGCATTATGCAAATCTTCCCAGATAGTGATGTATGTATGTGGGGCAGGTGAACGAGCTGTCTTTAGGGTAGGTGTCTGACTCCTTACTTTATAAAGAATATCTCTGTGAATTTGAGACTTTAGTCTTTGCAAATTAACATATCTTCTTTATGCACCAAGAGCATGTAACACTCCAAAGAAAAAGGAAAAAATTAAATCGCATCATACGACCCCTTTAATGTAAACAAAAGATTTTCAAAGGGATATGTTTATCTTTATAAACTCCACTCAGCAACAATGCTTTTTTTGTTTGTGGCTTTTTAGTTTAGTGTTTAGTATAATTTATCACTGTTTAAACGGAACATCACATAAAATCAATATTTTCTTTCAAAAATTGTTCCTAAATAGTTTATTTTTATGTAGATAAAGCATGGTGGCTCTTTATGACTCCTTCATGCAAGGTCCAAAATCTTGACTGCAAAAACTTAGTTTTTCATTGCATGTTTTTTTTTCTCTCGTGTGTGTGTGTGTGTGTGTGTGGTGTGTGTGTGTGTGTTTTTAGTATATTTTCCTGTTAAATTAGCATAAAAGGAAAAAAAAAAAAAAAAGACATAGTGTATATAGTTTCCTTGCAAATATTCTTCCTGAATTTTTTATACATAAGATTTCAAAGTGAAATGGTGCATTCTTTTTTTCCGGTTTATGTGTGCTTGTTTTTTGTTTAGTATTTTTGGTTACGAGTTATTTAAATTCAGCATCATATACAGTGTGAATTGTTTCCTTGCAGAATTTCTGTCTGAATATCTTATACTTTATTTTTTATATTGCATCTGGCTTGGAGTGAACAAGTCCTTATCGTCTTCCATCAGGTTGCCCACGCAAAGATCAGATGGCTGGAGACTCGTGTGGATGGCCTGGTGAATCGAGAGGTGGAGCTACAGTTGGAGGTAAAGACTCTCCAACAGGAACGGACAGAGCTGCAGCAGACTGCATCTAATCTCAGAGATCTCCTCAGCAGTCTGGGTATAAACAGCCCCTGCCCTGACCAGGAAAACCTCACCAACACAAGCAACAACCAGTAACTGTGCCAGGGAGGATACAGAGTCTAATCTTTATAAACACTCAGCTGTCTTCACTTGATCTGCTATCAAGCTCCTCCTGTAAGCATCACCTCTGTCGTCATCCTACTGGCTCTGTCGTTCTCTAGACAAGCTATCTTAGTGGAGATGGACAGGTTGGTTTTCAGGGCACTGACGTTCCTTCAATGGAGATTTTCTTGAAGGGCTGAAATAGTGTCTTTAGAGTCAGATCTTGCCAGAACTGATCAAACAACCTAAAAGATCAAAACATTAAACAGTTTAAAAGAATAGCTGAGATTGCCACCCTTTCTGGTTATTACAGCTTTTGTGACTGATGTTTACTTTCTGGACAGAGACATTTTGGGTCACCATTTTTAATAGACACTTCTTTTTACACTCCCTGCTGTCGATTTGGCAATGGCAGTGACCCCAACGATACCTTTAAGGTAGATTTGATTGGCGTTCAGACATCAGATTGACAATTCCCCAGTAAGCACTGAACAGCACGCTACAGATAAATGCACTCTTGCTGTGCAGCGTATTGTTTGCACCCTGTTCTTATTTCGTGTGATGTTTGTGTGTGAGCATGTATGTATGTGGATATATCTACCATTATATTCCAGTGCAAGAGAAAACTAAAAAAGACAACCCGCCCGGGCCACGTAACCGAACACAAGCTTCGGGCGAAGCAAACCAAAGCGGGCAAGCGGGAGGGCAGGCCGAAACAAAAGGGTGTATGAGGGTTCATCGGGAGACGCAGACCAAGGCTGCGGAGGGTACGCAGATCACCAAGAAAGCGCTGGCCGAAACACAAATCCGCACGCACGGCCCGAAAGACCATGAAACGAGCAAACCAACATGCAGCCCGGGCAGGAGGAGAAAAAAAAAAAAAAAAAAAACCCAAGGCACAAGGCACTATAGACAGGAGCC
Organism: Sinocyclocheilus anophthalmus; assembly: GCA_018155175.1. NCBI lineage: Eukaryota > Metazoa > Chordata > Actinopteri > Cypriniformes > Cyprinidae > Sinocyclocheilus > Sinocyclocheilus anophthalmus. The sequence continues at coordinate 334,749 of JADLZN010001877.1, read as the reverse complement.
ACCAGGGTGGGGCTGTGGGAGAAGGGGGGAGTTGAGTCTCAGTGGAGGGGTGGCATTTTAGCTACTTGGCTGCACTGCTGTTGATATGGTACTCAATGAACCAAAGATCTTAATGTTTTTATTTCAAGACTTTTTCTGTGACAAACCGCACGTGTCTGGTACTTAAGTGTGTGTGTCGGCTGAGTACACTGTACACGAGTGTCTGTTTTAAATGCACATTCAAGAGTTGTCACCTCTGTATTTGACTATGATATATTTTGACTGATGGAAATACATTGGGAAAGGGGTGTGTGTGAACGAGCAAAGAAAACCGAACACCTTGCATCATTTGCATAAAGGTATGTCATTACCCTTTGACCTCTTGTGCTTTTCTGGAGAATTCCATTTGTGTTTCTCAGTGTTGGAAAGACAGGTGCACTGTTAAAACATCAGTCTTGATGAAGTGCTTTATTTTTATTGGTTTTTATTGGGAGTATAATTATTATTATATGCATTAAAAAAAAATTCAATTGATGTTAGTTCAGTTGATTATACAGGGTTAGTTTCACTTTGGTTGTGTGTGTGTGTTGTACCAAAGAGCAGTTCCATGTAATGCTCTGTTGAGTCAGATGTTCTCTTGAATCAGACTTACAAGTTTCATTATACAACATTCCACCTGGTTTCAACTGGATACATTTCTTTAGGTCTCAGTACTTAAGGAATCTGTATGAGCTGTTCTGCTCTTTAAAGTGAACAAGTCAAGTTCACAGTGTGTGTGGTGTGTGTATGTCGTTGTATATATATACAGTGGGTACGGAAGTATTCAGACCCCCTTAAATTTTTCACTCTTTGTTTTGCAGCCATTTGCTGAAATCATTTAAGTTATTTTTTTTTTCCTAATTAATGTACACACAGCACCCATATTGACAGAAAAACACAAGAGTTGTTGACATTTTTGCAGATTTATTAAAAACGAAAAACTGAAATATCACATGGTCCTAAGTATTCAGCCCCTTTGCTGTGACACTCATATATTTAACTCCGGTGCTGTCCATTTCTTCTGATCATCCTTGATATGGTTCTACACCTTAATTGGAGTCCAGCTGTGTTTGATTATACTTATTGGACTTGATTAGGAAAGCCACACACCTGTCTATATAAGACCTACAGCTCACAGTGCATGTCAGAGCAAATGAGATTTATGAGGTCAAAGGAACTGCCTGAAGAATTCAGGCAGAATTGTGGCAAGTCACAGATCTGGCCAAGGTTACAAAAAAAGTTCTGCTGCACTTAAGGTTTCTAAGAGCACAGTGGCCTCCATAATCTTTAAATGAAAGACGTTTGGGACGACCAGAACCCTTCCTAGAGCTGCCGTCCGGCCAAACTGAGCTATCGGGGGATTAGAGCCTTGGTGAGAGAGGTAAAGAAGTACCCAAAGATCACTGTGGCTGAGCTTTAGAGATGCAGTCGGGAGATGGGAGAAAGTTGTAGAAAGTCAACCATCACTGCAGCCCTCCACCAGTCGGGGCTTTATGGCAGAGTGGCCCGACGGAAGCCTCTCCTTAGTGCAAGACACATGAGTTTGCTAAAAAACACCTGAAGGAATCCAAGTTGGTGAGAAATAAGATTCTCTGGTCTGTTGAGACCAAGATAGAACTTTTTGGCCTAATTCTAAGCGGTATGTGTGGAGAAACCAGGCACTGCTCATCACCTGTCCACTACAGTCACAAAAGTGAAGCATGGTGGTGGCAGCATCATGCTGTGGGGGTGTTTTTTCAGCTGCAGGGACAGGACGACTGGTTGCAATCGAGGGAAAAATGAATGCGGCCAAGTGCAGGGATATCCTGGACGAAAACCTTCTCCAGAGTGCTCAGGACCTCAGACTGGGCCGAAGGTTTACCTTCTAACAAGACAATGACCCTAAGCACACAGCTAAAATAACGAAGGAGTGGCTTCACAACAACTCTGTGACTGTTCTTGAATGGCCCAGCCTGAGACCTGACTTAAACCCAATTGAGCATCTCTGAGAGACCTAAAAATGGCTGTCCACCAACGTTTACATCCAACCTTACAGAAATGGAGAGGATCTGCAAGGAGGAATGGTAGAGGATCCCCAAATCCAGGTGTGAACAACTTGTTGCATCTTTCCCAAAAAGACTCCTGGCTGTATTAGATCAAAAGGGTGCTTCTACTAAATACTGAGCAAAGGGTCTGAATACTTAGGACCATGTGATATTTCAGTTTTTCTTTTTTAATAAATCTGCAAAAATGTCAATAATTCTGTTTTTTTCTGTCAATATGGTGTGCTGTGTGTACCTTAATGAGGAAAAAAATTAACTTAAATGATTTCAACAAATGGCTGCAATATAACAAAGAGAAAAAAATTTAAGGGGGTCTGAATACTTTCCGTACCCACTGTATATATATATAGATGGACAACAGAATTGGGACGCCTGACCATTACACCAATAGGGACTTTAATTGCATTCTAAATCTAGTAGACATTAATGTGTATTTGGTCCCCTTTTGGCGCTGTAAACAGCAGATTTTTGAGTATTTCTGTGGGGGGTTTTTGCCCACTTCATCCCGACGCATTTTTTGAGTCAGCCTAAGTTGGACATCCTGCTCTCCATCTCCATTCCAGTTCATCCCAAAGGTGTTGGATGGAGTTGAAGTCAGGGCTCTTTTCAGGCCAGTCAAGTTCTTCCACACCAAACTCATCCAACCTAATGTCTTCATAGACCTTATTGTCCAAAATGTCTTGGCATTCTGAATGTGATTTCCATCCAACACTTGGTAGCTGGTGATGTGAGGCTTGCTTGCAGCTGCTCAGCCATGGAAACCCATTCCATAAAACTCCCACTGAACAGTTTTTGAGCCGATATTAATGCCTATTGAAGTCTGAATCTCTTCAGCTTTTGGAATCAGCAGAGCATTGGTGAGTTTTACACACTTGGTGCCCATGCGCTGTGACTTCACGTGGTCTTCTGCTTCGTGGCTGTTACTAAACGCTTCAAATTTCCAATAATACCACTTACACCGTGTCTACACCAGACATATTGTAGACTCGACAAAATACTATAGAACCCATGATGCTGTCACTGGATGCAGCGCGGGACACGACAAATCCCCAACAGTAAACTGATCCCTTGTTTTGTCTAGTTGCAAAAGTGGAATCTTATAATCGTGCCATGCTTGAATTCTCTCAGCTCTTCAAACTGACCCATTTTTTCATAAATTTGTCAAAAAATAAATGCAGACTGCATGGCTAGGTGCTTGGTAGCCATTGACTTCCATAGTATTTTTTTCCCATACTACGGAAGTCAGTGGTTACTGTCAACTGTTTGGTTACCAGCATTCTTCAACATATCTTCTTTTGTGCTCAGCAGAAGATACAGGTTTGGAAAAACTTTAGGGTGAGTAAATGATGACAGAATTTTCATTTTTGGGTGAAATATCCCTTTAAAGTACGGGTACGTGAATGAAATTTGCAGTTTGCAAATTTAAGCATAGAAGTTCAGAGTGTGTGTATGTTTGTGTGTATATGTTCAAATGTTTATTTTTAATTCAAATGTGAAAAAGGATAACAATGAAGAATTTTAATATGAATAAGGTTTAATTCCTTTAGACATAAGATAAATTGTACATTGTCTTTTATTTTGGTCCTGAGCCAAAATAGGTGTAAGAATCCTGGCTATTAATATCTTAAACGTACTGCAGAAAGTGCTTTCATGATGTGTTTGTGTTGGACTTGAAATGGATGTGTAGGTGTTATTGATTGCCTGCTACACAACATTCATCAGCGCTTATCAAACATTTCTTAAACCATGTGCAAATACAGTGTGTTTTAACTTAAGCCCTGCAATCTGTGGAATCTGTGTGATGTGTAATAGCTCACAACATTCAAATCTGCTAACTATGATCAAAGTCAAAAGACAGTAGACCCACACATTACTTAATAACAGGTGCATGTTTAGATACTTCTAAAAGCACGGAAGTGACTTATCTGGACAGTTGATTAATGATAACACGGCTCTATTATGTGTACACTATGACTTTAGCAATATACAGTATGTTTAAAAATATTTCACAACATGTATTAAAAAAAATCTTTCTCTGATCAAGTGCTGTAGAGCCTGTTCCTCAGCTGTCGTGAACTGTCAGTCAGTTTGCTTGCCAAGTGCCCGAGTTTTCCAGGTGCCAGTTAAACTTAGATTAGCCATCTATAATACATTCAGAACAAAGTCAGCTAGCACACACACACATGTCCTCCCACTCTCGCTTTCTCACCTTTCTTTAATTTCAAGTCAATCTAGCTAGTTGTTTTGTGCAATAACGTCTCCAGTTACTGTCGTAACCTCGGTTCCCTTCCTCCCCTTCTCCGAAAATCCTGAAACCTTATAGGATAATGTGGTATAAATAATGCGCTACATGGACAATTGCCAAAAAAGACTGAACACTTGCAATACTGATCAAACAGCGATCACGGCGACCTTCGCAATGTCTCGTTCCCGCTCTCAGGGAACTGAGGTTACGACAGTAACCAAAACGTTCCTATTTGAGCGTTCACTCTACATTGTGAAGCATTCGCAGTGGGAACAGTATACAATCCCGCCGTGAGAGCGACGATAATCAGCCTGAACCAAGGGCTAAGACCACACCAAGCATGGGATAGAACAACACACAATTCCCAACCAATAGCAATGCCGCTAGGAAAGCCTGCAGCTGATAGGCGGAGCTAGACCAATTAACGTCTTAACTCAGGTATACCAAATTAGTATATCAGAATAAATGAGCAGCTGCACTGAATACAGGGCAGACACAACAACAGTAAACAAGGTAGCTCTGCAATGTAACAAAAAGCACATAAAAAGGTACATGGGCCTGCACAGTGTCAACAGCTATAAGCGTTAACAAACTGTTCCCCGAATTGCAGCATAGCAAAAAACTATAAGAATAAGTGAGGTTAGTCACTCACCGGAAGCACTTGAGATGCCAAGGATGGCACATCCAACTTGTAAAACCTGGCGACTGTATTCTGCGTGGACCAGCCAGCTACAAAGCATATATCTCGGAACAGAAGTGCCTTTAGACCAGGCCCATGAAGAGGCAATAGCCGTTGTTGTTGAGAGGGCATTCCTGTCCCTGGCTTGCATAAGCCAACACGATAGCGTCCACTATCCAGTGAGAAAGCCTCTGCTTAGATACTGCTCAAATTGACCTGCGCTTTAAAGGGGTTAGAAAGAGATTTAGGCATGTAGCCCGGTCTTGGCCGGAGAGTAACACTGCAGTTCCCAAGCCCAAAGCAAATACAATCATCCTCCACCGAGAGCGCATGCAGATCTCCTATGTGGCTATCGAAGCAAGGGAAAGAAGCAGAGCAGTTTTGAGGGAGAGCTCCCTCATAGCAACGGATGCCAATGGCTCAAACAGGGGTAGTGAGAGAGAGCTTTCAGAACCAGCGCTAGGTCCCACGGCGGCACCGACGGTGGGCATGGGGAATGTAGTCTCCTCACTCCCCTGAGAAATCTGACCACCAGCATATAGCTCCCGATCGATTGCCCATCAACCGGGGAACGAAACGAAGCAATAGCGGCCACATAAACCTTTAACATTGACTGTAGACTCCCGTTATCCAGCCTGTGCTGCAGAAAATGTAAAACATCTGACACGGGACAGCTCGCCGGGTCAATATCTCTATCACAGCACCATTTCACAAACACTCCCCTTTTAAGGCTCTCATCAATGAAAAGGACTGGCAAAAGTGGAGGGAGGGGAGGCTCGCTGGCGGCAGTAGGCCTCGTCCCTATAAGGCCACGAGTGATGCTCCTCCGAGTCCTCAAAACGCATGCCGGCAAGCCAGCGCAGTGCACGCAGTTGTACTCTGAGTACGTTGCCTCACCGTGGGCCAGGCACAGGCAGGCAATGCAGTGCTTGGGCGGGTCGATGGAGCCCGCGCAAATTCTGCAAAAGGTAGCCATCGGATGTGATGAAGAAGCTGTCGTATCTTCTGATGCATCTTCAACGATGGCAGCGTGAAGGAGAAGATTCTGAAGCAATTATCGCTCTCACCGCATTATATACTGCCCGCAGGCCTGTCAGTATTTGCATGCTATTTGCATGACGTACTCTGAAATTATTTTCTCAAGTAGATTAAGTGAATGCGTATGTCTCCGCAAATCTGCGTCCAGGGTTATGTGCATACTAAATCTCAGTTTAAGTGAGATTCTAAATTTCTGACTAACCGCTTGACCTTTGTTTAAGTTGTACTCAGTTACGGTAACCATGTATATGATTTCAGAATTAATTAAGTTGTACGAAGGGATATTAGCTATTGGGGTCTGAACAAAGGGTTTCAGAAGAACCACTGATTAATGCTTTGAGTATTAATTAAGTTGTACGTAGCTACATTAACTCTCGGGGTCTGGACAAAGGATTTCAGAAGAACCGCTGATTAATGTTTGAGAATTACATGGGTAACTGTAGGGGGCTAAACAAACCTACTATTTAAAGTATATTAAATAGTATTAGCCACAAACCTCTAGCTAAGGATCAGACTGGCGAGTTTGTGATCGTGGATCCCACGCATAGCGGCCGCCGTGAGGCACCCTAAGCAACATAGATTCCTAATGAACGGGTAAAATACAAAGTAAAGAGTTAATTAGAATAATCGAATGTCAGAATAATCAGAGACTGACAAACAACCGATCTCCCTTTCAACCTTAATTCGATGAGATAATAAAATGGAGTCAGATTGATTTAAACCTAAATTGAATAACTCTGCGCTCTGAAAAGACCGAACACGCAAGAAACCTTCACCCACCACTGGATACCTTTGTTGGTCCATGTGCACGGACCTTACAGTACATTGGATCCATGCATTCTGTCTTAAAGTGACAGCGCACATAAACTTGGTGCTGTCTGTGTCAACGTTAATCAACAAAATCTCTCGATCTCGGCTGATCAACTTTTGTTTGTAACTTTAATAGAAATAAGTCTATATTTAATTAGCACAGCGAAGACTATGTATTGTTTTTGTACATACCATACAATTTAAGTAGTATTTCTGATTTCTAGTGCTTGAAAGTTCTTTTTAATCTATGTGATATTTGAATTTTGAACACTTTTACCAGTTTAAATTAATTGAAATAAATTGACATTAGTTAAATACGTTCAGTGTAAGGTTTTAAAAATATTTGGCAAATTTGATTTGATTTGATTTTCAAATAATATTATAATAATTACATTAGAATCAATTATTTAACTTGCCTTTACAATATCCCATATAAATGAGTCTTTAATACATGGAAATATATAAATGCCTTTATAATTTAGAAACGGGGTCCCTTTTGAAGTGGATCATCATTTGAAGTATAACTGATGTGTTATACAGCAACATTTAATACTTACAATTTAGGGTTCATTTAAAAAGGGATGTACAATAGTAATAGAAAAACATGTCTTAAGCACGGCTAACTATTTATCAATATATATTACTATTCATATTTGTTTCCTGCTGAAAATAACTACTGTTAAAATCTAAAAGTTTATTTTAGGAGCACAGAGGGCAGAGAGACGTACATTCATATGGGATGGTCAGGAAACATCTGCCCTGCCTAAGCTCCATGTGCACAGAGGACAGCATCAGAACACACACACACACACACACACAGCTTTGCTCTTAGAGACACACCCAATCCTCCCTGGTCAGCTTATCCTGAGAAGGTCCTGTAGTCAAAAAAACACTGCATGGCTGTTAAGGACATTGAGGTCACATCCGAAATGTGGCAAGTGACCCATCCATCCCTTTTCCCCTAATTTCCTTCTCTTTTTCTGTCTTTCTCTGTTTTTTCTATACTCCTGTGTCTGATGTAATACAACGTTCATTGGTTCCAACCTCAAATGTTCATACTCATCTGTTAGTTCTACTGCAACAATGACACAAAAGGTTCCTGCCAAAAGATGGATGAAAGACCTAATGTTCTACAAATGCAAATATTTCACCACTATATATACATATTGTTCGAAACGCCTCATAAACCTTTTTCCTCAATATATCGGTTGTTCATTCTCAAAAGCTTCCTTAAAGGGATAGTTCACCCAAAATGAAATTCTGTCATCATTTACTCACCCATTGTCTTCTAAACCCGTACGAACCTTCGTTCGTCTCGTAACACAATTAAGATATTTTGATGGATCTGAGAGTTCCTGCCCTTCCATAGACATCAAGGTCCTTCCACGATCACGTCCAGAAACATAGCAAGGACCTCAGTAAAAAAATCCATGTCGTCTCCTCCGCATCACCCTAGCGCCATTTTGGAGAGTATCCACTGAACGTAAATTGCGTATGCTTTTTGTGTCAGCTGCGCCACGCGATTCGTTTTTTTCGTTCCAATCAAAGTGTCACGACGTAAACAGCGTATCCGCGTGGCAGAAACAAAAAGTATTCTCATAGCTTTGTAAAATTGCGGTTGAGCCACTGATGTCACATGCATTATTTTACCGATGTCCTTGCTACGTTTCTGGACGTTGATCGTGTAAGGACCCTTGCTGTCTATGGGAGGGTCAGAGAACTCTCAGATTCCATCAAAAATATCTTAATTTGTCTTACAAGGTCTTACGGGTTTGGAACAACATGAGGGTGAGTAATTAATGACAAAAAATAATTTTTTGGGGTGAACTATCCCTTTAAATAAACTTTTTGTGTAGAGCTTTTATTGACACAAAACTAAAAGTGAATGATGTCTTACTAGGAGTTGTATGGAATGCGTTTATTAACTAGTTAGTGCACTTGCTTCAGATTTGTTGTACTAAACGATCTATTTCTTGTTATCAGACACCACACCTAGTTTATGCAAAAATCTCGGGGTGTGGTGTCACAATAGAGACTGTTAATCTAGTTTTATTTGATTCCTTTTTAATCGAAAGAAAGTCGCTTTGCATTTTGTTTTTGATCAAGATAAGTGTTTCTGAAATCACAAAAGCAGTTCTAAATGACAGTTCTCAGTAAAATTCTTAAGTCATAAAACTTTGCATAAATTAGAATGGATATTTTGAAAAAATCCATATGTTTTATTCATATTTAGATATAATTTCTTATAATTAATATATACACTACCGATCAAATGTTTGGATTAAGATTTTTTGATGTTTGCTAAAGAAGCCTCTTATGCTCACCAATGCTGCATTCATTTGATACAGTAAAAACGGCCACCCAGTACTGTGAAATATATGTATATATTATATATCTATAATATGATAAATTTTTTAAATGATCTTCATCATTAACTTGCTGATTGGTGCTCAGTCCATTTGGTTTTTTAAATACTATTTGATTGCAAACATCACCTCTTTACAAATGACAGATTATCACCTTTAACAACAAATGTTTTGAGGAAGCCTTGGTTTCATGCGTTCCATTATGTCAGTTTTAGTGAGTGTTTTATAACCTTGTCTTTTATGATTTATGATTTTCAGAGTGATGTCTGGTTAACAGAGAACTAATAAATGCCTCAATTAGTAAAGGCACATTTCCAGTCTTGTTGCTTTCTCTGATGGACCAGCTAAACTGAATGACTCTGATGTGACTCACAACAAAATAGAATATGAAACCATAACCGTCTCTAAGAAGATCTATATGGAAGTCAAACTGAAAATAAGTGTCCATATTTCTTCAGCTCTTGGAGGAAATGGGCACGTTTTTTAGTCTTTGTTTGAGCTGGAATGTAGAATTTCTTGTCACAACCAGGAAAAGCCTAGAACTGCAATTTAGTTTTATGTGGCTCGTTATAAAAAAAATAAAATAAATTACATTGTTTACGGACATATATAGCACCTCTTGTAATCACTAACTAAAGTACACTCTAAAAAATGCTGGGTTGTTTCAACTCAACTTTGGGTCAAATATGGACTAACCCAACTTTTGGGTTAAAAATGTAATTGAAATGTACATAAATTTAACTCAATGGTTGGTTTAGTCCATATTTGATCCAAAGTTGGGTTGAAGCAACCCAGCATTTTTAGAGTGTACTGAATAAGCCTTTAAGCGCATAACACAGCTAAGATAAATGCACACGGGACAAATAACCTGTGTCTTGGACAGATTCCATGAGTTGTAACTGCAATTTTTCAGGTTTTTATGCAACACCTTGCATTTTTCCTGTAATATGCAAATTTGGCACACGGGTGAGGCTGCAGCTGGAAATTATGCAATCTGTGAAGATCTGAGAGGAATGTTCGTCCTCCAAAGACCTACCAAAACATAACTGTAAAATGTAAAACCATGATATATATACAATTTAAAATAACTTTTCTAAATATTTTAAAATGTAATTTATTCCTTTGATGGCAAAGCTGAATTTCCAGCATCATTACTCCAGTCTTCAATGTCACATGATCCTTTAGAAATCATTCTAATATGCTGATTTGCTGCTCAACAGACATTTTTCATTATTATCAATGTTGAAAACTGTTGTGCTGCTAAATATTTTTGTGGAAACTCTGATGCATTTTTTCAGGATTCTTTGATGAATAGAAAGTTCAAAAGAACAGCATTATTTGAAATACAACTCTTTTGTAACATTATAAAAGTCTTTGTCACTTTTGATCAGTTTAAAGCACCCTTGCTGACTAAAAGTGTTTCTTAAAAAAAAAAAATTTTACACTTTCTAAGCTTTGGAATGGTAGTGTATGTATTATTTTTCTTTTTTATTTTTTTTGTTGTATTATATTTAATTTTGGATGAGCAACCATTATACCTTATGTAATAAAAATAACACATTTGAAAGGCATACTCTTTGCAATACATGCTTTATTTTCTCTAATTGCTGTCCTTTTAAAGATTGTGGAAATAAAAGATCACTTTTTTCATTACCAATTAGGCCTCCCTAAGTTTAGTACACATTGTGCCCTTAGTAACCTTGAGTAAGGTTCATTCAACCAGATATAAGTTGAATAGCAGGAACTTAAATGACTCAAAATTAGAAAATCAGCTTCATGCATGTATATGGTGTATAATTAGCACGCTTAAATTACAGACCCTGACCAGTCCAAAGTGACATTTTTACTACAGGAACATCTGTGGTCACTTTGGGTTTGAAACTTTGAAAAACTGCTTAGGTCTTTAACCACTAAGTCACCATTTCTATCTGCCTCCCTCACGCACTCTCCTATTGTGTTTGCTCTGTTATTGTGATTGGCTATGGCAACCAGATGATACCCTTTCTTGCTGTGTGTACAGCTTCATTAAATGTTTGTGCTATCACCTGCGGACAGTGATGAATTTGAACTGAATTTATACTGTGCGTACAATGAAGATAGTTCACAGTGATGCGTGTGTGTCTGTTTGTGCAATATCTGTACTAAGACATTGGTTTCAAAACACACCTCAGGAATGATTGCTTTCCACAAAATACTTTGCCCATCAGGGACTGGAGTGTGTTCAAACAAAGGGTTTTAAAATAAAGAACATGACGGTGGAGAAAGTGCATCTCAGGAATTGTGTCATCTGAAAGAATGAACTATATATTTTTTAGCAATAATTTGATAGTAAAGTTTATTTTTTTTGTTTGTTTGTTTTCCCAGTGGTTGATTTTTAAACTATTACCCCTCAAAACAGCAAACCCTGCCATGGTAATGTGGAAATTCACACAATTGCATTCATATGCTTAAAAATTTGAGCAAGTGCATGAAAGACCTTAGTGCAATTTTCTACAGTAAACCTGTAATATTAAATAGAATTTTGAGCTGTCAGGTTATATTTGATGATAAACTGCATTCTATGTTATTCACTGTATGGAAGCTTGTTTCCGACACAAAATATCAGATGAAGAAATAAAGGTAATTGTGAGTTTTTATGTCAAAATTCTGACTTTTTTCTTGCAATTCAGAGTTAATATTTTACAATTCAGACTTTTTTCTCGCAATTCTGAGAATTCTCAGAAATCAGAATTTGTATTCCATGTTAGAAAAAAAAAAAGAATTGTGAGATGTAAGTTCAAAGAAAAAAGTCAGAATTGCGAGATTTAAACTCAGAATTGTGAGGTGTACACTTGTGTAAACTTCAGAATTCAGAGTTAATGTCTCACAATTTCTAGCATCTGTGAGTTTATATCTTGCAATTCAGACTTTTTCTCAGAATTGCAAGTTTAATAACTCTCAAATACAATTTAACAACTTGAGTTTGACTCAATTTATATTTTGCAATTCTGGGTTTTTCTCAAGTAGGACAAACAATCCGAATTGTGATATAAAAAGTCACAATCACTTTTTTTCCCCCCTTGGCGGAAACGGGCTTCCATACTTTTGTGCGTTGAGTAATGTTGGGTCAAATGTTTTGGAGAAGATGAAGTCAAATAGTGTATTGTGTATATGTACATACTCAGGTACGGATACATGTCTGCCACTGCATGAATGACATGTTTGTTAAATTATGAACGGACCCCAAGGCTATCAGTGTGTGTGTGTGCTGGTATGTGTACGCCACTATATGCAAATACATGCCTTACTCTTCATGCTTAGACTCCATACTCTTCATTTTGGAAAAATGTGTTATATATAAGTTTTGGTGTTGATGTAATTTAAAAAAATATTTTGACACAATTTATATGACTTGCTTTACATACATGTAAATTGTTTATTAATCTTTTTTATTTCTTAAAAAGTTGAAATTTTAGTTTATTTAAATGTATGTCATCAGCACATGATGTAACATTTTAAATATAATTCTATGTTATTTATATAGATCTACACACACACACACACACATGTATCCATCTCTCCCCGCGTTCAGGACCCACTGCTGCTGGGCCAGGGCGGATGAGAATGATGTCGTTGTGCATCTCAGCCGGATCTGGGCCTATGATTTAGGAGGGCTTTCGCTCCCCAGCCTCGTCAGCCATGGACGAGAGTGAGCCGCTGGAGGATGATGTTATTTCCCTAACATCGTCTGATCCAGGGGCCAGTGCTCTGCTGGGTTCGGCCCAGGAAGAGCAGGAGATGTCTGAGGAGGGCGAAGAAGTTGATGCTGAGCCCTCCCAATCCTCCTGCCCTGCGTATGATGAGCTATTGGAGGTTATGGATCGCGCCACGGCGAGGCTTGACTTGCCGTGGAAGCGGGCCAAGAAGGTGACGCCGCGAGGTCGTCTTGACTAGGTTATCTCTCTGGCCATACACCTCCAGCTCAGGTGAGCCTTCCTTTTCTTCCTGATCTTCATACGGAGGTCGAGAAGGAATGGAAGAGGCCGTTTTCTTCTTGCATCTATCGATTCCAGCATACGAGTTATGCCAACATCGAGGGGATGCGCGAAAGCGGCTATGAGAAGATGCCCCCTGTAGAAGAGACGCTGGCTAGCTATCTCTCTATGGGTGAGACATCCTCTCTCAAGACTCCCTCCTTGCCATCTAAGCCCCTTCAGGATACATCTCTCTTAAATGGCAGGGCATACGCAGCAGCAGGTCAGGCTGTTGCTTCGTTGCACATGATGGCGGTGCTTCAGGCGTATCAGGCTGATCTACTGAAAGACCTGGATAAAGGGGAGGGCCTTTCTCTTCTCCTGATGAGGCAGCTGAGTTGCGCCGCACTCCGTGCTACTAAGTGATACTAAGCAGGCCGCCTCTGCTATGGGCAGATCTATGGTGGCCATGGTGGTAACGGAGAGACATCTGTGGGTGAACCTGGCAGATATCGGGAAGAAAGAGAGGGGCTTTCTTCTCGATGCTCCGGTTTCGCCTTCCGAACTTTTCGGTACCTCCGTCGAGACGGAGGTTGAGAAGTTCAGGGAGGCGAAGGCGCACTCAGCGGCCTTCAAAACCTTCATTCCACGAAGGTCCAGGTCTGAGCCCGAACAACCCAGGGGTCCTGGCCCGTCTCGGTTTGAGGATCAGAAACGAGCACAGAAAGCTAGTGTCACGACTCGCGTTCCTCCTCCGCCTGCGGGTAGGGGTAGGAGGAATCGCGGGTCAAAGGGAGGTGGCAAGACCTGATGGAGGTGATCCAGACGAGGCGTTCCCAACGCTCTCGTCCGGACCAGAGTGATACCTGAACATCTACTCATCTCCCTCGGGGGGTTTAACATCTGCCCTCATCTTCCCCTTCCTAATTCCCCTGTAACCACCATCTCTCCACCTGACTGAGGTTAGGTAGGAATTTCCTGCATTGCAGTCTCCTATGCTAGACCTATGATGTTTTCGGTTGGTTCTGTGTCTTATATAGTAACCACCTTACTGATGGTCCGGACTAGAGGCTTCTTCGGGCTTCGCTTCTTGAATGGGGCTCCTGCGCGGGAACCATGGTGGTGAGTACGATCCATTTTGAAAAAATATTAAAATGCACTGGTGTTTGTGTGAATCCTTCTGCTAGTTTTCTTTGCAGTGTTTTCCGGGACCTGTTTGTTTCTGTCCTTTTTCTAGGGTAGGTCCTTGGTGAGCACCCCCTCTGCTGGACTCAGAGCCGGGTTCTCGACTTTTACAGTGATGACCTCACTCGTCGATGCTGGATCCAGACTGTATGATAGCCCCTTTTCTGGCTTCATGCTTCCTAGTTCATGTGGCCAGATCACAGGCTTCTGCGGGAGCCTTCTTGGTCATCAGGTCCCCAGCACAGGACCGCAATTCTCCAGGACGTCCGGGCTGGGCTTATGCTTTCATGCTACCCTGACTGGTATACCGTATCTGGGTCGCCCTGAGGGGATTCCCGATCACCAGGATATCCCCTCTCGCTGAGGCATCGAGCGGGAGGTATGAGTGGCATTTGTGAGAACCTTCTTGTGTAATGCTGTCTCGGGCAGTGCTCCCCTCGTCTCAGAGGGTTGTCTTTGAGCTTGCCACTCCCGTTTGACTCAATATTTCTGGGCATCTGTGAGCAGATGCTTAGAAATCTCTACAAAATCCATGCTATGGTAAGTGCACACGCTAAGCTCTGCGCACTTTCTAAAATCCTGTATGGTAAGGGTTACGCGTTGTCAGCCTCGTTACCTTTCTCTGAGTTGGCTTAGGCCCCGGTACTTGCCTTGGGCTCCACTCAACTAGTGTGTCTCTGTTGATACATTTCTTGAAGCATCGCTCCCCTCACTGTAGAGGGTTATTTATGAGCATGGTGCTTTCTTTCGAGTGTTCGAATTTTCTCCCCTTCTGAGGAGTGGAATTCCCCGCTTCTTGGGCTGCTCTCGTGGTTAGCAGTGCTCCGCTCTATCGGAGGGTTGCCTATTAGCACGCTGCCTCTTTTCTGAATTCGGAGTTCTCCTTTCACGTGGAGAGTTGAGTTCTCTGTTTTCCCAGAGCACCTGAAACCAGCAAACATCAGGCGATCTAGGCCCTTCCTCTGCCTCCCTCATGCGCTGTTTTTTTTGGGTAAGCTTGCTGTATGCTTACCCTTCAGGATTTCTAATGAACATGCTGTAGGTCGAGCCTCCCTCTCAGCTGAGAGCTGGGTGCTTCTATGCTCCCTCAGCTAGGTAACTTACTGCTAGCCATTCCAGCATTATACCATAGATCGTGTTGATGACTTCTCGAACATATTGTTCTTGGGATGCACCATTTCCATCTATGGGCTGCTCTTTCAGAGTGCCATGAGGGCCCCTTAGAACGGTATCTTTAAAATCCATGTTATGGTAAGTGTGCACGTGAAGTCTTTGTTCACTTTCTAAAATCCACACTGTGGTAAGTTTGCACGCTAGTACTTTGCGTTCTTTCTAAAACCCTGTATGGTGAGGGCTTCGCGTGGCAACTTCGTGCCCTTTCTTGACCTGGTTAAGCCCCGGTTCCACCTTGGGCACCACTCCACCTATGTATCCTCAGGATACCTACCTTAACAGGGTGTTGCTACTAGGGATCTGTTGAGACAGTTCCTTCAGCAAGCTTATGCAGAGCAAGCGGTAGCCCCTGTGTGACAGGCCAAGACTTAGTGTGATACTAGGTTTTTTGGTCGTATCCCCTTAAAGGAATCTATTTCTGGTTCCAAGCCTTGAGCTCTACCCTGGGCCCAGGAGTTCTGGCCCTAACAGGTAAGTTTTTTTGGGGTATGTAGCCTAGGCCTTTGGCCGTAGGGGATAATGTCACTGACAGCCGTCTAACGTCCCAGGGGCAACTCCCTTAAAGCTTTAGTAAGAGTTGGTACTTAGTGCTCGCCTGTGAATTGGCATGCACTCCCCTCAGCATGGCATCGTGGGTATACCATTCCCCATAGCGACACCTAGAGGAAGCAGTTCGAAGTTCCCTTGAAAGGGAAAATTTCAGGTACGTATGTACCATGGTTCCTGAGTAGGGATGCGACCTGCGTCCTCTAGCTTCACTCTGCCTGCTTCGGACGCAAGCTTCGACGAAAAGCGTATCACGTGTTTTCTCCCCCCCGCGCCTTTTTACTATTTAGTATATAGTCCCACCGGTAGTGACGTCATAGGCTGTCCCCCGCCTTCCAACATGTTGTTGGGTTTTTTTTTGTTTATGCTTCCGACACGGGTCACGTCTAGGCTTCCCCTATAGCGACCCCTAGAGGACGCAGTTTCTCGTTCCTTACTCAGGGAACCATGATTACATAAGTACTGAGATGTTCTCCCTCTTGTTCGCCGTCGCCGTTAACAGTTCTGTCTAATACGGATAGAAGCCGGTCTAATAATCAGATAGAACTGTTAAACAAATTAAAATGTATACAAAAAAGTATTATAAACGATTTGGCTTTTATATACTGAGTGCTCTGTTGTTACAGTTTACTTCCTTTTTAATTCTATTTTTATTAAATATCTATTTATTTGTGAAAAATACTTTGTCATATAAAGTATAAGCATGTTTATTTTACACATTTATTTTAATGCATTTTCAAATGATTTCAAATTTCTTAAATATTAATTATAATAAATAAAATTATATCGGCTTTATTTCGGCCACCCTGCTTTCCAAGATATCGGCATCGGCTGTCCAAAAAAAACCAATTTCGGGCAACCACTAGTACCGACATGGATTGACCAGACCCCCAGTTTCCTCTTCCCCAGGAGGTTCTTATTCTTTCAGAAAATGTTTTTTGGGTGTGGTCCTGGCTTTTATCCTAGGTGTTTTTCAATAACCTTTTAAAGGGTAAGCATTGCTTGAGGGATGGGTTTTGGTCAAGTCTTGGCCACATGTAGCAATAGACATTAAATAAAAGCTATGTTTGTGAAGTATTTGAAATGAATAAATATCAGCTGTCATTCCCAGTGCTTTCCCTGTCATGACTGCATGTGACAGAGTGAGTATTTTAACCTGTATTTTGGCCTCTGAAGTTGGATCTATCCTAAAGAGAACCTGCGAACGCAAAGTTGAGAAGTTCAGCAGAACATATATAGAATACTTGTAGAACATGTTAAACCAAGAGGATACATTGTAAAGCACCTATAGTGTTTGCTTAACCACTTTTCTTTTTTTTTTTACTATTAACCACAATAGTAAAAAAATATATAATAAATAAACAAATACCCTATAACATATTTACACAAAACTATGGAAGCCGTTAGTTTTCATAGTTGCAACTATGAAAAAATTGCACAAAAAAAGTCAGAATGACAAGATATAAACACAATTTCGAGAGAATAAAAGACAACATTTCAAGATATAAACTCAGAATTCTGACCTTTTTTCTTGCATCCAAGTTTCCTCTTGCAGTTTTGTTTTTTTATCTCACAGTGTTTAGCAATTCCCCAGTTAATATCTCACAATTCTGACTTTTTTTCTCAAAATATAATAGTATAAATTCATATTTGTGAGTTAATATCTCAAGTTTATATCTCACAATTCAGAATTTTTTTCAGCAAGAATTACAACTACAACCTTTTTTGTCCTGTGGCAGAAACAAGCTTCTGTATAAAACAACATTTGTCACACCCAACCAGACTCAATTCCCTTACTCTGACCTGAATACCTCTAAATCAATTGAGGACAATTGAAAGCATTTTGTATCTAATTCCATTTTTATGACACATATTGTTATTGATTCCCATAAATTCCACACCTGACAAACTAATAGAGGTCTGAAAATGCAGAGGTGAGATGAAGTTACTTGGCAGGCTTTATAAACAAACTCTAGAAAATGTCGTTCACTCCTGAGGGCATCACTTTGCCACCCAACTCAATTCATCATTTTAATAAACCATGTGTTGCGGTGGAACAACTATCAAGTCACTGTAGATGGGTGGATGCCTTCTACAAATGACATTCCTTGAAGTAAAAAAACAATAAAGTACAGACCACCAAATTAGAAGTGCTATCTATCTATCTCTGTCTGTCCATCCGTCGGTTTATCTGTGTGATTCATATTCTATTTAATGTTTCATTCATAACCATAGATATCATTTTTCAAACTTTCTCGCTCTGTGAAAGTAAGTGATAGTATTTGCCACCACAATTGTAGAATGTGTAGAATACAACACGTCATGTTAAGCATAAAGTTAAATCTTGCAGTGTCTCACTAATATTGTCCAAATCAGCTAGAATTAAATGTAACTTTAGGGGACTTGGTTTTAAATTGTGTTCAAAATCACTTTGATCCGATGATGAAAACATTTTCCTCATTGTTCTGTAATATAGAACTAGTCTTTGTTTGTGATTCATCTTTTATATATGCTCAAAATTACTTGTGGTCTTCATAAATTACATAAGAATCCATGAACTCATTCATTGGCTGTGCATTATGAACTTTACATTATTGATATTGATTGTTAGTGTGTTGTTTGAAATCTGTTAATTGTATTATGAACAATTCATCCATGTCTATTACATTAAAAAATAATAATACAATTTAAAAACCTTGTAATATTTAATCAAAATGTAAAGCTCTTTGAAACAATGTGTGTGTAATGTAAATTTAGTAAATATCAATATAGTAGGTTTAAGTAAATATTGTGCTGTTAATCTTTTTTCCCCCGCCATTCTCATTTTCTTCTTTTCACCTAATCTTTTCATCTCTTCTTTTCATTTTTTCCAACCTCATCTCTACCTTGGGGGGGATTTCAGTAGAACATTCCACTGTGTGCATGTTTAACAGTAGAAATAAAGTAGGTGTTTGGTTTCATATGTGTGCTACACATGCTTGTGGATACACGTGTGTGTGTGTGTGTGTAGAAATTGGTCCAAATTGTACAAAAAATACACACATTTATAAATGCTTTCTGTTTATAATCTGAATGTCCTTAAAAAAAAATCTACATGTTAAGTGGCACTACAAATGGTTGAAAAATTACTTTTAAAGAAATAGCGATTATTTAATATTTTTGAATTCTTTCTAAGTATGTGTTGGAGACAATTCTGTTGTTATTGGTTCTTGACACACTGTTTTATTGTTTGCAAAGCCGCCCTGAATGAATGAGATACGATAAGTGCATATGTTCCACCCTCCATGACATCATGAGATAATTCTCATTGGCTGGGAGAATGAGTCTATGATGACATCATGGCTTTCATGAGATCATGCTTTAACTAACATTCTAAAAATATTTTTGCATTCTATTTTGGGCTCATAGAAGGTGTAAAGTTTGCTAACTCATTTCAAGAGCATTTAGTTTTTATTTGACAGCGTAAACCAAATGAAAGCAGAACCTTTCCGGATATTTGGCATCTTTTTCATTACTCATTTTTGCCCAACTTGACTTACCTGAAAATGTTTTGGCAAAGGTGTTTTCTGTTGTGCATTTACAAGCAAAGTGACGCCATCTGCTATTGTTTCACTAATTAATCACTGAAAAACAGGTTGTCTGAAATTCCTGCCTATACAACCACATCCACCCACACACACACCCATACAATATTATAGCCATAAAATGATAGATATAACAGTCATAATCATTTGACACCCTCTGCAATCCACGCACACATGCAAAGTTGGTTTGTACAATATGAATACATGCATACAAACAAACTTGTGTGCGTGGAGTTTCATCAGTTCCACTTCCACGCCCCTAACTGCCAAAAAGTAAATAAATTCACAGTTGTGCAGTATTGGTTTTGCGGGTGTGCGCAAATGGAGAGATGTGGGTGGGTGAGAGAGTGAGAGTGTTGGGGGCAAGTGTAGTTCAAGTGAAGGTCTGGTAAATCTGAATGGTTTGCTTTATTATTCCGGGTAAATAGACACAGGTTGGGTTTATGTGCACTGGCATCATCAGGTACGCGATATGTTATTGTTACAGAAGACTTGGCATAACTCCAGTATACAATAACTTCAGCAACCAGTATACATACACACCTTTACGTGACTGACAGACTTCATGAATACTCTTAACGTGTTAATATAATTATTATAGTTCTTATAGTGTTATTTATGGGATATATACTATATACTATATATATATATATATATATAGATATATATATATTATATATAATATATATATACAGGTGCTCCTCAAAAAATCAATTAGAATGTCGTGGAAAATTTAATTTATTTCAGTAATTCAACTCACATTGTGAAACTCGTGTATTAAATAAAATCAATGCACACAGACTGAAGTAGTTTAAGTCTTTGGTCTTTTAATTGTGATGATTTTGGCTCACATTACACAAAACCCACCAATTCCCTATCTCAACAAATTAAAATAGTGACCATTCCAATCAGCTAATCAACTCAAACCCTGCAAGGTTGCCTGAGCCTTCAAACTGGTCCTCGCATTTTGTTCAACTAAGGCACACATCCCATTAGTGGAAGACATATCTGACCTGATCTCCTCCAGAAGAATATCATTGACACCCTTCACAAGGAGGGGAAGCCACAAACATTCATTGCCAAAAAACTGGCTGTTCACAGAGTGCTGTAACCAAACATGTTAACAGAAAGTTGAGTAGAAGAAAAAGATGCACAACCAACAGAGAAAACCGCAGCCTTATGAGGATTGTCAAGCAAAAATCGATTCAAGAATTTGAGTGAACTTCACAAGGAATGGACGGAGGCTGGGGTCAAGCCATCAAGAGCCACCACACAGACTTCAAGGAATTTGGCTTGTCAAGCAAAATCGATTCAAGAATTGGAGTGAACTTCACAAGGAATGGACTGAGGCTGGGGTCAAGGCATCAAGAGCCACCACACAGACATGTCAAGGAATTTGGCTACAATTGTCATATTCCTCTTAAGCCACTCCTGAACCACAGACAAACGTCAGAGGCGTCTTACCTGGGCTAAAGAGAAGAAGAACTGGACTGTTGCCCAAAGTCCTCTTTTCAGATGAGAGCAAAAGTTTTGTATTTCATTTGGAAACCAAAAGTCTGGAGGAAGGGTGGAGAAGCCCAAGATGCTTGAAGTCCAGTGTTAAGTTTCCACAGTCCTGTGATGATTTGGGGTGTCATCTGCTGGTGTTGGTCCATTGTTTTTTTTTTGAAAACCAACGTCACGCACCCGTTTACCAAGAAGTTGTGGTGTCACTTCATGCTTCCTTCTGCGGACTCATGCTTTTGAAGATGCTGATTTCGTTTTCCAGCAGGATTTCGGACCTGCCCACACTGCCAAAAGCACCAAAATTGGTTAAATGACCATGGTGTTGGTGTGCTTGATTGGCCAGTAAACTCACCAGACCTGAACTCCATAGAGAATCTATGGGGTATTGTCAAGAGTAAAATGAGAAACAAGAGTCCAAAAAATGCAGATGAGCTGAAGGCACTGTCAAAGAAACCTGGGCTTCCAAACCACCTAAGCAGTGCCACAAACTGATCACCTCCAGCCACGCTAAATTGATGCAGTAATTCATGCAAAAGGAGCCCCTACCAAGTTTTGAGCACATGTACAGTAAATGAACATACTTTCCAGAAGTCCAACAATGGTTTTTTTAAACTTGTCTTATGAAGTATTCTAATTTGTTGTGATAGTGAATTGGTGGGTTTTTGTTAATGTGAGCCAAAATCATCACAATTAAAACAACAAAAGACTTAAACTACTTCAGTCAGTGCACTGAATTTATTTAATACACGAATTTTCCATTTGAGTTGAATTATATAAAATTTTCTAATTCAATATTAGAAAAAGGAAAAGTATTACCGTTTACAGAAATATTGAAAACCACTGTTATTTGTACATTTGATAATAATAAGACCATTATTAATATTTAAGCACAATCTAATGATCATCTCCGAGCCAACCAGTCAGCATTTAGAATGAAGCTGAAGGATCATGTGACACTGTAGATTGGAGTAATGATGCTGAAAATTACATTTGAAAATATACTCAAATAGAAAACAGTTATTTAAAATTATTACTGTTTTTACTGTGGTTTGAGCAAATAAATGCATCCTTGGTGAGCATAAGAGACTCCTTTAAAATGCATACAAAAAACGTAATTATTCCAAATTGTGAGCAGTATATAGCTTTAAATCATGAAATTATTTAAAATACTATACAGTGGGCCTTTTGCCCTCAGCATGCTTTTACCGACCTGAAATAAAAATGTATAATGTGTAGCTAAATTATGTAAGTCATTTGTCTTCACTCATTGTTAGAGAACCTGGCGACCTTTATCCATACTTGTTAGATCTTTGAAACTGTGAGGCGTGTCTTGTCAGGAAGGGAAAGAGATAGATAGAGATAGACAAAACGGAAGGAAGGAAAGGGCGGAGAGGAGGCAGGCACACACACACACACCCACAACACACACGCGCACACACCAGCGCTTTCTCCTCCTCTCTGCCCCCTCCTGTCTCCGGTTGGCGTATCTGGATCCAAGAGTGCGCCCCACCGCTCGCCTCCCGCGAGCGCCCGCCCGCCCGCCCCCCTACTCATTGGTTATAGCACTCTCAATTCACTCAGGACACTTTAAACACTTGGACAAGAAGTTGTTTCGTAACTCTCGGGGAAGTTTTTGCTATGCTAAGTGTGTAATTTGGATGTTTCATGCCATCGTGATCCGGGTTGTTGCTGTCGTCTGCGGTCCTTCATAACGGCGCACTTTTCACTTGAGGAATATTTACTGACAAGTAAGTTTCTATATTCATTAAACCATAGTCTGACTTTCAACAGGCACAATCACAACGATCCTGCTGTAGTTATAAACAATTGAGTCCATCTTTAATTGATTTATTTATATAAATTAATATTTAATATTCAATAAAACAAAACACATACACACGTCTGCCTATATAATCGTGTGTAGCCTATATCATTTAAAAAAAGGTGGTATTTCTTTTGTCCATTTAGAATTTAATTTTACACTATACTGAACTTCTGCAGTAACTACTTCTAAAGTAGTTTTGACAGATGTATGGGTCAGTGTCAAATAAGGATGTCTGAGATGAGGACAACAAGAAATCTTTTAAGAAACTAGTTTAACATATGTGCCAAGTTTTCAGAAATATCATGTCCATGAAATATTTTCAGAAATAACATAAACATTTCGTATTCATGTTTATTCTACAATTTTTGTAGTTTCGTGCAAACATAAATTTAATGGATCTAAAATGTCTAAAAGTTTTGTAAAAAAAAAAAAAAAAAAGGTAAACCAAATGTTTATACGTGATTGTACAAACATTTTATAAAAAGTCAGTATTAAGAAGTGTTTTTGTGGTTTCTCTATTTTAAAAATTTGATATTTTTAAACATTTAATGGCCTTGACATGCAATGAAGGGCATTTAAAGTGATCTATTTAATACAAAACTTTTTTTTTTAATTACAGTCCTTGGATAGTTACACAATCTAGATATTTTTACTTAAGAAATATCACAAAATCAAAATTACTTGAATTAAGAAGCATGTTCATCAAAGAAGTGAATTCAAGTAATTTACCAGCATTGTATGAATTGCATTTATTTTTTTTGAACGACAGAAATATTGACGACCATGTCATTGCCATCTAGGCTATTTGTTCTGATTATTGTGAGTTGTATTAATATTGCTCTTTTAGCACTTACTGTTTTATTGTTGTACTGATACTGTGTTCTTAGCTGGACATAAACTTGAATCTTGTACTCTATCAGAATGAATAATTCACATTATTTACAGTCTCTCAGTCCATATGATCAGTGCTAGAGCTTATATGCAAATATCATTTTCAGGCAAATTATACGCACTGTATAGGAACATGTTGGCGTGTGCTTTTGGCTCAGTTGCATTTTTTAACTAAACATTTATTTTGTCACATTTCTGAGTTGGGACCTGCAACTCTTTATACAAAGTTTAAATGTTAACAAACAGTATTGCATTAAAATACTTGACAGGTCTTCAGTTAATCTACATTTAAACAGTTAGAAATGTCATGACACCTTGATTCATATATTTTATGTACTTAGTGTGCATGAACAACTGAACTTTTAATCATATAAGGTCACTTGGATTGTTCATTAAAATTATTCAAATAAAATTGTGGCAAGATGGTGCATACATAGTTTTTGTTGAATGAATAACAGACAAAATTCTAACTTTTTAAAGTCTAAAATATTATTGAATATGGCTCCAAGCCCAATTCTGTAGGCTTCTGCAGTAAATGGTTTGGTTTGTGATCAGCTTGGCCTGCATTTAGAATGTGTGTATGTTCAGCTATTCAAAATCTGAACATCCTGCCCCTGCATTTTGGACTGTATGAAGATTATGTGTACAGTACATATGTGCATGGTGGACATAGCATTATTGGTGTGAACATTAAATACAATAAAACTAATAGTCAAAGTCCCAGGGTCAGTAAGGCTGTTGTATTCTGAGCTTTGTTTCAAGGCTGAGGTTTGCGTCAGACATTCCATCTGGCACATGGAGCCTCTTTTCCTGTTTTCAGCATTTGAGGGGAGGCTAACTGAGGGGAGTGAACACACACACACACACACACCCATATGCCTAGACCCTCCCCCCACTTACACTACTCTTTCCTTGGATCAATACTCTGATGTTATCGCAATACACACACAAACAATCCACTACAAAAGAGGATCATTTTCAGAGCCGCATACCATGCTCAGCCTCTCTCTTGCTCTCTGTCTGTCTTTCTCTTTTTCTTTAGTTTGAGAAAGGCCAGAAGGATCTATGGCCCCCAGTAGCAGACTTCTCTATGTGTTGTCCCCCCCCCCCCTCCTAGGAACACTAACAGACACATTGCGGCCCTCTTGCTAAATTTGGTCTTCGGCCTAAATTTCAGTCAGATAGAAGCCTATCTGTAAAGTTTTTCACATTGTGATCATCCCGTTCAATCTCAGATCTCATGCATCTCTCAGATACCTGGCACCTGGCTGAAAACCTGTTATCTGAGAGCGGCGGTTATTGACGGGTTGTGTGCACTGAACCAGAGCCATTTAGTTTGGTTTTGGGCTTTACATGGGTTTGCTATTAGATTCTGTACTTTGTAATTTTGGTCTTCGCATTTTCTTCATGTCAGCAAGCCGGACGATTTCTCTCCGCTAGGAAACTGCATTAGAGTGTAACACTGGCATTCTGTGGTTTTGAGTGTGTGTGTGTGTGTGTGTGCCTTAATGGATTTGCCTACTTCAACGGTCTGCAATGTTGAGTGAAGAGCGTGTGTAATTTATAAGGTATCACACATGGTAGATTTGACAGAAAGAGTCGTTCTACTCGTTCACACCACAGCATTCAAGAACAAAAATGACACTAAACCTTAGAAATATTAAACTTAGCCACATTGGTTAAGAGCTTTAACTTTGTTAACATACAGTATAAAGCTGTTGATGTGTGATTCACAAGATCTTTTAAAACATTTGATTTTTCTAAATGTTGGTTTTCAGCTGATTTATAGGGCCCTCATCATTACCATTACATCTTAATGTTGAAGTGATGATCAGATATGACAGAGGTAGAGAGATCGAGGGTAGAAACAGATTGTGCTATCAACTCACAAAGACTATAATTATAGTACAATTAAGCATTTAAACATCTTAAGTTAATTGCTCACAGAAAATGTTAATTATAGGTGTTTCATGTGTTATGAAGTCTTGCGCTAGTTGGCACTCCAATCTCTCTGTACTAACCGCATCTGGTGAAGCATGTACTAACCTCTCTTTATTTTATGAGACTGTAAAATTTAATTGACGGTCTTGAAGTTGTGGCTTGTTGTGTTAGCGGTGAAAGCTTCATGATAATATACATGTTCACGTGAACGCTGTCAAGCCCGGAGGACAGTTATGAACATCTCTATCTATCTATCTATCTATCTATCTATCTATCTATCTATCTATCTATCTATCTATCTATCTATCTATCTATCTATCATCTATCTATCTATCCGAGTGCAACAGCTATGATGGCGATATAAAAAATCTCTGTCTCTTATTTGGAAAAGGGCTGTTTGTTTGACTAAGATTTCCCAAGAGGGAGCTTAGCAGACCTTGATGCTTTTGCAGACAAGTTGAAAAGAAAACCGGTGCTTTGATTAAGGCAATCTTACAAACCCCAACTTTTGAACTGTAGTGTACATAGAGGCCTACATACAACCCTTATTTTCATCAGAATATTAAAGAGGGTTCAGCTGGTGCAGTTTTCTAAATGTGAGGTTAATTCAACCAATAATAAAAATCTGTCATTATTTACTCACCATCTCATGTCATTCCACCCACGTTACTTTAATTTTCTTTCTTCCATGGAACACAAAATAAGATCCATCCATCTATTTCTCAAAACGCTTGTCCTCTGCAGGGTCGCTGGGTGATAAATGAGGTGTCCTACAGTATATAGAGTTGCATATGTGGATCTGTGATGCTTTTTTTGTTATATTTGCGGCTTGGTAGCACGGTATTCATTCTCATTGTATGGAAAAGAACAGCCTGCACATTCTCCTAAACTCATTTTGTGTTTAATTGAAGAGAGAAAGTCATACAGGCTTAACGTGGTGGTGGATAAATTGTGGTAGAACTTTTAGTATTGGCTGAGTTATTCATTTAAAACTCTACAGACAAGAAAACCGAGTCTAGTTCAAAACAGGTCTTGAATGGTGTTTAACTCATACAGTATGTTGTGACTTGTCTTATGTTTTGATGTGTCACTTTATCTGTATGGAATTCTATACTATTGGTTTCAGGTTTGGATGAGTATGTCTGTGTTTGTGTGTACGCTTCAATACGTTGTTTTGTTAACCCACACCTGACCCTGGGGCCAAAGGGAATGTTTGCAAAACAAGCCTGCTGTGGTGTGTGTGTGTGATCTATAAGGCATTGTCCTCTTGCTGATAGTAGTCCTGTTTATATATCTGCTGAGGGACGGCCTAAGATGAGAATGTGGCGATGAGATGTGAAGTATCTGGTGAGAATAAGGATCTGGACTCGTGTACTAGTAGGGGATTGTTGTATGGATGCGCGCCACCTGGGTTAATGTAATTGTAAAAGGGACTTAAAAATTCACCCCCTTTCTTTAACATTTCTGTCGCTCTGAATCTCCATACTAATTTGGACTGGAAAGACACTCACATATCAAAATGAAGTCAGAGTCGGCCAGGGCTCCCGGAAGTCCCACAAATTTTTACTTCATTTTATGGAAAGTAGACAAGGAAGAAAGAATAATGTGCGAGTCACAAAAAACACAATAGAAGCACCGTGGTATCCCTAGGGGATAGAAAGAAACGGGTAGGGGTCGGCCGTGGGCAAATCTTTGTGTCTGTCTTTGTAGTAGCGAAACACAAAACACAACAGCCAACGATCAAGTATCAGAACAACAGATTTAGATGGAATCATTTTTTGTTGCGCAAAAAGACAAACATGGGGAAACCTAACTCTAGAGAAAAGATACTGATAAAAAAACGGGTCAAAAAGTGAAAAAAACGGTAGACCTTTCATCTTTAGCTTTTAGCTTCCTTTGTGCATTGCAGACTTGTTAGCTGTGTTATTCTTCTGCTGTGGACTCTTTTGACCCTGTAGACTTTTACAAAATAAACTCATAATACACTTTTCACACTCTCACTAGATTATTTAATCTGTCTGCCTACAATATCAAACAGTACTGGCATCACATTTTTCTGGTATAAACATTTCCATCACATTTCAGATGATGTATTGTGTTTAATAGCATTCTGTGGTGGAAATGAGATTTACATTTTTTTTTAGAATAAAATAGTTGACTTCTTTGTCTTGGTAAGATTTATTTCATAGATTGATTTTGCTTTGTCATTCTCATATTCAAAGCATGCTTTGAATACATTAACGTTGGATTATGGTGGAATTTTCTTTACCGGGGGACAGTAAAAGTTGTGTAAAATTATTTATTTTATTTTGACTCATTTGTAAAATTGATGAACTTGCATTTAACTCTTTGATCAGGATATCATATTTACAATAAATGTATTTATATTATTACTTTGTATTTATTTATAGAACGTTCCCTCCAATGTTCGATCCTTTTTTCAGCAAAGACAATTTAAAGGGGTCATATATGATGCGATTTCAAGTTTTTTCCTTTCTCTTTGGAGTGTTCAAGCTGATTGTGCATAGATAAGATCCCTGAGTTTCAAAGAACTAAGTCTCAACACCAAAGAATTACAAGTCGTATTCAAATTTAAGACAATGCTGACCACGCCTACCTAAAACGGCTTGTTCTAACACTCCCCCACATATCTACCTCACCATGTGGAAATATTTGCATAATGCGCCCAAATGTTGCAAAGAAAGAAGGCGTGGTTTCAGGTACAGCAGTAGTGTTGATGCAGTCATGTCAGTGAGACGCTGTGTGTTTCTAGGCGAAAAGCAAAAGCACTTTATTTGAAATCGTTTAGATTAGGAATCTTTAAGTTCCCCTTCAGGAACTCGAGCTGCGTCGAGATACGCTTTGGGAACGCCCCCTGCGTGACCGCGTTCTGAAGCACGTGTCTAATCCGTCCAATGGAGCTGCGAGACGTCAGCAGCGGGGTGACGTCAGCACCAGAAAGCATAAAAGGCGCATCCTGGCCAGCGCCACCCAGCTTTCTGATCTTAATCAGCGCGCTCGGTTATTGATCTGCTATTTCACCGGTTGTCTGTCCCGGAAAAAAAGCAGAGCACTCATATAGATAAAACAATGAGAAAGTCTATGGCGAGCGAACTGCATTACAAACGCTGTGTTTCTCCCTGTCCACGATATCTGGCGGCGAGGGATACACACGATTTGTGTGTCGTTTGTTTGGGAGCGGAGCACGCACGGTCAGCTCTCGAGGGGGCTGGTTGTCATGATTGCGAGCTGCTCTCGCTGCGCACGCTCCGCTCTCGCCTGGCCGTGTTTGATGAAAGCGGTCAGGCTCGCGATCCCGCTGGCAGCGGTCCCGCTGTTGCCGAGGCACAGCGCAGACTGTTGTCATGGGGATCGCAAGTGGATTTAGCGGAGGGATCCGAGACGGGCTCGTCCTTTTCTCGGTCCTCACCCGCTAGATCCGCGGCTCTCTCTCAGGGTTCGGAAGCCCGCGCTGCGGTTTCTCCCCCCCGGAGAGAGAGCCAGGCACTTCATCTATCTTCCTCCGAGGAGGTAGAGGTGATGAGTGTCGAGACAGAGGAGACTGTGGACTCGCCACCACAGTCCCTCACGTATGAGGTACTCGTGGAGGTTGTGACTCGTGCTGTAGCCAAACTAAATATCGATTGGCCAGCCGAGAAACAGGACGCTTGTCCTAAAAGAAAATTAGATGAGCGTTTCCTGAGAGCTAGATCACAGCCTTCACGACGGGGCCTTCCGTTTTTTCCCGATCTCCATGCCGAGGTGTCAAGATCGTGGGAAAGACCGTATTCTTCCCGTATATATAGCCCCACAGTCTCTAATTATGCTAATATCATGGGGCTGAATGAGAGGGGATATGGGGCGATGCCAATGGTGGAGCAGACGCTCGCGAGCTATCTCTCCCCATCCTCAGCATCGTCCCTGAAGGCTCCGAAGCTTCCCACCAGGCCTGTTAAGCTGACATCTAGTCTGGTTGGGAAAGCTTATACGGCAGCAGGTCAGGCTGGCGCATGCTTGCACACCATGGCGGTGTTACAAGCGTACCAGGCTGACCTGCTCAAGGACCTGGATGACAGGGAGGAGGGGGAATCCGATGTTGTAGCTGAACTGCGTCGGGCCACAGATTTGTCCCTCCATGCCACCAAAGAAACGGCCAGAGCTATCGGCCGGTCAATGGCAGCAATGGTGGCCACGGAGCGGCATCTGTGGTTGAATCTGTCCGATATGCAGGATAAGGACAGATCCTTCCTCCTAGACGCCCCGCTTTCGCCCTCTGGCCTTTTCGGCGACGCAGTTAACACTGTCGTCGACAGGTTCCAGGAGGAAAGAAAGCAAGTGGCGGCGTTTCAACGGTTCCTCCCTCGTCGCTCCCAGGCCCATGGGGCTGCTGAGCGGGAGCAGCCCCAGCCGTCAGGCTCCTCATATCGCCAGTCACAAAAACAGAGCGTTGCAACCCGCACCCTTCCACAGAAAGATCGGGGGTCGGGGCTATGCTCTCAGTTGGGGTCTTCTAGACAGAAGACGGATCTGCGGACCGTTATTTTGTCGAAGAGGACCTCGGCTAAGCGGTCCTGACGCCAACAGCGTCAGGCCCCTGAGGGCAGCCCCACCTGGGGAGGAAAGGATAACACCTCAGTATACGGTGCCCGATCCTCCTCAGTGCCCTCACAGAGAGTCACTGATAACCCTGCCACCCTCGGTGCTTCAGGGCTCAGTGAGCTCCGACGAGCAAATTCCCAGCTCTCCCGTGCCGCCCGGCAACGGTACGGCACGGGAGAGCTCGCCCCTTCAATTGAGGGTGCTACAGCAGTCAGTCGGTTGTTCCCTGCCGGTCATCCGCTTCAGAGCAAAGAACTGGCTCCTCTAATAACACCAGAAGCCAGCCTCGAGAGGCTGGTTCCCTTAGTATATTTTCTGGTAGCGTGGAAACTTCTACCAAATATCTCAGAATGGGTCCTGCAGATTGTAGAGAAAGTCCCAATCCATTCGTTTCTTTCTCGCTCCCCCCGCCTCGTTTCAACGGGGTCATCCACACACTAGTGTGCCCCGAGCAGGCTCTGGTAATGGAACAAGAAGTAGATAATCTTTTGAGGAAGGGGGCCATAGAACGTGTTCTGTCTCTCTCGAGAGAGTGTCCGGGTTCTACAGCTGTTATTTCATCGTTCCGAAGAAGGATGGGGGTGTTGCGTCTGATCTTAGATCTCCGTCGTCTGAACCGCGCTACCAAACGGCTTCGGTTCAAGATGCTCACGATCAAGCAGATAGTATCTCAAATCCGGTCCGAGGACTGGTTTGTTACGATAGATCTCAAAGACGCTTATTTCCATGTTTCCATCCTTCCTCAACACTGGAAGTTCCTAAGGTTCGCTTTCGGGGGCGAAGCATACCAATAAAGAGTTCTTCCCTTTGGCCTGTCACTCACACCCCACACTTTCACGAAGTGGTTGGAGTGCCTGGCCCTACCTGCTACTCCAGGGCTCCGCATACTCCACTACAATCGACAAGTTGGTTAATACAGGCTCAATCGCAGAGATGCTGCTGCGATCGAGCTTCGTCCTCGCTCCATATGAGAAAGCTGTGTTAAGTACTAAAACGGCCCATAATTAAAGCCTTGCGTACCATAACGGCGGATGCCTCTTCTCAACGGGACTGGGAGCGTCCATGAGTTGTATCCTCTGCCCAGGGTCTGTGGGAAGTCCCTCATCTCCTTTGGCACCTCAACCTGCCGCTGGGCATGCTGTCCGGGTGTTCGAGCTCCTGACACACACTCCTCCCATACCTAAGTGTGCATCAGTCTTGTTCCGCACAGACAACCCTCGGTGTCTCCTACATCAATCGGTCAGAAGGGGTCTGCTTCACACGCCCCTAGTAGCAAGCGGGCGGCGCCAGTCCTTCTGTGGCCCAGGAAGCTCATCTCTCAATAGCAGTTTACTCCCTGGGTATCTAATCAGGGGGCGATATCCTGTCGAGACAGTGGCTGATGCCCGGGGATGGAGAGCATCCACACCCGAGGCGGTGGCCTCCATTTGGAGGAATTTTGGGCAGGGGGGAAGTGGATCTATTTATTTGCGATCGCAGGAAACGACCACTGTCCCGCATCTGTTTTCCCTCACGATCCCACTCACGGGGGCTGGATGGCAGGGTGCGACGTGTCCGAGGCGTTCGTCTGTGCTTTCCCCCGATCTCGCTTGCTCCCCCCGGAGTTTCTGGAGAGAGTACGCCGTATGGGTCCGTCTGTTGCTATAGCGCCCCCTTTCTGGCCTACCCGAGTTTGGTTCTCGGACCTTGTGTCCCTTCTCGACGGTTCTCCGCTGGAGATTCCGATAAGGAGGGACCTCCTCTCTCATGCGGGGGGCGTCATTCTTCATCCCCGCCCGGAGTTATGGAAGTTGTGGGCTTGGCCCCTGAGGGGGCACAGCTCCTATCATCTGGTCTCTCAACTGAGGTTGTTTAGACTATACTCCAGTCCAGAGCTCCCCCCTACTTGGAAACAGTATGCCTTGAAGTGGAAACGTTTCGCTTCATGGTGCGGACAGCGACTACAGGACCCAGTCAACTGCCCAATTGGCACACTTCTGGAGTTTCTGCAGGAGCGATTCTCCGCAGGGCTATCTCCCTCCACTCTGAAGGTATACGTGGCAGCCCTAGCTGCTTACCTCCCACTCCCTTCTGGGATGGTCAATCATTTGGACGACACCCAATGTCACGCGTATTCCCCCCCCCCCCGCCCCCCCGCCTTCCGGGGCAAAAACCCTGAGGGCTGAGGCCGGTACAGCTCACTAAGGTGCCCTCATGGGACCTGGCTGTGGGTCTGGAGGGGTTATGCAATGCCCCCTTTGAACCCTTAGAAGAAGTTTCGGTCAAGTTGCTCAGGCTCAAGCGTCTTTCTCCTCGCTATTTCCTCACTAGAAAGGATCGGGGATCTTCAGGCACTCTCTGTTTCGTGCCTGGAGTTCGCTCCAGGCATGGTTAGGGCATTCCTTTACCCGAGGGCCGGTTATGTCCCTAAGGTGCCCACTTCTTCGCCAGGGCCTATAGTACTTCAGGCATTCTGTCCTCCCCCATTCCAGGAAGTAGGCCAAGAAAGACTTAATCTGCTCTCTCCAGTTTGAGCACTGGACGCTTACGCACACATAGCTGCCCCGTGGCATAAGGCAGATCAACTTTTTGTTTGGTTTGGTCCACCAAAGAAGGGATTTCCAGCGACCAAGAAGACTATGGGTAGGTGGGTGGTCGAGGCCATCTCACTAACCTACGAGTCCTCTGGCCTCCCATCAACTATGGGGGTCAGAGCGCACTCGACCAAGACTATGGCGGCCTCCAAGGCTTTCAACTTGGGTGTGGCCATGCAGGACATTTGTGCTGCGGCGGGCTGGTCCTCTCCACACACTTTTGTCTGCCTTTACAACCTAGACCTGGCTTCTATCCCAGGTTCCCAAGTTCTCTCTTCGTTATGTGCTCATAAGATACACACACAGGCAGGGACTTGGTAGTATGGCTCAGTGGGTATTCTCGTTCCCAAAGCAAATCTCGACACAGCTCGAGTTCCTGAAAGGGAACGTCTCTAGGTTACATATGTAAACATGGTTCCCAGAGGGGAACGAAATGCTGCGTCTCCCTGCCATACTTCCTGCATCCCTGCAGGCGCATCTTTTCAATCGAAGGCTGGGTGGTGCCTGGCCCGATGGTGCCTTGTTTTTTTTATGCTTTCGGTGCGACGTCACCCCCCACAACCCCCGCTGCTGACGTCTCGCAGCTCCCATTGGACGGATAGACAGACGTGCTTCAAACACGTCACGCATGGGTCGTTCCCAAAGCAAATCTCCGACGCAAGCGTCTCGTTCCCTCGTGAACCAGTTTACATACGACCTATAGACGATTTACTCTTACAAAAAAAAACAGAAGAGCAATGCATTTTATGGACGACCTTTCCGTGAACCTAGGAGAGGAGGTCATTCTGATTTTTGCTATGACAATCTGGGCTTCTGAATCAGCTACTGTTTTGTTTTGTTATTAGTTTAAGTATTTTTTATTGACTGTTCAAATGCGGAGTTTTGCGCATCATGTGTGTGTGTGTGTGTGTGTTTTTGTGTGTGTGTGAGAGAGAGAGAGAGGAGAGAGAGAGAGAGAGGAGAATCTGTACAACATCAGAAGCCATATGGGCTGAAAACAGCGCTGAAGAATATCAGAAAGCACTTAGCAGCCAAAAAATACAAGCGCTGATAGATAACTTTCTAAATAACACCTATGCTCACACTAATGAAGGTGTCAATCTCGCTATCAAAGATATAAATTACATATTTGAAAAATCAGCAAAACAATTCAAATTGAAAACAAAAAATGGAAAAAATCAAATACTCAAAAATGACAAAAATTGGTTTGATCATGACTGCCAAACTATTCGCAAAAACTTGAGAAGATTGTCAAATCAGAAACACAAGGATCCAAATAATGCAGAGACCCGCCTTCTTTACAGTGAAACACTAAAACAATACAAACATACACTCACAACCAAAAAAGCACAATACACCCAAAAACAACTGGCAATAATCGAGAAGTCAGTGAACACAAACCAATTTTGGGAAAATTGGAACAATCTGAAAAAAACTGATCATGAAGAATTGGCAATGCAAAATGGAGAAATATGGGAAAGTAATTTGCAAACGTTGTTTAATAAAGTACAAACAGACACAAACTGTAAGCAAAATCAAACAATCAACCAACTGGAAAAACAGAATTAGCAATCAAAGATAACCAAACCCCATTAGATTTCCCAATAACTGATAAAGAACTTAAAGAAAAAAAATCAAAAACCTCCAACTCAAAAAAGCATCTGGACCTGATGGGATATTAAACGAAATGATAAAACACACAAGCAGTAAATTCCAATGGGCCATTCTAAAACTATTCAATGTGCTTCTGAGTGTAGGTTACTTCCCTGACATCTGGAATCAAGGCTTGATAACACCAATCTTTAAAAACTGAGATAAATTTGATCCTAACAACTACAGAGGCATCTGTGTGAGCAGCAACCTGGGAAAGTTATTCTGTAGCATAATAAACGCTCGACTATTAGACTTCATCACCACACACAATATACTGAGCAGAAGCCAAATCGGATTTTTACCAAATTACCGTACATCTGATCACATCTATACATTACATACTCTAATAGAAAAACATGTTAACCAAGATAAAGGTAAAATATATGCATGCTTTATTGACTTTAAAACAGCTTTTGACTCAATTTGGCACCAAGGACTATTCTACAAACTTATTGAAAGTGGCATAGGAGGTAAAACCTATGACCTTATCCAATCAATGTACACTGAAAGTAAATGTGGTGTAAAAATCAGCACCAAACATACGAGGTATATTTCCCAGGAGCGTGGAGTGAGACAGGGCTGCTGCTTAAGCCCAGTGTTATTTAACATTTACATCAATGAACTGGCGAGCAGTCTGGAGCGATCTGCAGCCCCTGGTCTCACCCTACACACCTCACAGATCAGATGTCTGCTGTATGCAGACGATCTGCTTCTGGTGTCTCCCACTCAACACGCTTTACAGTAGAACCTGGACCTGCTAGAGCAATACTGCCAGACCTGGGCTCTGACAGTCAACCTAAAGAAAACCAAAATTATGATCTTTCAGAAAAGATCCAGATCCCAGGGAACACAACACACATTTACATTAGGCACTAAGCAGATAACACACACATCACACTACAACTACCTGGGTTTGAAAATCACATCCACGGGAAACTTTAATCATGCTGTAAATGAACTGAGAGATAAAGCATGCAGGGCCTTCTACGCCATAAAACGGCAATGTCCTATAGAAATCCCCATTAGAATTTGAGTGAAAATATTAGAATCAGTAATTGAGCACATTGCCCTCTATGGCAGTGAGGTGTGGGGTCCACTGACAAATACCAATCAAGATTTCACCAAATGGGAAAAACAACCGATTGAGACCCTGCATGCAGAACTCGTAAAAAAAAAAAAAAATATATTACACGTCACCGGCACACAACAATAACACCTGCAGGCAGAATTAGCAACTTCCTCTAATCATAAGAGACAAAAGTGGCAATTCAATTCTGGAAACAATCTGAAGCTCGTGAAAAAATGAAAAAATGAAGAGTAGAAGAGATGACAACCCCTTTCCCCATCATACATTTATAAAGCCCTGAAAGACCAAGAGATGGAGCAAGAAAGCAAGCCCCATCCCTCCCTCAGTGATCCAGACTTCAGTCCTGTATGCTCACTAACATCTACTGCGCTCTGCATCACAGCCAGTAATCAGTCAGATTACTGCACAGATCAAACAGAACTACATCACTCACTGGCAAGCCCAAACACAACAGCAGAGTAAAGTGTAATGCTATCTGGCCCTAAAGAGAGAGTACAGAACGGCAGAGTATCTGTACACAGTGTCAGATAAAAAACTGAGAAGCACGTTGACCAGATAAAGACTCAGCGGATACAAGCTGATGATAGAGACGGGCAGAAACAGAAAAACATGGCTGCCACCAGAGCAGAGACTGCGTTCACACTGTGATCTGAATCAGATGGAAACAGAACTGCACTTCCTAACAGAATGCCCCAAATACACATATATACGGACAGTGTTCTATGATAAAGTACAGCAGATCCATCAGACATTTAAAACTCTCTCAGACCAGGAGAAAGTGTTGTATCTGTTAGGAGAACAGAATAACTGCTGTGTGTTTGCTGCTCAATAGTCTGCCTGTCACTATAGAAGAGAAAACACTCAATCTGCCCTGATTTGATGTTTCCAGCACAGCTACATTATATTATGCCTAATTACTCTATTATATTACTTAGATGTATATTTTTCTTCTGTAAATATGTCTAATCCCTTATTTTATTTGTATTTCTAGTTTATATACATTAGTAATTAATTTTGCACTACATTCTTAATACTTTTTATATATTATTATATTATTACTATTATTATTATTATTTTTCTTTCTGTTAATACATGTGTACTATTTGTGAGCAGTCCAGCTGCAATTGCTTTTGCAATACAAATGTATAATTTTTGTCATGCCAATAAAGCACTCTTAAATTGAAATTGAAATTGAGATAGAGACGGCGCGAGAGAGAGATAGAGAAGCGCCCGCGACGCGAGAGAGAGAGAGAGGAGAGAAGGAGAAGCGGGCGAGCGAGGAGAGAAGAGAAGAGAGCAAGAGAGAGAGAGAGCGAGAGAGAGAGAGAGAGAGAGAGAGAGAAGGGGGGGTCACATCACAGTGGGTCAGCTGTCTTAACTGAGGCTTGTGTACACATACCAGCTTCATCACTGTCTGTCACGCGACTCTGTTCCCCATTCGGGCTTGAACTGATGGTAAAACAAGACATTATTTACTTTGAAAGCTGAGGCTCGCGATTATGGTAAGGGACGTTATATTTCCGACGAGTGCTTGAGGTGTTCAGCCAATCACAATGCACTGGGTCAGCTGGCCAATCAGAGCAGGCTGCGCTTGTCGGAAGGTGGGACTTTGTAGAAAACTAAGCGTTTTGAGAGAGGCGGGGCATAGAGGACCTTCAATAATGTACAGTATTTGAAAAATATGTGTTTTTTGAACATTAAAGCATACACCAAATACACAAAATAATGATAAAAAAGCATCATATGACCCCTTTAAAGGGGTCATATGAAGCTTTTTTAAAGATCATTATTTTGTGAATTTGGTGTAATGAAATTTGTTTATGCGGTTTAAGGTTAAAAAACGCATTCTTTTCCACATACTGTACATTATTGTTTCTTCCCTATGCCCCGCCTTTCTGAAACGCATCGATTTTTTACAAAGCTCATCGCTCTGACAAGCTAGGTGTGCTCTGATTGGCCAGTGCGTAGCCAAGCGGTGTGATGGCCGATACCTCAGCGGTGACAGAATGTACCCCTTCACCATTTGTTAGCGACGAGACAAAAACTCTTAAACCCATTATAAACGAGACATTATTGCTCTATGGGACATAATTACTTATTATAATGACTTGTACTGTGTTTTTACGCTTTGCGTTGCATATTGCTCCGCGTAAATATAAAACCATGTCTGCATTTGTGATCGTAGAAATGACAAACAACAAGTGCTACTCTACACTGCTCAAAACTCGCATTTGAATCGTCAGTGGCAAATACCTTAAATATAAAAAGCGTACTTACAGTCTGTGAGTCAGAACAGCCGGCATTGTAGTCTACTCTCCCAGGATCAGGAAACAGTCCTCCATAAAAATGCGCTGAACACATCTGAAAATTTTGGGTTGAAGTGTTCTGGAACAGTGTTTTGTATAAAACTTAACCAGTGATCCTTCTAGTTGTGTCCTCTTTTGGGAGACCAAACAAAGTAGTTTTGCTTTCACAACGAAACGCAGCGTCACACACGGTGGGCTAGAGTGCGGAACGCCGTCCGGCTGAGTGAGCGCGACGTGGCCTTGAGAAAACCCCGGGCTGGACTCCGCTTCGTCCACGGTGAAAGCCGATCCGGCGATCCACAGCGCGAAGTTGTATTTCCTCAGCGACCAGCACGGATCAGCTCCAGGCATGACGAAGCGGATATCATCCTCTTTTGGAAGGTCAAGCAAAGTAGTTTCGCTTTCACAACGAATCACACAGTGCCTTCACGACATGGCGGTGGCAACAACAATACTACAGCGAGAATAAAAGTTACGCCTTCTTTCTTTGCGTGAACATTTGGGCGGCGTTATGTAAATCTTCCCACATCGTGACGTAGACATGTGGGGGTGTGTTAGAACGAGCCGTTTTAGGTAGGTGTGGTTGACTCTTAACTTTTATAAAGAATATCTCTTTGGATTTGAGACTTTAGTCTTTGCAACTTTATAGATCTTCTTTATGCACCAAGAGCTTGTAACACTCCAAAGAGAAAGGAAAAATTGAAATCGCATCATATGACCCCTTTAAACTTATCAAAAGTGACAGTAAGACATATATGATCTAATAAAATGGTTGTTAAATATTTATCATGGACAAAACATTTCAAAATATTATTGTTTTTACATTATTTTTAATCAAATAAATGCAGCCTTGGTGAGCATAAGAGATTTCTTTAAAAAAATAAAATGTAAAAAAGACTCCCGAAGCAGTTTTAATGTAAGTGCCATTTAACACATAAAGTAGGAAAGTTATCAGTTAGTTAAAAAAAAAACATCCTGGACAAAAAGCCCCTGAAGTTAAAAAAACACCCTAATAAGATGTGTTAAGATCAGGGAATGAATCATTACCTACGGATGAAATGGTAGCATTTAGTAGGAGTAGTAGGATGTGGCCTCTCTGTTTCCCAAGACCACTGGGTATGTGGGTCAGGTGGAAAAACTCCTAATAGTGTTGCAATCTTATGTACAACCACACACAAACAGCGTTCATAGCCCTGGGCATTCTGACTTCCCCTGTACTTTAAGTGATTAGTGTTTCATGCTTCTCTGCTTCTGTGTGCTTGGAATGAAGAAAGACTTCCTGATGGCTCACGACATGTCTCTAATGCCAGATTTGTGGTTGATATCTGATATTCTACTGTTTGTTCTCTGTATTTTCCAGAATTCCAGCCATGCTCAGGTGTGACCCAATAAAGCCAGACATGGTGAGTATGGTTTAAAGGGTAAATATTCTCAAAAAAATTGTTAAGAAATGGTTGGTACGATAGTATAAATCATTTCTGAAAGGTTTTGTAGAGATCCCTTCTACACTGTAAAAATAGTTTTTTTGAAGTTGCAAAGTTTTATGAGAACATATTTTTTCAGTCTTTCTGCTTAAAAAGTTTAATTCAAGGTGTTCTTTGTAATCATTTGTGAAATATACTAACAGTTTTTGAGTGATTTTTTTTTTTACATCAACATTTTTGTTTAGTGTATATACCTTACTCAG
The DNA here is from genome assembly GCA_018155175.1 of Sinocyclocheilus anophthalmus. Classification (NCBI taxonomy): domain Eukaryota; kingdom Metazoa; phylum Chordata; class Actinopteri; order Cypriniformes; family Cyprinidae; genus Sinocyclocheilus; species Sinocyclocheilus anophthalmus. The sequence goes on along the minus strand of JADLZN010001877.1, from coordinate 295,042 downwards.
GGTAGCGCCATATTTAATTTTTGACAGGAATGAAAACAAGGATTGTACTGTTGTTTACGATTGTTCAGCTGATGAAACATCTGAAAAAACTTGTGAAAATAACACAATCTAGGACCTTTATACAGTGTGTGCCATATTGTAAACACTACTGTAAGTCTATCGCTCACAGCCTCATTTTCATTCGCTTTAAATTCGATATGGCATCTAACCTGATTAAAGTCTGTTAGCCAGAAGAAGTGGTTTTGGACTAATCTGAAATGTTTCTCCACCTTCCTGATGCTTGTCTAGTTCTTTGTATCCGGTTTATGCGATTTTAAAGAAAACAATGCTTCACTTTCCGTTTCCAATAACAAACCTGCCTTACCAACTAACACACAATGGGCTGCCTGGCACTTGGCCATCTGAACACCCTGGTCTTGGGCCATTGGTGTGTTTGTTCTAGTGCAGTATCCATCTTTGAATTCTTGGTAATAATACGAGACTCATTGATAGAGACTAATAAGGATATTTTTGAATTGCATGAGTTTATTCTTAGGATCTTACAAAATGTATCTCTAAAGCTCATCTTGTACTTGCTCTTTTTTCTCTCTTCCTCTGGCTGCAGATGGACATGCATTCCTTTCTCATTAGGTTAGGAGTTTATATGGGGTGGGAAGTTGAATTTGGCTCATACTCAGTCATTCAAAGTTAGTCTTTTTTGTCGGTTTATACTCCCCAGACTAAACTGCTGCTCAGCGCAGCTGCTTTATATGAGTGCTTGTGTAATTATGTACATGTGAATGTGAAAATATGCTATTTACAGCATGTTTAACATCTCTCTCTCTTTTTCTCTCTCAGTCATTTTACCCGACTTACCTGATTAAACCTACACCTGAGGCATTTGGAGTCGTATTGTCACCTTCCGTGGTCCCTACTTCCACAGCTCACCTATACTCTCCTCACTACCACCAAGCACATTACTCCTACATGAGCCCCCTTCACACATACCCTCAGTCCCAGGATGTCCGTCAGTCCCAGACTGAACCTGTCGACTTGACCACCAAAAGATCCTCCATTTCGTCGCCTTCCTCATCTCTGGCATCATCATCACCCAGAGCCACTCCCCCATCCCCTTTTGATTGCTCCAGTCCGGTGTCACGTCCTCGCCTTGGCTCCGGCTCCGGCTCTGTAACAGGAAGCACTTCTGGGTCATCTCAGACAAGGCTGACCCCACCACTGGCCCTTCCCATTCCACCGGTAAGAATAGTGGTGATGCCTTTCAAAAAAAGTGTTGTGGTGATACCGTGGTGCTGAATGATTACCATATTCCCATGCAAATATATTGACATGGTAATTCAATTTACATGGGGGAAAAAAAAAACATGGTATATATCTATACATTTCTAATTTTATTAGCTCTGTCACGTATGTCAGTATGATTTGACAATTTCAAAAATACATAAAAAATGCAATTCATACATGCAATAACTTAAATACACTTCTATAATGAACATTTTATTTAAATAATAATTTATAATTATTATTATGAAAGCCCGCCCAGTCACTTAGCCACGCAAGCTGCATATACAGCAAAACAGTAATATTGTAAAATATTATTACAATTTAAAATATTTTTTTCTATTTTTAAATGTAATTTATTCCTGTGATGGCATCCAGAATCTTCAGTGTCACATGATCCTTTAAAAATCATTCTAACATGCTGATTTGGTGCTCGTGAAACTTTTCTTCTTATTATTATCAAATTTGAAAACAGTTATGCTGCCTCATATTTTTGTGGAAACTGTGATACATTTTTCTAGGATTATTTTTAATAGAAATTCAAAAATAGAAATTATGTGGAACATTTACTTTTTTACGTTTGATCAATTTTATGCATACTTGCATCCAAAAAAAAAAAATCTTGAATCTTGAGCCTGAACTTCTGAACAAAAGTGTATATCATAGAAAGAACCCCTGTGACGTCTTATCTAAAACTTAGAGACCAACAGACATTTCTCGTGTCATAATCCATCTGTGTTTGTTTTTCTGGTCTACATGTGATGCAGGTTTTGACATCTATTGTACCAGTACTTTCTATGCTGCAGCCGTTATCTGTGCTCTACCCTCCTGCCCTACACCTGTCTCCCTCCATCATGATATCACCCGTCACACCTGAGGATCCTACTAACCACACACAGTGTAAGTGGGATGACATGCTCTATCACACACACGCATATTCACTTTTGAAGCAAACAACACATTTCCAAACACATGCTCTCACTCTCTTCTCATGAGTTTTAGTGGGTGACAGTTGTAATAATATATCCTTACATATTTTTGTTTGGCTGATTGATTTGTGTCTCGTTTCTTGTCTTCAGTCTCTATAATGAAGTCAGAGAATCATCCAGACAACCATGAGCTCCTCAAGCCAATCAAATCAGAGCCCTACCCTGAACACGCTCAGGATTCCTACAGCCAGGAACTAACCTCACCCATCATTACTGTCCCACCAAGTTATGAGTGAGTACCGAGTCCTCAAACACACACATACGCTCAGTGTTTTTCGTTATATCACCATTTATTTTGTATGATCACGGATAATACTGTCATGACATGCATTTCTGTCATGACAACTCTTCAGCATGGTAATATACATGGCAATATTATTGAGTTTGGTCTTGGTGGAATAGATCTGCTACGCTGCTGCTGCTGTTTCAGAGCAAATACTGAGACTTGCTACTGTCAAGACATCCACAGATATGCTGCTGTGAGCATGTGAGAAATACTGCTGCTGCATATATAATGTATATTAAATAACCCCGCAGCAGATCTATACAGGTGGAGCTGGGGAAGGTAGAGGGTTTCTGCTACACTGCTACAGCAAGCACTAGCCAAGTATTTTAATGTTGAGAAGCAAGCTCATTGGCTGCTGATGCGAAAAGAACCAATCGGCTGTGCCATGTGAATAATGATGTGATTATATGTCAGATGGACCCATCAGCCTGCGCCATCTATAGTTTCATGACAGAACAACTTCGTATTTATACTATATATATTATTATATATATAAGACACGAAGCACACGGAGCCGGATCACATGCCGAGTCGACGCGACCACAAAATGTCATCGAGCTATTTGAATTCTACCATAAGGCTATATTTTATAGCAATATCTATTAGATTGTGCGGGAATACCTGTCAAATAGGCTTTAACGAGCTCTATGGCTCTGAACGGCTCTAGCCCAAGCTGTGATAAACGAACGCTATTGGCTATTTTAAAATGGGCAGGGCTGCTTGATATGTCCCGCCCTGTCTTCCTGTTTCAGTTAAAATGACGTCAACACATAGAGTAACGCTACGTGTTTCTAATCATTTCAGGGGACCTTTAAGGGGTTTTGTTGCATGTTTTTACACATTTACAGCGGTTCATCCCCAGTCAACACTGTACATCTTCTTGTAAAAACAGCCTACTGGATTCTATACAGAAACCTGTAATTAGACACAGAAACAAATGTTACACATACTGTACACATAGTATCTAACTCTCTCTATACATATATATATGTCTGTCTGTCTATTATGGATCTCATTTATAGTACATTTTGCTGTCTATTATGGATCTCATTTATAGTACATTTGGCCTACAGTTCTCTTTCAGCCATGTGTGTATGTATGTGTGGTGTAATGCATATATTTCTGTATCTGATGTTTCTTGTTGTGGGTCTGATAAAATCCCCCAGCATGCATTTCAGAGACAGTGTGTCTCCACGTATTCTTCAAACCCTCATGGGGTCATGCTTGAGCACATATAAGTGCATGCTTGAGAGTTTGTGTAGACATTTTTGGATTCTTATTTGTACGTGGTTTAGTGCACTTTCACAGTGTGTGTGTGTGTGTGTGTGTGTGTGTGTGTGTGCGCGCCAGTGGGCCTGGTGTCATCAGTTATGGACATACTGTGTGACAGAAAAGAAAAAAAGTGGTGAATACAGAGAAAGAAGCGATGAGGAAGGGAGGAGAAAGCGCTTGATTGAGAGCGGAAGGGAGGAGGAAGGTAGAATGATAGTTTTATATTGGGTGCGGTGCCAGAAAACAGCTGCTTTTAGGAACAAATGTCAGAAAGTGGGTGAATAAGTGACATTGTAATCGAAGATTGAAAATATGTAGCTGAAACAGACAGGGAGGGTAAAGTGTATAGAGAGGTTTAATGGAGAGATGAGAGAAAGAGAGAGAGAGAGAAGGGTGTATTTAATTACAGGGTGTATTTAGGCAGGAACTTACAGTAAGAGGTGTTCCTCTAAGTAAATGTATGAGAGTTTTTTTCAACTGGTTTACTGTCTGCAAGTTGGAAATCGTCAGTCCAGTCATTTAGAAAAGTAACAGCCTTTCCTCAAAAAGCTGCACAATTAGATGTATTATTCATGTCTGTAGCTCAAACGGTGCGGAACGAGTTACCCACTTTAGTTCCTTGTGGTTAAGGCCTACATGTGAGCAGTAATAAGGATTCTTGCTTCAGCAAGCAAGTACTACTAATAAATATCATAAATGTAACATTTGACAGCAGTGTACTGTATTTAAAGTGCCCCTATTATGGATTTTCAAATATTACCTTTCATGCAGTGTGTAATGTAGCTATCTGTGAATTTAAACAATCTACAAAGTTGTGAAGCCGAAAGTGCACCGTAAATAAAGTTATTGGCTATCAAAAAAAAAAAAATTGACTCTGAACAGCCTAAACGGTCGTCTGGAATTCCAGTCTCACTTCCGTGACAGCTACACGTCACTGGGTAACACATTTGCATTATGCCCTCCTATGTTCTACATTGTCCACCCGCGAACGACTTGACCCCCCCTCAAACACTATAGCATGCGCCGTACGCGGTAGACCAATTACAAAGGACTAGGCCATCTAACCAATCAGAGCAGTGTAGGCTCACGGAAAGGAGGGGTTTAGAGAGACTTAAGCCCCGTTCACACCAAGAACGATAACTATAAAGATAACGATATTAGCGTCCACACCAGCGAACGATATCGTGTGTTTATTCTGAGCGCACGCGCGTCTGCCGCTTTAAATTCTTGCGCTCGTTACAGCAGGATGGATTCTGATTGGCTGTCAGTGTTTTATCGTTCATCAGCTGGAAAAAAATCATTTTGAAAGTGATCACAACGTTCCTCTGTATCGTTATCGTTATAGTTGTGGTGTGAACTATGCTATTCTTTAATATTGAGAACGATTTTTAGAGCTATATCTTTATCGTTATCTTTATAGTTATCGTGCTTGGTGTGAACGGGCCTTTATTCTTCAAACTGCTTCGAACTAATCATTTACAAATCATTGAATCAACTGAGGCGAAGTAAAATGTTATGCGAAAATTAATATGTTTTTTGATCTTGCATGCATGTAAACCTGTTTACTTGAGGAGACCCCTGAAACAATATTAGGAACCTTAAAAATGGCATAATAGGGGCACTATAAACAAAATCTAAGGTCATAAATACATACAATACTCGGGTAACTTAACACAAAGGACTGGCTTTTGCTTTGAGGTAGACTCTATGTTATGAATCTGACCCCTGGTGGTTAAAGCAAGAGGTGCACTTCAAACAAAGTGGTTGTGGAGACCATGAATACATTTATCTTTCTTTTTGTCTTTAACAGGGGAAACACACACTCTGTGATTGTACGTCGAAAGGTAGAGTCTCCAGATCCACTGAAGAAGCGTCGAATTCATTGCTGTGACTTCAATGGCTGCAATAAAGTCTATACCAAAAGCTCCCACCTGAAAGCTCACAGACGCACACATACAGGTACATAGGCTATATATGCAAAGACTTTTGTTCATACATGCAAAATTAACTTTGTGATGCTCATTTAAAAATGTTTTTTGCCTGGATGTATTCTGGATGTAAGTTAAAAAATACAATACAAATGCAATTCACACAAAAACTGCATAAATACACTTGTTCTGTGTGATATGGGGCTTGATCTTTTTGTTGAGAAAGCTTTTTTTTTAAATAAATTATTATTGCTCACCAAAGCTGCATTTATTTGATCTAAAATAAAGAAAAACAGTAATATTGAAAATTATTATTATAATTGAAAATACGTTTTTTGTATTTGAATCTATTTTAAAATGCAATTTATTCCTGTGAGTCAAAGCTGAATTACGCCAGTTTTCAGTGTCACATGATCCTTCAGAAATCCTTCTAATTTGCTGATTTGCTGCTCAAGAAAGGTTTTTTATTATCAGTGTTTAAAACCATGATATGCGACTATTCAAAAGTTTGGGGGGGGGGGATTTATGTATTTATTTAAGAAAGAAATTAATGCTTTTGTTCAGCAAGGACACATTAAATCGATCAAGAATGACAGTAAAGGCATTTATAATGTTACAAAAGATTTCTAGATGCTTTTTAAAAAAACTTTCATTATTGTTTTTTTATCAACAAATACTTTTTAATCATCTTAGAGATTTTTATTGACTTGTATACAGATGCTCATTTACTCTTACTCTGATACTATTCATTCGGATAAATAAAGACTCCTCTAAATGTTCCTTCCCTACTCTTTGTGTGACCGTTTAGGAGAGAAGCCTTACAAGTGCATGTGGGAAGGCTGTACGTGGAAGTTCGCCCGCTCTGATGAGCTGACCCGTCACTTTCGGAAGCACACGGGTGTAAAGCCATTCCAGTGCCCTGACTGTGATCGCACCTTCTCCCGCTCCGATCACCTCGCCCTGCACAAGAAGCGTCACCTACTGATGTGAACTCAATACTGCAACACGTGAACGGAGCAGAAATTGCACCTTCGATTAAGCCGTTGCTCAACAGGAGCTTCATCTTCAGTGATGTTAAGGGCCGTTTTGTGTTTCCCGTCCCTTTTCTGTTCAGGAAACGATGCATGTAAGAAGAAAGAGTGGAGTTGATGGATAATATGATGGCTAGCTCGTACTTCATGAAAATAATTATTGTCCAAGTGGATTTTGTCACCGTTACTATGGATTCGGACAAACGTTGATAGTGCTGTGGATATGACCCTTATATAAGCAAAATCGAATGCCATTCAAATTCAAAACAATAGGCACCTTTAAGTCTTTTCTTGATACCAAGCACTCTCTCTCTCCTTTGTCTCTCTATTCACGTCTCTCTACCATTCTGTTTTACCCCTCTGCTGGTCAGAGGGCCCATTGTTCCAGTTACAGCACTACACAAACAAGCAAAATACATTTACAGTATATCAGTAGCTAGTCACACGCATGTGCAAACACACACACACCTCGGACATTTTCACACTTTAAATGTTGTTTTAAGCTGCAACTCGGGTCAAACCTGCACAATGTGATTTTTTTTCTCTTTTTTATATTATTCAAAAAAACGAATGTGTATACGCAGGTCCTGTATATGTATTCAGCATGTGTGTTTCAGTGTAAGGACCAAGGCTGATTGTTTTACACCTTTATATGTTTCCTGAGATCGTTTGATTGGGTCGGTCAGTCGTTGAGCCCCGTTCACACCAAGAATGATAACCACACCAACCCACGATAATATTCTGTTTATTATAAGCACGCGCTGCGGTTTTGTCATCTGCCACTTTAAATGCTCAAGCGCATTAAAGCAGAATGGATTCTGTTTGGCTGTCAATGTTTTTATCATTCATAAGCTGGAAGAAATCATTACAGTTGTCCACAAATTATAGTATATTCTTTTACATTTAGAACTATTTTTGAAACTATATTGTTATAGTTATCGTCCTTGGTGTGAATGGGCATTTATAGTTTGACTCTAAAGAGTTAAGTTTTGACAAAAAGTTTTTGGTTCCAAAAGTAGCTTCCGAGCACCTGACCTATTATTTACTTAGTGAAACAGTGGCGTGTTTTATTAATTGTAATCATGAATTAATACTGTAGTTTATTACTGTAAGTACTATGTACTGTGTAAGTTCTTGCAACTATGCACATGCACAATTTACGATTTAGTAATGAAAATATAGTCATGATTTTACCCTACATACATGTTAAAGACACAGTAGAACGTAAGTGTGAGAGTTCAAGATGTCTTAAATGCTAATAGGCAGGTCTGAAAATTGAACGCTTGGTCGTCCAACACATACATGTTAGTTGCAAGGACTTATAGCAAGCTTTATTTTGCTTAATCTCACCATTATTCATATTTGAATAATTTCTGTAATCATGAATATTCGTATAATCCTAAATATTTTGTTGTGTCTTTTTATCAAAGCCAGTGTCCGAGGCTCAAAAGGGTAAACTATTATTTCACTGAGGGATGTTTAGGTGGAGAAATGTGATAAATGTGAACCATTCAATAAGGGGCATTATTTTATTAGAGTGTGTTCATCTAGGTTATGGGTAACATTGTCTTATTGCTAACACTTTGTTTGTGAGATATTTGTTAAACGCGTGAGATAGTCATGGATATATTGTTTTTCTGTATTGCAAATCATTTTTACATGAACAGATGTTTGTTAAGGGCAATGTGTAAACGGAAACAGTGCACTTTAAAAATTAATTTGAAATGGCAAATATCTGTAAATGGGGGCCCATGAATAGCTTTGAGCTTTGGGCTGTACAGTATCTCCGTTTTTTCTCTTTCTATTAGTTTAACACTTTGTAATAGACCGGTTCCTGTTATTCTCTTCTCAACTGAAGGACATTTTTGAAGGAGGAAAAGAACAAGGGGGAGCTTACATAAGAAAGGAAAAAGTCCTTAATGAAACGATTGAGATGAGTCAAAGAAAGATCTACTGAGAAAAAGGACGAAGCATTTGTTTCTTGGTCTAATGTATAAAGCTACACATTTAAGAAATGCACTACTCAGATAAGATAATGCGATATTAATATATCTTATATATATATATATATATATTTTTTTTTTTGTTTTTTTTTTTTTTGAACTGGAATAAGATGAACTGAATGGGCAATTTATAGAATGCATGATTATGATCTATTTTTAATCCAAAACAAATATACTTTTTATAAAGATGTGAATCTTCTGTCTTTTCTAAATTACTTATATTTTCACAGTTCAAAGGGAATATTATGCTGTCATTATATCAGACTGTGAATTTAATACAAATTGTTCAGACACTTTGTGTATTATATAGATTGAAATATGTATCATTCAATAAACTTTTTTATGGTGAATATTTCGTATAAATGTGTTTATTTTAGCTTTACCTAATTGCTCGACAGGTTATTTTTTTTCAGCTTACATATGGTCGTATCTGTTTTAATTATATAAAAACATAGACCTGTCTAATTTGAATCCAAAAGATTAGACTCTATGTCTCTTGGATAGCTGCTAGTTGGTCAGAATAGTTCTTAAGGCACAGTCTTAGTAGCAAGTTTATGCATCTGGCCCCAGGACTTCCACATTTCAATTGTGAGTCATTTATAATGTAAATATCAATTTCCGATTGCATAGGTTACGAGATAGCCATAACTATCAAAAGTCAGGGCTCGTCCGGGATTTGAACCCGGGACCTCTCGCACCCTAAGCGAGAATCATACCCCTAGACCAACGAGCCGGCTGAGACAACAGCGTCTGTGTAACAAGTGAGAAAAGTTTAAGGTAGAACGTGATATTCTTTTTACCTTCATTTTATTAATATGAATAAAAATGATTTTTTTTTTTCAGTGTTTGGAAAACTTTTTCTTCTTCTTTTTCTAATTTTGCAATAGATCAGTTATTTCATAACTTCCAGCTTTCCCACTTGCAAAAACGCAAAGCCACCTTAAAAGCCGAAACCAAACCGATTAACACTGTATATGTAGCACAGTTACAGTTGGGAGTAGCATTGATTTTACAGCAATTTAACGCGAGGTGTGACTGGAATTTGTGCGCTTGTTTATTTTCCTGTGTGCCAAACGCTCATGTGACGTCACTATCCACAGCTGCACGCGACCCTGGTGCAGACGTGGCGCGAGCTCGAGCTGGAAGGTTGCGCGAGGCGAGCGAGACTGTCAGCAGAACTGGCGAGAAGAGACGAGCCCATGAATGAGCTGTATTTCAGAAGCAAGAAAATAACACGTATGTTAGTTTTGCATGTGTTGATTTTGTATTTTAGCGTTATGCTTATCTTTATAGCGTACTTGCATTTGTTGCGTTTGTTGTTATTTTGCATGCCGTTTAAAAAAAAAGTTAAATTCGCTTGAATTGACGCTTTTCAGGTGCACGCAGAGAATATATATATAATTCCATTCTTCAAATAAATAAATTCCAATAAAAAAAGACAAATATAACGGTGAAACGAATAAACGATTTATAATCAAACATGAGTGTTTGATCTCAGCTAGTAGAAATACCGTCTTTGAGATCATAAAACTGTTGTATAGAAACTGTAACGTGTAACCTGACGCTTATAATTTGCTTTATTTACAGTCTATGCATATGCGTATTACTGAACGTGTATTTACAAACTGAAGTTTGAAAGTGGCTTGTACGTGTATAAAACAACCGCTAGATGGCGCTGCAATCCGCATCAAACAAAGGCGCTTGACAGTGCCGCACCATTCAGAGACAGCTCTGCTACTCTCATGTGTCAGTGCTTTTCTGTTCACAACCACATACAGTTGGTGTCACTGTATTAAAGGGGTCATATGATGCTTTTTTAAAGATCATTATTTGGTGTATTTGGTGTAACAGAATATGTTGACATGCTTTAATGTTCAAAAAACACATTATTTTTCAAATACTGTACATTATTGTAGAACTGCTATGCCCCGCCTCTCTCAAACACGTAATTTTCAACAAAGCCCCCTCCTTTGACAAGCGCAGCCTGCTCTGATTGGCCAGCTAACCCATTGCATTGTGATTGGCCGAACACTGCAAGCACTTGTTGGAAATGTAACGCCCCTTACCATTATCGCAAGCTTCATCTTTCAAAATAAATGTAGACAGAGCCCGAAAGGGGAACAGAGTCTCGTGACAGACACAGTGATGAAGCTGGTATGTGTTTGCAGTACACAAGCCACGGTTAAGACAGCTGACTCCACTGTGATGTGACCCTGTCTCTCTCTCTCTCGTCCTCTCTCCCTCCTCCATCATCTCTCTCTCTCTCTCACACACACACACACACACATCAGCACACACACACACACACACACACACACACCACACACATGCGCAAAAGTCATCATTGAACAGTCGATAGCAAATACTTAAACTATTAACAAAACAGTAGCTGATTCAGAAGCCCCAGATTGCATAAAATGCATTGCTGTTCTGTTGTAATTCCTAAATGCATCTACTTTCGGAAAGGCCAAATAAAGTGCTTTTGCTTTCGTCTCGAAACACCAGCGTCCTCCCTGCCATGCTGCTGCAACACTACTGCGGTGTACTGAATGCCTTCTTTCTTTTGCGTGAACATTTGGTCGGCATTATGCAAATATTTCCACATAGTGAGGTAGATAGGTGGGGGTGTGTTAGAACGAGCCGTTTTAGGGGGTGCGTGGCAGAGTCTTAACTTTGATAAGAATATCTCTTTGGTTTTGAGACTTTAAGTCTTTGCAACTTCAGGGATCTTATCTATGTACCAAGAGCTTGTAACACTCCAAAGAAAGGAAAACTTGAAATCGCATCTTATGACCACCGTAATATATATTGCAGGGATCTATTAATATATCTCACAAGTGCAGTGTGGTTTAGACAGAACATTATAGTTCTAACCCCAATCTAACTTAACCGGTCAACACCTGTACACATATATTAAATACAAAATATGATTGAAGCTAATTATTACTTGACATGCCCATGTACAGTCTGTGTTGTATTCAAATGTTGCAGCTGAATCATTTGTGTTTCAATTAACCTGACTGCAGATCTCTCTCATTCACTGAAATGCCTTAAGAATTCCCTAGTCCCCAAAGAAATCCTAATGGAATTATCGGCATAATTTGAAAAATAAATAAATAAATAAAACAAATTCATTAAATAAGATCCTAATAGATATGAATTTCAGTTATAAGGGAAGATCTTAGCAAATTGTTCTTGATCCTACTAGGATGGATTCCAAATTATTATAGACATTATATTAGCAACCCATTAGCATTAGTCTCCTAAATAACACCCAGTATGTTCTATATGCACAAAGCCAATTTATATCTGCATTTTTGAGAAACGAGTCTCAGTGCAACATATTTTAGAATGTGACTTGATATTTCACAAGAGCAACATCATTTTTCTTTTCAGTGTGCTTGCGATGTGTTTTTGCTAATGCCGTTGATCAATTTCCAATTGTAATTTGCAAACCTTAGTCAGAGCTCAGCTGTCTCAGTGTTTAGTCACCAGTTAGTTTGTTGTCAGTCACAGCCTGTCATGGCCAGCTGCTACACTTTGTTTGTGTATCTATTTTTTATCAGAGCACCATGTCGCAAGATGAGACCTTGGGAGACCTCGCTACAAAATCTCCCCCTTCCCTCCAGACGACTGCCTCTGGTGAGACTGCAGCAAATACAGACGAGGTCCTGCTGATATCACAAATCTCACTAGACACATCAGCCTCTGACTCAACCAATGTGGCTGCAGAAGAGCACAGTACAACTAAAGGTGTTGAAGTGAAGCAGGTACATCCATCAGAAGATAAACCTGAGGGTCAGGTGACTGAATGTGTGGATTCAGTGAGCTTGGATCCAGATGTTACACAGGAAGAAGTGCAGGGAACAGAGGTACATTTAATAGGATTGATCTGTGTTTGCGTCACAAAATCCATAAATCCATCTTTTGTGTGTATTTTTCGGCTGTGTGGATGCATGTTATCAGTGCCCGGATGAGTCTAAACCTAAAGGCTGGAGTAGTTGGGGCTCCTGGGGGAGGTCACTTCTGACCACTGCTACATCCACTGTGGGTAAGTCACCATAGCAACCTGTCACTACAGTGAGGCTAACCATACAGTAGATCCTTCCACAGGTAACTGTAAGATAACATCGTCACAGAGAGTATCAATCTGTGTTTTTGTCACATTTTAGCATTTGGGTTGTTGATCTAGCACAGATCAGATTTTGTTGCTTGCATGTAAACAGCAAAAATACATATAAGATTAAATTTTTTGCTATCCAATTTGTGGCAACTAAAAAGTATTTCTAAATTCAATAAAAAATACTATAACTTGGCAAAGGTCTCCACGTTTGATGTGAATTTTTTATCATTTTAAAAGAAGTTGTATTTGATTAAAAATACAGTAAAAACAATAATATTGTGAAATTTTATTAGAATTTAAAATAATTGTTTTCTATTTTAATACGTTTTAAAAAGTAATTTATTCCTGTGACAGCAAAGCTGAATTTTCAGCATCATTACTCCAGTCTTCAGTGTCACATGATCCGTCAGAAATCATTCTAATATACTGATTTGATGCTTATTATTATTATTATGAATATTGAAAATAGCTGTGCTGCTTAATATATTTGTGGAAACCTTGATACTTTTTTTTTTTTAAAGAATACTTTATGTATAGAAAGTTCTGCATTTATTTGAAGAAAAAAAACTCTTATAACATTCTAAATTAACTGTTACTTTTGATCAATTTAATGCATCTTTGCAGAATAAAAAGTATTCATTTCTTAAAAAAAAAAAAATCTTACCCCAAATGTTTGAAGAGTCTTTTTTTTAAATTTTGCAATGATCTCAAATGATCTGTTTTGTTATTCATGCAGTCGATGGGACCAAGGTAAAGTGATTTAAAGTGCATTACGGTACACACATTTTAATTTTTTTTGTTGTATTATTTAAATTAACAGCATACAGAGCAAGAACTTGCAAAATAATATCATATTAGATAGCATTCATATAAAAACACATGTGAGGCATAATACTAAAGGGCTAACTTCTAAATGCAGAAAGTGCTATTGTCAGCTCAGTGTGTCTTAGTAGATATTATTGTCACAGTTGTAAACTATCTGGACAATAAATCCGATTCAGTCAGTATCTGTTCTGTGCATTAGGCCTTGCAGGGTAAATGCAGCCCTAAAGTTGAATGCTTTTCCATCCTTTGATTGTCCCTAGGTCAAGGGTTAAGCTCTGTAAAAGAGAAAGCAGGTGTGGCATTACGAATCCGTCAGAGCTCATCATGTGAGGAGGCAGAAGAGGCCCATGAGCATTCTGGGACAGAGACGGCAGAACACGTTCATTCAGAGGAGGTGCAGAGAGGAGTACTGTCAACCATCAGCAGCGCTGTTCAGAGCACTGTGAGTCTGCTCATATGATTTACCATATCACTGAAATGTAGCAAAATCAGACCCAATACTTCAAATCTGGAGATGCTTTTGAGATAGTAATGAGTCTCGGCTGACCACTTGTGAGTGGATCACAGAAAAATTGTCATGTTTATACAAATGTTTTCTCCCTCTTGCGTTTTCAGGGAAAGTCAGTAATAACAGGAGGTCTTGATGCTTTGGAGTTCATTGGAAAGAAGACCATGAATGTCTTGGCAGAGAGTGACCCAGGTTTTAAAAAGACCAAAATACTGATGCAGAGAACTGTCTCTCTGTCTCAGGTTAGATGGTCAACAAATGCTCAAATAACATTTCTCACCATGATTATTGGGTGTTGTTTTCCCAGCAGCGTGCCTACAGCCGTCTTACCTTAGAAGATACAGTGGTATTGTTGCAAAATCCTGCCATGTTTTCAGTATATGCTTGTGTGTCACTTAGCTGCTGTATGTGCTTATGTTGTGTTTGTCTGCAGATGTTAAAAGAAGCAAAGGAGAAGGAGAGAGAGAGACTGAGCAGTCAGATGGTCACAGAACCAACCGCCCACTATGGGATCTTGTTTGATGATTACCAAGGCTTGTCTCATCTTGAGGCACTGGAGATACTTTCCAATGAGAGTGAAGGGAGGGTTAGTAACACACACCTATAATACATTTTACCAATGTAAAAACAAGCTGAAATACTAATGTCAACAGAAATACATTTCCATCCAAGACTATGTCCTACATTATTTTAATGCTTTGTCTAACAACAAAATAATTTTTCAAAATTCCTTTTTTTTGGAGTTTTTTTGCCTGTTGCAAAATAAACCCATGAGAGCTTTATTTTGCACTAATGATTGACTGTACAGTTATCCCACTATTACACAGCTACTTATCAAATACATAAATAAATGGACATGAAATATTAATAATGATCTTATTACTTGTGAAGTAAGAGACCAATGTGTGATACTATTGACATGAAACTTAGTTTGGTCAGGTATTTTTTTGAAAAATTAAAAATAAAAAAATTCAGAAAAGATGCATTCAGTTTATCATAAGTGACTGCAAAGACTCTGTCAATGTTTTGCACATTGATGGTAGTAATAAGAAATGTTTCTTTAGCAGCAAGTCAGCATATTAGAATGATTTCTGAAGGATCATGTGACACTGAAAACTGGAGTAATGATGCTGAAAATCCAACTTTGCCATCACAGGAATAAATTACATTTTTTAAATATATTAAAATAGTAAACAAAGTGTAATAATAAAGTTTAAAGTGTAATAATATTTTACAATATTACTGTATTTTTGATCAAATAAATGCAGCATATCTAATAAGTTAGACATGAGAGTCCTTCTCCTTTCCTCTTTTCTTCGTGTTTCTCTCCTCATTTCAGGTGCAGGAATTCTTGTCCTCTTTGGAGGAGGAAGATTTGGAAGTTCTGAAGAAGGAGCTGATTGCAATTAAAGAGATCTTCATCACTCATGAGGAGGAGGAAGCTGATGCCGCCTCAGGGGAAAACGGTGATCTTTATTCACAAATTCAGTGTTCCACTCCTCTCTGTGAGTCTTCAAATGCCAAAACATAATTAGACAAATCCAGATCATCACAGTCAAATCCGGACCACAATCAAGATCCTGCGCTTGATAAATTACAATTTGTGCATTAATGTAGATTAATCAGGTTAAATGGTCACATTCAAATCACAGATTTTGAGTTAAAATGATTAGTTATATAATCTACATAATTATTACGGCTGTGAAATGATTTTGTAGTCTATAATTCTGGTTGAAATCACCAAGTATCTGAAAACCCAATATTAGCAAATCTCAATGAACTAACATTGATTTGATACGACAGGCGACTCTGTCAGAGCACTATAAATATTTCAGTCCTCCTCCTTTTTGCCCTTGGGTATTAAATTTACATGATCTGTGTGTTTCAGCTGCTGATGGAGAGGAGTTTGTCAGTGTTCTTACTGAGCTACTCTTTGAGCTCCATGTTGCTGCAACTCCAGACAAACTGAACAAAGTACAGCCACACATACACACACTGCATATCCACATGCAACACAAATGTGTACCTACTCTCTCCAGCACACAAGCACAAACACTAATCATACCGTGTGCCTTGCAGGCCCGTATAAAAGCTCATGATTGGGTGCGAGAAGTGGAGCAATCCTGCAAAGATGTCAAGAATGTAACGGAGGAATTAAAGGAAGAGAGCTCCACCACTTGCCCTGCACCAGAAAAGGAGGAACAGAAAGAAGAAGAAAAGAAAGAGAAGGGAGAAGAGGGAGAGAATGAGGAAAATTATGCAAAGGACGGAAACTCAAATGCTTTGAGTGCGTTATCAAGTCTGAACTGTGTGCGTATATTTGCTGCTCAAGAAACATGTCTTATTATTATCAATTTTGAAAACACTTGTGCTGCTTTATAATTGGAAACTGATGCATTTGTTTCTTTGATAAATAGCATTTATTTGATGTATACATGTCTTTACTGATCAATTTAATTTGATCCTTGCTGGATAAAAGTGTTTATTTCTTCTTAAAAAAATACCATTTGCAATAATTACATAATTTTTTATGTTTCTAAAAGAAGTCTCTTATGCTCACCAAGGCTGCATTTATTTATGAAAATACAGTAAAACTGTAATATTGCAAAATAATATTAATGCCTAAAATAACTGCTGTCTATTTTAAAATTTAAATAGAATTTTTAGCAGCCATTTCCCCAGTCTTCACTGTCACATGATCGTTCAGAAATCATTCTAATAATTTGTGTATCAATATTAACTGTGTATGTTTGTGTATGTAGAAGGTATATATGTCATCAGTGGGCAGTCTTGCTGAAGTGACCGCTCGTAGTATAGAACAGCTACACAAAGTGGCCGAGCTGATTTTACACGGACAAGAGCTGGAGAAGCCAGCCTGCCAACAGGCCAGTATACTGGTCAGGTGAGTTCCTCAGCCATTTCCGTAAGATGTTATTTGACAAGTCCTTTTATTAGCTATTTAGTGACTGTTGTGTGTGCTCAGGTTAACCAGTGCCATGTGTAAGGAAGTCAAATGCCTGGCCCTAAAGTTCACGCACACATTACTGGCTGTAGGGGTGAGTCTGACTGACCTGAGCTCAGTTCATTCTGAAAACATTATCCATGACATAACTGACCCTATTTAATTTCTTAATGGACGTTCCTAGTCTTATTGTGAACGATTCGTCAGTTGATATTATTGCCGAGAAAACAATCATTTGTCTTCATCTTTTAACTAAAAGCAATAACTAACAGCTCAGCCTCTGGAATGACTTTCCTTATTCAGATGAAATCTGAAATCACCAAGCCCTTTCATTTTTTCAGACTCTCCAACCACCTGTCATACAGAGACATTTCTTGAACCAATCATTTCCTCATTGATGTCCCAACTATTTTATTTGCTGGTTGAAAATGTTTCTACTCTGGCATAACACAACAAAATTTACAGAACAAACATAAGAGAACATAAGAGAAATGCACTTTGCGGAAGTTGCGCCGCGAAATTAGACAATACTATATGCATGCATTTCCAGAGCATGACAGTTCAACACTGTTCTCTTGTGGTTTGGGAGCATTTCTGTTGTAATGTCTTAATTTTGTTAAATCTCAAGGACTGGATTTACTAAACAGGGCAAATGAAAGTGCCCCTTTTATGCCATTTCAAATATTGCTTTTGATGCCGTGTGTAATGTAGCTGTATGTGAATGCAAACCATCTGCTAAGTTGTAAAGCCGAAAGTGCACAATAAATAAAGTTACTGTCTCCCAAAAGAAACAATCGACTCTGAATAGTCTAAACGAGTCGTTAGTAATCCCACTTCCGTGACGGCTACACATTTTGCATAATGCCCAGTACCTATTTTATTATAATCTGCATTGGCTGGCCGTGAACAACTTGACCCGCCCTCAAACACGTCATTTTACTAACCACTGCTTCTCTAATCTCGGGGAGTTCAACGTGGGATTCACAAAACGCTTGCTCTTGAAAGATGGCTCAGTACCCAGTTTGTTTGGACCAGCTGGCCCTACTGAATCACAACCTGGACGTATGATAAATAATAGATGATTTATACGTTCCTATCGAGCGTTTCAACTCGGACTATGACAATGGCCATATAAATCGTTTTTGACGCGCGTTGTAACGTGGTAGACCAATCACAACAGACTGGGCCATCTGACCAATCAGAGCAGTGTAGGCTCATGGAAAGGAGGGGTTTAGAGACTGAATCTTAGAACTGCTTCGAAACGAATAGTTTGAGAACTGTTGGAAAATGAGGTGATATTAAGTGCATATTCTGAGAAAACGAGAGACTCCCAAAACAATATTAGGAACTTTAAAAATGGCATTATAGGGGTACTTTAACATGAGATCGCAATCCCATAAAAGCACCAATGGGAGTGGAAAGTTGTGTGGTTGACCTACTGACAATGCATAAATCATTTCCATAATGACTAATGCAATCTACCAAGAGCAACACAAATTAGCAATTATCACAGCCAATTCAAGTGCAAAATGGCTTAAGGCATGCTTTTTTAGGCATTAAATAATGGCGCAAATACCAGTAAATTGACTGCCGCAAATCTTAGTAAAAGATCTTGCAATGATTCATAAAAATGACAAAAGCAAATTTACTAAAACTAAAATAAAAAAAGTATAGTAGTATAGTATGTACTAATATGGTATATTTTTACAGTATATGAATAATGATAAAATAACACTGGGTTGCAACAACTCAGAACTTATATATATATACTGAAATAAAATGGGTTTTGCTGAAATTAATAAATTATATAATTTTTGTTCTGAAGTTTAGATTTAACATCCTTTTGTTTTTTGTTTCTATATTTTTTGACCCTATAGAGTCAGAGAAAAACAGAAGAAGTAAATCCTCTAGTGGACAGTGTGATGCTGGAGGTAAAACTGAATGTGATTTTTTTATTTTATTTATTTATTTTTTTCATAATGCACAGCTAACAAATGAGGAGACTACATTAGGGGACTTGATGATAACAGTGACTGTAGTTAAGATAATGATGACCCTCAAACCCCTACACTATATGTCTTGTTTCCCTAGGGTTGTAATAGCACTACCTACATTCACAATGCATTCCAGCTGCTGTTGCCTGTTCTTCAGGTCTCACACATCCAGACCAGCAGAACTGCGGTCAAGCCAGCCCCAGAACTAGCATCCACAGAATAGTGCCCTTATTCTATTTTTGTGTTTCTGTCTGTATTTGTCTGTATCTGTGTTTTGTGTTTAGGTATGTTGCTTCAATATGAGAGCTTACACCAAAAAGTGCAATTCTAGTCTATATATAGACTCTTACAATGAGATAATTAGGAAAATAAGATTCTGAAACTCCTAACTTATTTAGGAAGCTGCTTATGTGTCATTCTTCTTGATACTATGTCCAATCTTGTTTAAGTTAGTTTACAAAACATGAAGATGATTAATCTTGTGTTGTATTGTCTGAGAAGATTTGGAGGTCTAACTGCCACTGCCATTCACCTAATAATATCAATCACTCATCCACCATTACCTGTTGTTTCAAACTAAAGACTGAAATTCTCAGTACTGTGTGGTTTTTATTCAGCATCTGTTGTGAAAATATTCAGTTCTCACTGTTCTCAATTACAGATATTTGTACATCAAATGTAAAAGAAGCTAATTTATGTTTAAAAGGGTAGTTCTCCCAAAAATGAAAATTACACCATGATTTACTCAAGCCAGCCGTTTGCCTAAAAAAGTGCACCCATCCATCATAAAAAGTGCCCCACATGGCTCCAGGCGATAAAGTAGCAATAAAGGCCTTCTGAAGTGAAGCGATGCGTTTGTGTAAGATACATTTTTAAAACTTTATATAATATTACAAACTGTAATAGTTCTAGCTTTAGCGGAACTCCGATTGTATTCGTCTGAAACAAGAAAGTCATATACACCTGATGGCTTGAGGGTGAGTAAATCATGGGGTCATTTTAATTTTGGGGTGAACTATGATGAAGTGAAGATGCATTATGGAAACATGGATATTATTTTAATAACCACAAGAGTTTTAGACTGGTGTTATATAATTATTAAATCTCATTAGACTGGTAATTATGTATAATTATGTTCCCTCTCATTTTTGGACTCTGTGAGCGACATAAAATAATAATTAATAATCTTGTAGTTAAGATCAGTCGATTGACTGTCACCTGCAGATCTGTGAAAGGACACTAACAAAAAGAACTTCTAAACACACAATACAACTACTTGTAGAAATGAGCGGGCAGTCCGTATATGGAAAGGTAGAAGTCGGAAGCGTGCGAAAGATAGCAATAATTTTGATCAAACAATTAAAAATATGTGTGTTTTTGATAATTTGGGCTTATTGGAACTATATACTCGCATTGGTAGTACCTGCAAAGTCAAGTAAATACGTAACAAAACTGCGCACTTTCAAGGACACTGAAGAATGTAAGCGCAGCGCCGCATCTAGGACAACTCGCAGGTATTGCACCGATTTCAAGACAGCAGTCCAAAAGAGTTCAAATAAAAGTTTGCTTCAGGAATGAACAAAGTTGCATCGATGAGTTTGAAGTACGGTGTTTGAAAACAGCAAACGGAAAGAGAAAGCATTATAATACTCTATATAAAGCATATGGACAGAAAGACAAACGTTGTGCTGAAAGATGCTCAATACACAAACTTCCAGCCTAGGATGAACTCATTATGTACATTAACAATAATTTGGGACAAATATAATGTGATTTTATGGAAAACTATGTGAGTGGAGCGGCAGGATTTGGAACAGCATCCTGAGTCGCCGCGGGCAGTCTTTAACTTTAACTTAATGTTGTTAAACTGAATGTACAAAGCAAACTGTTAGCTGAAATATCTCCCCAAAAAAATCCCTTTAGGGCAAGTCACTCGGCGGCCATCTTTGAAAGGCCTCTCGGCATGCAAGTGTAGCTCCTATCTCTTCGAAAGGGGAAACATCAAATCCTCCAACACTGAACACAAAGCTTACGATTAAATTTCATATTTGAAATCACCAATGAAATCTGACAACAACTGTTTCATAAATGTTATTCTTCTGCTGTGTTATGTCGCCACCAATGTCAAAAGTAAACCAACGCCCTTGCAAAACATTTTTGAGAGTGGACCTTTTTTTCCTGCAAAATTTTGCTAATATAAACAGGGAAAGTGCTTAAAAACAGATCCCGAACTTGCTTTGTTATTGCAATGCTTGGTCACTCTGGTTGTGTGGGCACAGGTAGAGCTTGTGTGGCTGGCCACAGGGTGGAAATTAACAGGGGCATAGGACAAAAATGGCCCAACAACACTATTAAACTAAATCCATTATGGCTGTTGTGAGTGAAATGAAATGAAAAGTGTTGATTGCGACATCAAATTTTGATCTACTCGTGTTGCATCATATTTCTTATTACGCGTTTTACAGCGTTGCGCATTATAGCCAATCACACACGATTTTGTTGTTTTTATGAACGCAGTGGCCAATCAGCAGCGTTCAGATGAGTTATCCCTGAAACGCGGTGTTTTGTTCAGTGCACGCGCTCGCTGACTTCTCTCATCATAAACAACAAAGTGCAGATACACATTCAAATAAGAGTATAACGGGAGTTGAGGCTGCTCTCGTCGGGAAACATGAGCACTGAGCGCCGGCTACTGGGCTGTTCGCGTGGAGCTCCCGTCTCCGAAATCGGCTAAGCACATTTTCAAATAGGCGCTGTTTTTATAAATAAACCGCAGATTTGAGTTTTAAACAACTACATTCTCGCCTGAAATACTTTTAAAACTAAATTTCATGACACAATAACAGTAATATTAAAAAATATGTATATATGCAAATGGTGGTTGAAATACAATGCGTGAACTCAACCAATCAGCAAGTTTCGGAACTTTGAAAAAGTACTACCTCGCGAGCAGGGACTTTCTGAGGGGCAATTTTTTACCCGGAACTTTATTTAGATCCTGGTTCCTGCGGTGGAAACACACCCGAGGACCGGCCCAAAGTCCCTAGTTCCTGGGGAAAGTTCCTGCAGTGGAAACGCGGCTTTAGATTTAAATTGTTAAAGCTCCCCCATCTTCTTCATGACCGGAACAAGAAAAGCTTCGATGATGCAGGTAAGCTGGAGATGGAAAAAAACAGAATGGGAAAGAGTGTAAACAAACATATTAAATTAATACTTGTTGCTTCTACATAATTCATTGAGTAACTGAATCATACATAGTCACTTACTAGGTGGTTCACAGTGGCCCTGTGCTGCCAGATGTTGGAGCTGATTTGACTTTTTAAACTCTGTAAAAATAACAATATTTATTTAAAAATGTATCTTGTAGAATTCTATAACCATGGCAACATCAGACAGCCAGGAGGCCATCTGTAGTGTAATTTATTCTGCCCCAAGCAACATACTGGCATCAAAGATCTACCGATCATCAGCTTGTGTGATCATCAATGTGACCGGATGAGACATTATGCAAGATTCAGGCTACACTGGATAGGAGCTAGTAGTGACATCAAAATGCCAAGAGCATAGCATCAGACATCAGTCTAGTGTTACATCAGCTGATGGATGAAGAAATCAGTGAGGACATCTTTTTGAAGTATTCATTTGCTTTGTAAAGTCTCCACTTACATTGAATTTAAAGCATACAAATGCTATGTTTAATATTAAAAAACACATGACATGCTTGAGGGTTTTGACTTTTGAGGCATTTTTTTATCCAAACTACTAAATTATCACCATTATAAAGAGGAAAACAATACACATCTTTTATTTATAATTTTCATGAAGTGCACACAGTTTGTTTTGTAGATATATGTTTACCTTCCTTTGTTATTGAGACATTACATTGCACCTCTTCCTCGTCTTTATTTTGCTCTTCTTCATCTAATGAGGACTCTGGAAACAAATTTTAAGCAATTTTTTATTTATTTTATTTTTTGAATAGCCCTTTTCAAACAATTCAATACATATTGTTTTAAAGCAACTTTACAGATAAATGAATGCCTTATAAGGCATATACATTTCATTTAGGCAGATTAGATCTGCTTTCTATATATATATATATACACGTATTACAGTATATAATATTTTAGATACCATAAATGTGTTGTGCATCCCATTCATACCTGTAATCTCATAGATTGGTGACATTCCTAAAATATGAGAGACAATTATAAAATATTACACACACAGGCCATGACTCTATAAGGGAATATACTGTATAGGAGACTAAATACAGATACAATTTATACAGTCTCATCCAGTATACACTGGATGTGAATATCTACACACACACACTGTACATACATTGTTATGTGCGTGTGTGTGAAATAGTTTTCCATCAATTGAAAGTTTCTTAAAGGGAACAAAAATAGAATTAGCAGAATGTCTGCTATTTCATGCAATTAAAGCGAATGGTGACCACAGCCCATGGCACACAAAGTTATCATATGGCTCCAGAAGAGTCACATAATATGTGCTTTTGTGTCCCTTTAAAGCTTGCCATCCCCTGAACCCCATTCACTTTCATTATATGGAAATGAACAGCATGAACTTTCTCAAAACATCTTTATTTATATTCCACAGAAAAAAAGAAAGTCAACTGGTTGGAACAGCATGAGGTGAATAAAGGATGACAGAATTTTCATTATTAAATAAATTCAGGGACTCTTCACCTGTAATTATTGTACTCTGTCACACTGCATAAAAATATCCAAAAACTTACTTCTCTTGAGGTCCGCTACCTTCAGAAGGTGTTCTGGGAAAGTATAGATTGAGAGTTAGGGGTCTGGAGAAATAAGGAAACTCACTGCTGTTAAAGATGTAAGGTTACTTCACAGCTTTGTGATAAAGCACATATCTCTTCTGGGTGCAGAATGATAGAACAGGTTGTTTGTTTACCGTCTGTTCTGTTCTCTACTGAAGAGATCTGAGAGAATACAGCACCATCTGCAGAGATGAAAGAGACTGAAATTGATCAGCCTTTAATAACTTATGAAATAGTTGAAAATATAAAAACGATATAAAAATAGGACACACAAACCCTGTGTGTTATTAGCAATCTACATGTATAATGCCTTGTCAATATATTTTCCAGTTTCCTTTATCCAGTTCACTTATTCACCAACACTTGCTTACCACTTATGCTGCATATTGCTATGGACACATCAGGGGCATCTCTCATTACTGAAAGTAAAAATGAGAGAAGTAATCAGCACAATCATTGAAAATATTTGTGACTCTATAAACTTTTTAGTGTCACTCACAATTTCCTTTTTGTTTCCTGAGCTCTTTGAACTGATGTTCACTGTCTGAAACCGGCACAAATACGGCCAAACTGGACTTTCCTAAAGTGAGAAGACCAAAATGAGATAGATCTGTATAAATAAATCTAATGTGGATGCATTGTGAATTATGGATTCTAAGTTGAAACGTTCATGATGTGCCAAAGGGCTATTGGGCCTGACTAGATTTGTTTTGTTGAAGTGATACTCACTACATTTTCTGCTCTTTAAGATCAGGCTGACCACACTCACTAGTGTCACCACAACCACAGTCAGTACCAGAGCCAACCACACTGAAGTGATCACACACCACCGGCCATCTAACAACAAGGAAAATGAAGTACAACAGCAACTGAAAACTTAAAAGAGAGAACGCGTACAGCATAACATGAATAAAACATGTATAGCATTTAACAATACAATACTTAAACATCAGACGCTCCAAGTTTACACTATTCCCTTGACTTCTAAGTCTTGCCAAGTTCATCATACAGATGACCTTGTATGAGTCTGGCAGTGTGCTGTCTGAAAGGATTTGTGGTTTTGGATAAGTCAAACACTGAGTAGACTGGCTTGATGTATGGCTATACTATATTTATCAAAAGTTAGGTTGAATTATGAAGTCCTGCTGTCTCTTTCAATGCCCGAATCAATAGACAGGATAAAAGACCGTCTCAGCTCTCCTTCAGAAGGAATTTATGAGGGAGGTAGAGAGACTTGGGTGAGAAGGAGTCACGGCAGAAGTATGTTTTGGGAATAATATGTATTTGATACATATTGTAAATATATGTTCCAAATTATTTATACTAATTTATTATTGTTGTTGTAGTTATTAGTATATTTTTTTATATATTCATTTACTTTTTACAAAATGTGCTATGAAAAGTCCAAGAAAAATCCAGATGCTGTTATTTATATATTCTGATTTTAAAATATACAACAGAAAAACCCTTTATATACAGTGGGTACGGAAAATATTCAGACCCCCTTACATTTTTCACTCTATTATATTGCAGCCATTTGCTAAAGCTCCTTTAAGTCTAATTTTTTTCTCCATTAATTCACACAGCACCCCATATTGACAAAACACAGAATTGTTGACATATTTGCAGGTTTAAAAAAGAAACTGAAATATCACATGGTCCTAAGTATTTCAGACCCTTTGCTGTGACACTCATATTTTTAATTCAGGTGCTGTCCATTTCTTCTGATCACCCTTGAGATGGTTCTACACCTTCATTTAGTCCAGCTGTGTTTGATTATACTGATTGGACTTGATTAGGAAAGCCACACACCTGTCTATATAAGACCTTACAGCTCACCGTGCATGTCAGAGCAAATGAGAATCATGAGGTCAAAGGAACTGCCTTAAGAGCTCAGAGACAGAATTGTGGCAAGGCACAGTTCTGGCCAAGGTTACAAAAAAAATTTCTGATGCAACTTAAGGTTCCCAAGAGCACAGTGGTCTCCATTCCTTAAATGGAAGACGTTTTGGACGACCATAACCCTTCCTAGAGCTGGCCGTCCGGCCAAACTGAGCTATCGGGGGAGAAGAGCTTTGGTGAGAGAGGTAAAGAAGAATCCAAAGATCACTGTGGTTGAGCTCCAGAGATGCAGTCGGGAGATTGGAGAAAGTTGTAGAAAGTCATCCATCACTGCAGCCCTCCACCAGTCGGGGCTTTATGCAGAGTGGCCGACTGAAGCCTCTCCTCAGTGCAAGACACAATAAAGCCCGCATGGAGTTTGCTAAAAAACACCTGAAGGACTCCAATATGGTGAGAAATAAGATTATCTGGTCCGATGAGACCAAGATAGAACTTTTTGGCCTTAATTCTAAGCAGTATGTATGGAGAAAACCAGGCACTGCTCATCACCTGTCATACAGTCCCCAACAGTGAAGCATGGGTGTGGCAGCATCATGCTGTGGGGGTGTTTTTCAGCTGCATGGACAGGACGACTGGTTGCAATCGAGGGAAAGATGAATGTTGCCAAGTACAGGGATATCCTGGACGATAACCTTCTCCAGAGTGCTCAGGACCTTAGACTGGGCTGAAGGTTTACCTTCCAAAAAGACAATGACCCTATGCACACAGCTAAAATAATGAAGGAGTTGCTTCACAACAACTCTGTGACTGTTCGTGAATGGCCCAGCCAGAGCCCTGACCTAAACCCAATTGAGCATCTCTGGAGAAACCTAAAAATGGCTGACCACCAACGTTTACCATCCAACCTAACAGAACTGGAAGGATCTGCAAGGAGGAATGGCAGAGAATCCCCAAATCCAGGTGTGAAAAAACTTGTTGCATCTTTCCCAAAAAAAAACTCATGGCTGTATTAGATCAAAAGGTGCTTCTACTAAATACTGAGCCAGTCTGACTACTTAGGACCATGGGATATTTAGTTTTTTCTTTTTAATAATCTGCAAATGTCAACACTTCGGTTTTTTCTGTCAATATGGGTTGCTGTGGTGTACATTAATGAGGAAAAAAAATTAACTTAAATAACTTTAGCAAATGGCTGCAATATAACAAAAGAGTGAAAAATTTAAGGGGTCTGAATATTTCCTTACCCCACTGTATACCTGTTTATATACACACTGAACAAAATTATAAACGCAACACTTTTGTTTTTGCCCCCATTTTTCATGAGCTGAACTCAAAGATCTAAGACTTTTTCTATGTACACAAAAGGCCTATTTCTCTCAAATATTGTTCACAAATCTGTCTAAATCTGTGTTAGTGAGCACTTCTCCTTTGCCGAGATAATTCATCCACCTCACAGGTGTAGCATATCAAGATGCTGATTAGAAAGCATGACTATTGCACAGGTGTGCCTTAAGGCTGGCCAAATAAAGCCCCTCTAATGTCATATATACCGTATAAATTATTTTTAAATAAATGTTTTTTTTCTGACTGTTGTCATACATTTTAATGTCAGAATGAATATATATCTTATATCAATATATCAAACATATAAAATACAATATTGTAATACAGTATAGTGCAGGCCCAAAGATCTACAGGGAATGTCTGTATGTATCTCTCCATGTATATCTTCTTTCTGTTCCTCGCATATTTGCTTTCTGAACTTTTGTCCTGAAACTAAATCATTAAATAAATAATAATAAAAAAAGGTTGGAAATGCTAAAAGTGCAATGTTGCTTGAGAAGTAGAAAAGATAGACTTAGACTTAAGGTCAAGGTCAGGTTTATTGTATTTTGTCTTCTGTGTAGCAGAGCATTGTTGCAGACAGCAGTTTTCTGACAGTTTCTCACCTCTTCTTGTTTGCGTCGCTGGAAATGCAGCTGATCTTGCCGTTTCATTTTGCTCCTGGTAGTAAAAGAGGAAACTGCTGCTGCTGGTTGGTTGGCACCTCAGCTCATTCGTAGAAGCTGTTGCTTGGAAAGATAGTGTAGTTGTTTTGAGCGACGAGGCGGCTGGGTTTGCAGAAGTAATGGTTTTTAAAATCGAGGTGTCTTGTGTCGGAGTGCTGGTGTTTTCATGCATAGATCTGTCCAGATCTGGACATTTGCTGTCGTCTGGTGGGAGGTAGCAGTAGAAGAGTCTCTGGTCATTTTGGGGTCCAGTGTACAGATCAGTGTTGTTGAGAAACGCAAACACACTAATGTTCCATCCAGAGAGATTGCCTGCCTTCATTGTCAGTAGCACCATCACATGCTCTTCTATGAAACGTACAACATGCACACAGTTAGTATTATTGGTTATTTACGGGTAGACATATAATATAATATAATATTATATAATATAATATAATTAAAAAAAACATTCCACCTGACTGTGAGGTATTGTTGTAGAGAAGCTGCAGATCCATTTCAGTCTTACACAGATACCAGCCGTCAGCATGTATGTTTTGACTGCTGGCATTTATCGTTTCTGTCTCACATGGAGGGTCAGCCGGAGTACACACCTGTGCATCATTTTCAGGAGTGCAAGGGTCAAACAGCTCACAGAGAAACTCAATTTGTGATATTTCTGAGAACCAAAAAAAAAAAGATACTCTTACTTCAGATTTTAATAATTTAAAACACATTCTGTTTAAAATACAATACATTCTGTGTCTACAGTAAAGAAAAGAAAAAGTTCTTAAACCCATGTTACCAGCATTTAAGTTCTTAAAGGGGACATCGGATGCAAAATTCACTTTTACTGTACATGGTGTTTGCATATAAGTGTGTCTTAGCAGTGTGGACACAAACCACCCTACAATGATAAAAATCCATTCACTCCTATTTCGTAATCCGTCAAAACTAAACCTCTCATTTCCCGGCGTTTTGATTTTCTGAACAGTATGACATCATACTGTTCAGGCCCCGCCCAGGACCGCTAACGGACTGTCCTTTATTAGCATATTTTCGCCCTCACCACCTTACCTGTTCTCCTTTTCTTCTCTTGGTTGGTAAGAATGCTGTACGACAACAATTACGTGCTGCAGTGGTCACTGCAAGGTTGGTGGTGTTGGGGTGGTAGTTGATGTAAAGTGAAACAAATAGTCTTTATTGTCTCCCAACATCTATCCCACTGATGACATAGTGGATTAAGTTTTGTTTTTAATGGTAAAACGATGGTCGGCGACCAGTAGCTCATTATCATTTAAAGAAACATGCATTATATTACAATTTGTTTTTCTTCAATATGATTTCTGGACATTTGTATGGCCCTGATATTTTTGACTTCATACCCCCACCCCCAAAAATATCAAAATTAATTTTAAATCAGGAAATTAAAACCAGGTTGTCATAGATAGTGTCTTCAAGCCATTGGATGTATGAATTTTTTTCAGATATTTTTAAAATTTTTTTTTTTTAAAGTGCCCCTATTATGGATTTTTGAAAATTACCTTTCATGCAGTGTGTAACACAGCTCTAGGTGAATGAAAACATCCTGCAAAGTTTTAAATCTGAAAGTGCACTGTGTTTAAAGTTATTGTCTCTCAAAAGAAAGTCGACTCTGAATGATTGAAACGAGTCGTTTTTAAAACGAATTCCAAGCCGTTTCATTTTGATGTTAACATGAAACTTTAGCATATTGCCCGCCCCCTTGTTGGTCTTTTCAGGTTGGTCTGAATAAAAATGCTAATTCATTTTTTGCCACTAGGTGCAGCTTTTAGAGACAAAATAGCAGTTTCCCCGGTAAGGGCGGTACACAAAGCAGCACTGCCTCTCACAAACGCTGCTTTATCAGGCATTACAGGCATATGACATAAAAATGAGACCATCGGACCAATCACTCGCAGATTAGCGTCACGCCACAAGGATTGTTTGGAAAAATGAATCGTTACTATACTGTTGGGGTCGTTGAGCAATACGTAAAATAAATTGCAGATTATAAGACTTAATTTTTTTGACCTTGCATGCATGTCAACTTGTTGTTGGGGACTCCCAAAACCAAAATATGAACCTTTCATTACCCATAATAGGGGCACTTTAATGGATCATTGACCTATTTATCATCCAACATCATTTACACAGACACTAAACACTAAAATAACAGGTTTTAATAGATTACAGCAAAAATTTAAAGTTATTATCATTTGCTAATTGTGCTACTTCCTCTATCATCTGACCCCATTATCACACATTTAAAACTGTATTTAATATTTTGCGATGTTCTTCCTGTTTTATCTTTTCTGTTACTGTTGGTAAGTTAGAGTGACATTTCCTGTTTTACAACACAAACACAACCTTTTTGTTAAAAGGACAGAATGAGTTATTTGCCTCTAGACAGTCTAAAACCATGTTTACACCCATATATGATATATATATATATATATATATATATTGGTATGTATAGGCTATGTTCGTGCTTTGTGCACAGAACTCCACCACACACACACACACACAGGTTTGTTTTTATGGTTTATGGGGACTCTTCATATAGGCGTAATGGTTTTTATACTGTAGAGACCGTATATTATATTGCCCTACACCATCCCTACCCCTAAACCTTCCCCTTACAGGAAACTTTGTGCTATTTCAGATTTTCAATACACTCCATTCTGTGTGATTTCTAAGCGTTTTTGAAAAGTCACCTTCTCCTTGTAATACCTATGTCATACCTTTGTCATTATACAAATTTGTGCACACACACACACACACTCTCTCTCTCTCAAGTGGTTTTTAACACCCCTTACCATACCATGTCCAGACCACCACTGTCTCCTGTGACAGAGGGAATTATCCAGTTTTAAACTTTAATATTGTTGGAACAAAGACATACAGAAGGTAACAATGCACATGCCTCATTGTGTACCTCTAAAAGACATGGACAACACTGAATTTTCATGCTGTCAATCATAGAAGCATTTAACAATATTTGCTCTGAATCGCACGTGCTCACACAAACCCACACTACTGCCACATTTCCCTCCCTCACGCTTGAAGACCCCAAGCCATCTTACTCTGTTTTTTTTTACTTACCTGGAAAAAACTCTGGTAGACACAGGATGAAGGCGAGAAAGAAGACAATGCTGAGTTTGAAGGCACCTGATCTCGTCATGGTAAAAGACAGTGTGACAGCTGCTCCACTGTAAGGCCACCCAACCTCTGAACTTGTTGACCACACATTGGAAATCTCACACAACCTTACACCTCACCCTTTGGCTTTTCCAGATGTCCCACGTTTACTTTTAAATAATCCTACGTATTTATTTTAAGACTTTTTAGTGTCAGTTCTTCACGACTAACATCGCCTTGATTACGTAGATGAAACACTTTACCACTTCCTGCCTGTCTTCCTGTTTCGTGTAATTCTGAAAACAGTAAGAACAAAGAAAGCCATTTCAGGTTGTTAATGTGTTTGCTTGTCTCATAAGGATTCAAATCATTTTAGACTATATTATATTATATTATATTTATTATTAGGGTTTCCCACCTTTTTTGTCTAAGCACTACTACTGGGTATTAATTAATAATTATTGACATCAAAGTGGTCAAAGGGTAATTAATCAATAAAGAAATGCTTCTCTTTCCAGCTAACACTCTGCAGCACACATAACATAACCTCTTGCAGAATGAGTGCGTAGGCTGGTGTCCTAAATAGCCTGAAGTGAACATTCTTCCTGCTGCAAAGCAAACAATTTATCAGGGACAAGATCATCCAGTTATCCAGGCAGGGCAGAAGAAGGTTCTCACAGGACCCCACACGGCATTAGATAGATCTCAGCACCAAACACCTTTCAGCATCATCCAGCGCGCCGACTGTATGGATACTGCTGCATTTAAACCCCTTGAGATTTCTTCTGGGGTATTTGAACTCAGTGTTAAAACTCACACCATAATATGAGGAAAACACTATACCGGTTTTTTTAAATGCTTTTGGAATTCTTAATGCACACAAAATCTTTGTTTTTATTTGATAAAAAATACAGTAGAAACAGTAATATTGTGAATATTATTACATTTTAAAATAACTTTTTTTCTATTTTAAATATTTTAAAATGTAATTTTCCTGTAATGGCAAAGCTGATTTTTCAGTATCACATTACGTTTACATGCACAATTTTTGGTTCAATCGGACTGAATTAATTTCCGATTGATGAATCTGAATGTAGTGTTTACATGAACTAAAGAAAGTGATCGGGTTGATGTACGTGTTTATATGTCACAAGCTTCAAATCAGAATTGATTTTTTTTTTACATGCGCACACTGCACAAATATAGAGTTTCTCTCTGTTTGCACATAATAACCACTCTCCTACACGGTTTCTTTATTTGTTTTTAACAGCAGAATTCATATTTATCCATTTATGGATAAATATAAACCGCTGTGCCTTGCTGCTCATATTTATCACGCAGTAAAAATGCCCCGCGCCCAAAACGGGTTGGATGAGAATCCAAAACAAGGACTGGTGGTAGTTTGTCCTGCTCCACTTCACAGTTGCCAAGTGAAAGGAGAGTTTTATAATGACAGGACACTCATTTATACAACACTTTATTCAAAAGGAAGAGCCGTTCGTTCCGCGCGTCATATGTCATTACGCTTGCACATGCGCAGTCCTTTCAGTTTCGGGGTTCAATCCGATCGAGTGTTTACATGCACTCTCAATCGTATTAGTAAAGGAATAAACCACCACCTTCAATCCGATCGAGTCTCAATCGGATCGGATTAGGTGTTGGCATGAAGGCTTTCGGTCCGATTGAGCCGGCAATCCGATTACCAAACACCTATTATTTGGTTAATGGTAAATGTAGCGAGTGCCACATGATCCTTCAGAAATTATTCTGATGATCTTGTCGTCAAGAAAACTATAAACTAATCATTAATTTAATGCATCCTTGCTAAACAAACAAACACCAAATTATACTGACCTTTTCACAAGGAAAGAATAAATTAATGCACTGCAATATGTGAAAAGACCAGGATTAAATTAACCTGTTAATATCAAAGTTGTATTAAAGCAGTGGTTGTCCAGTGTTTTTACATCAGAATATTGATCTTGACAACCAATACAGCATGTGAAACTTTGATATTCATGTCTGAAAACACTAATTATTATAGAATTAACATCATTCAAAATTCCCTTTCTCAAAATGGGAATCAGATGTTTTAAATCTGTCACTTGGGAGCTCTACACACTCAGTGAAATAAGAGTTTGTGTGTCTTGCTCACTGTCATATGCAGGTCTTTGAGTTCAGCTCTTGTGACCTACACTGCAAAAAATGACCGTGAATTCAACGGTAAAAGACTGTAAAAATGCTACAGGTAAACCTAGTTAAATGTTAACGTAATTCCCCTACTATTACGCATAGTGAAAAAACTGTATGGACCATTACATGTATTGGACATTATTTTTACGGTAGTATACCGTTTTTGGAAGTGAAAAAGACTGTATAATTTACAGTGAATAACCGTAAATTGACATTCCCAGAATTCCCTGCGTTACATTTCAAATTTGATGTTTTTGGTGAAAATACTATGTTTTTTTTTTTTTTTCTTATCAGTTTTGTATATTAGTTTTGTGTGTTACACCTAATGTTGTTAATTAATGTTTATTGCATTATTTCAGTTTCATGTGTGCTACCGTGATGGTGTTTGAGTGAATGACACTGTGCACCTTCTATATATGTTATTATTTAAAAGCTGCTTGTGATGGGCTTTGGTTCATCATGTGACTTTCTCATCACCACCTGCATTTGGTGGTTATCAGTGTATTACAAAGGTACAAAACAGATTTCAGTACTTCAATAGGTTGGTATATTAACATTATATCAGTTAATGAACTTATGGTATTTAACTGTAAATTTAAGTTAAAACCGTAAAACTTAAGACATTGCTACCGTTTTTTTTACGGTAAAATTCTGGCAACCACAGCTGCCGGTTTTTTACCATAAATTTTACGGAGTTTTTTTTTTTACAGTGTATATAAGAGAAACCTGTGAAATGTATTCATGAAGGATCATGATTTTTACTCATTTGCTTTCACTTTCAAATGGATGTATGGCGATACTCCTCTCTGTCACCAATCTAATGATCTCGACTGCTGCATCTAGTAAGATTTATGCATGTAAATGTCATGAAAATAGTTTTTTTTTAAGGAAAAAGTTAAGAGAAGTCACTTTTTATTATTACCAGTTTCTCATTTTCCACATAATGTATTGAGGATTTTGGAACAACAGGCTGACATGAGATCACCATGGTAAGATAAGTTTCTTTCTTTCTTTCTTTCTTTCTTTCTTTCTTTCTTTCCCAACAGTTATAAGAAAGCCTTTGAAACTACTGTAGCCTATACTAAAACTATAAATAGTCTTGATCTTGACAACCATCTGTGTGCCTGTCCAGTATCCACTAGGTAGAGGCACTGTCTTTCACCCCCTGAAAGTGTAGTAAAGATAAGAGGATTGATTATTGGTTTATGATTAATTGAACACTCGCGAACTCCTGAAAACTTTACTAGCCTACCATTATTAATGAACTGTTCTGTCACACAATAACAACTTTGAAAGCGCAGTTTTTGTATTTAAACGGACATTCATAAGCAAACCCATAAAAATAAAGCAACTCATAAAATTACAATGAGGTGAAAGTCAACGTTTCAAAGCGAGTGTTAAGATGTTTTTGTGTGTGTGCATATTTAAAGAAAAAAAATCTACTTAGAACCCACTGTTACAGCTTTCAGAGCTCTAGTCTTACTCCACGCCTTTTCATCCAAAAGTGAATCACGCGATTATAATCAGAGTGTAAAGAGCCAGTCTCTGTTAAACTACTAAATGTGCAATTTACATCCGAAATAAGCGATAAGAGCAGCTATTAACCCGCCAGGTAAGAGAGCTCATTTCACGCGCTGGGATGTGGGGTTATTTTGGTTGACAGCTGAAGCCCATTACAAATGCGTGCAGCTACAAGTTCGCAGACAGATGCGGTAAAAGGGAAACGAATCAGCCCATAAACGCTTTTAAAAAGCGGACTCATTCCGCAGGAAAGCACGGGGTTCAGATTGGCCTGCGAGGGCTGATAGTTTTGATAGAAAGAGTCGATACATTGAACTAAAAGTTGTTTCATATGCTGACAATTATTTCCTGCTCTGTCCGGCTATTCTGGCAAAGGAAGTACAGAGAGGTCGGTTTCGTTGATACTCAATAGGACACGAAAGTGTTTTGGAATGTGTATTGGGAAATGCATAATTATATAGCATATTAATCGTAAACTTCAGTCTCGTGCAGATGTCTTCACGATGGCAGGCAAACAATAGAAAAGCGTGGCGCATAAAACGTGAAACGTCAGCAGCTTAAATATATTTGAGCTATTTTAGAATTTCATAAAAATGTTTCTTTTAAAAGGGGGACATAGTTGAATCTGTTTTCGTATAATCTAAATCCATGTGTATTCATGAAGACCCGAGGCAGATCTCCTGTTATGCTGTTTGTTAAACTGTGGATTTCTTTGGAATATTTTTCTATAGATTTTATAAACAGAGCTAAACGTCTCGGGTATTTGTCACTAGAAGTCATGGGTACATTCAGTGTCACTGTGGACAGATGTCGGACAGATTTCAGGTGGATTGAGGAAAAAGAAAACAGATGTTTACATCCCATATGAGATTCACCCACAGAAGCCCAGGATTCCAGAGCCCTTTGTTTGTATTTTTAATTAGTGTCTTACTATGACCCAGCACTAACTTAGAGCAGAGTAACCATAAGAATGGAGATGTGCGGCATGTCTTTGCATCTATTTGTTTGTTTTCTGTCCTTAATTCTATGCCCCTTGTTTGAGCAATGAGCAGTAATGATTCTCCTCTTGTGTTGTTATCCAGGTGCACTGCACACTGCTAAGACACAAACAAAATTGCTTGAGCATGTTTATGTTAGTGGTGGGTATTTAGCTTAAAGTCACCATGAAATCAAAATGGCATTTTTTTATGGAATATTGCAGTGTTTATTATAAATGATTTATACATGTGCTGTCGCAATCTTTAATAAAAACGTTTGCCACATCCCAATTTGCATGCTATCCATCCTATTTGAAATTAGAATGGGTGTGTCCCAAATCAAGGTATGCAGTGAGTATCCCAGCAGTATTCCAATGGTTTATGAAATTCGGAGTGTAGATCCTTGCACACTCTGATGGCTATAATATTACCCACAACCCATTGCACAAATAAAAGTATCGAAAAACAACAAACATGATGGATTTGCGTGACCGATGGAGAGTTTTAGATAAAGGGGTTTGAGTGATTAATAATATGTAACCTGATAAAAAAATACTTATTTAATGTTATCAGTGTTTCATCTGCAACAATATCATTAACTTTTATAAAGATATGTGTGGCCATTAACTTTTGACACATGAGGAGAGTTCTCGGCATGAAAGTTACACGCCCGGCAGATCAACATGCTACTTAATTTCTCTCCAGTACAATAGGAAATTAATTTAAATTAATTTTGGAGGATGTTAACTGTGACAAGATGATTGACAGGACAGTTTAAAAGATGATGGGATGTGTGTAACTAGGAGACAGTAGTATTGTATGTCCCAAACTCTATTCTATACTATTCTATTATATACTATTCTGCTACACACTCAAAAGTACACACTTTTTCACAAAAGGAGTACATACTTTTAGGGTGTAGGCAAATTGGGATGCAGCCATTAAAGGGGTCATATGATGCAATTTCAATTTTTCCTTTCTCTTTGGAGTGTTACAAGCTCTTGGTGCATAAAGAAGATCTGTAACGTTGCAAAGACTAAAGTCTCAATCCAAAGAGATATTCTTTATAAAAGTTAAGATCAGCCACGCCTACCTAACACAGCTCGTTCTAACACGCCCCCACATGTCTATGTTACTATGTGGGAAGATTTGCATAACGCGCCCAAATGTTCACACAAAGAAAGAAAACGTAACTTTTATTCTCGCTGTAGTACTGTTGTTGCCGCCGCCCTGTCGTGAAGGCGCTGTCAAGTCAAGTCTGTGTCAAGTCACCTTTATTTATATAGCGCTTTTAACAATACAGATTGTGTCAAAGCAACTGAACAGCATTAATTAGGAAAATAGTGTGTCAATAATGAAAAGTGACAATAGTAAACACAAATTTTTCATTTAAAGGCAGTTCATCATTTAATTCAGTGATGTCATCTTCCAGCTCAGTTCAGTTTAAATAGTATTTTTGCAATCAAGTCAACGATATCGCTGTATATTAAGTGTCCCCAACTAAGCAAGCCTGAGGTGACAGTGGCAAGGAACCAAAATTCCATTGGTGACAGAATGGAGAAAAACCTTGGAAGAAACCAGGCTCAGTCAGGGGGCCAGTTCTCCTCTGACCAGACGAACCATCAGTACGGAAAAATCAATTTAAGACGTAATAAAACAGACGATGAATAGTATTAACAGCAATTATTATATGATGCATCAAACTTATAGCAAAATGTGGTAGATCTGTAAGTTTTTTCTGGGTTGGCATCATCTGAGGTCCTCTGAGGAGTGCATCATCTCTTCTCAGGTGTTCTGGATCCAGACTGAAGCTTGTGTAAATCCTAACATCCCGTGGCAAAAACAGAGAAACCAATAGAGACATAATTAGCGTAGATGCTATTCCAACCAAGCAAAATTGATTTGTTTAACACAAACTAAAGAATAATAATGTGAATTTGATCAGATATAACTGCAGTAAAAAAATTATGAGATGCATTATTTGAATGCTTGGCAAAGAGATGTGTCTTTAATCTAGATTTAACAGAGAGAGTGTGTCTGAACCCCGAACGTTATCAGGAAGGCTATTCCAGAGTTTGTGAGCCAAATGTGAAAAAGCTCTACCTCCATTAGTGGACTTTGCTATTTTAGGTACTACCAAAAGTCCAGAGTTTTTGCGACCTTAGGGAGCGTGATGGATTGTATCGTGGTAGAAGACTAGTTAGGTATGCAGGAGCTAGACCGTTAAGGGCCTTGTAGGTAAGTAATATTATTTTGTAACTGATACAGAACTTAATTGGTAGTCAGTGCAGAGACTGTAAAATTGGAGTAATATTATCACATTTTCTTGACCTGGTAAGGACTCCAGCCACTGCATTTTGGACTACCTGTAGCTTGTTTTTTGAAGATGCAGGACAACCACCTAGCAGTGCAGTACAATAGTCCAGTGTTGAGGTCATGAATGCATGAACTAGCGTTTCTGCATCAGAAACAGGTATCATGTTTCGTAACTTGGCAATGTTTCTAAGATGGAAGAATGCCGTTTTTGTAACATTGGAAATATGATTTTCAAAAGACAAGTAATATTACACCCAGATTTTTGACTGTAGAGGAAGTAACCGTACATCCGTGTAGTTGCAAATTGTAATCCACGAGATTCGTTGTACTGTCTTTTGGTTCAATAAGTATTATCTCTGTCTTATCCGAATTTAATAATTTAAAATGATTGGTCATCCAATCTTTTACATTTTTAAACACACTCTGTTACTTAGATAATTTAGCAGTTTCATCTGGTCTTGTTGAGATATATAGTTGAGTATCATCGGCATAACAGTGAAACTAATCCCGTATTTTCTAATAAGATTACCAAGGGGCAACATGTATATCGAAAAAAGCAGAGGACCTAGGACAGATCCTTGTGTCACTCCATATTTACGGGTGATATTTGAGATGACTCCCCATTTAAATGATCAATGTGGTAGCGATCGGACAGGTAGTATCTAAACCATCTTAAAGCCTGCCCTTGGATACCTGTATAGTTTGGTAATCGATCTATGAGTATGTCATGATCTATAGTGTCGAACTCAGCTCTAAGATCAAGTAAAACTAGCAATGAGACACAGCCTTGGTCTGATGTAAGAAGCAAGTCATTTGTAATTTTAAGTGCAGTTTCTGTGCTATGGTGGGCCTGAAACCTGACTGAAATTCTTCATAGAGATCATTTTTTTTTGCAGGAAGGAGCACAATTGAGCAGACACAACTTTTTCTAAAATTTTTAGACATAAAAGGAAGATTTGAGATGGGTCTGTATTTTGCCAGTTCACTAGGATCTAGTTGTGGTTTCTTAATAAGAGGCTTAATGGCCGCCTGCTTGAATGTTTTTGGGACGTGACCTAAGACAACGACGAGTTAATAATATTGAGAAGAGGTTCTTCTGCTACAGGTAATAACTCTTTCAGTAATTTAGTGGGTACTGGATCTAACAGGCATGTTGTTGGTTTTGATGCAGTGATAAGTTTATTTAGCTCATCTTGTCTTATATTTGTAAAGCTCTGCAGTTTTTCTTTGGGTGTGATGAATGAAGCTGAAGTACTAGACGCTGTAGAATTTAAATTTGTTATTGTATTTCTGATGTTTTCTATTTTATCAGTGAAGAAATTCATAGAGTCATCACTACTAAACTGTGAGGGAATATTTGGTTCGGTTGACGTCTGATTATTTGTTAATCTAGTTACTGTGCTAAATAAAAACCTTGGATTTTTTTTGGTTATTTTCTATGAGTTTGTGGACATTTTCGGCCCTGGCAGCTTTTAGAGCCTGTGTTTAGCTGGACATACTGTTTTTCCACGCAGTTTTAAAAACTTCCAAGTTAGTTTTTCTCAATTTGCGCTCAAGCCTACGAGTTTTTTTCTTGAGAGAATGGGTATTACTGTTGTACCATGGCACAGTGCGTTTTTCTCTAACCTTTTTTTCAATTTGATGGGGGCAACAGCTATGTATATTATGTATTAGAGAAGATAGTGCCCATGTTGCTAGTCATTTCGTCTAGTTAATGTGTATTTATGGGTACAGAGTGCAGTTGAGATAAATCAGGCAGTTTATTTGTGAATCTGTCTTTTGTGGCTGGAACAATAGTTCTGCCCTGACGATAACGCGGAGCCATGTAGTTAATATTAGTAATACGCAGAATGCACGATACAAGGAAATGTTCAGTAACATCATCGCTTTGAGGTACTATATCTATATCAGTAAGATCAATTCCATGCGATCTAATTAAATCTAGCGTATGATTAAAATGATGAGTGGGCTCGGTGACGTTTTTCTTTACTCCAAAAGAGTTTATTAGGTCAGTTAACGCAAGTCCTAATGCATCATTTGTTTTATCAACGTGAATATTAAAATCTCCAACAATTAGCGCTTTATCAACAGTAACCAATAGGTCTGAGAGGAAATTTGCAAATTCTTTTAGGAAATCTGTATAGGGCCCTGGTGGTCTATACACAGTAGCCAGAGCCAGAGATACCATAGATTTTCTTTTGCATATCTGACAGTGTAACATTAAGTATTAGTATTTCGAATGAGTTAAACCTGTATCCTGTCTTTTGAGTAACATTGAGAATATTACTATATATTGTTGCAATACCGCCGCCACGGCCAGTCTGACGGGGTTCATGCTTATAACAGTAGCTTGGGTTGAGTAGACTCATTTAGATCAATATAATCATTAGGTTTTAGTCAGTTTTCAGTCAAGCAGAGTACATCAAAACAGTTATCTGTGATCATTTCATTTACAATAAATGCTTTGGGTGAGAGTGATCTAATGTTTAGGGGCCCAAACTTTAAAAATTGTTTTTGTTCAGTTACAAATTTTTCGGTTGTAAGGGAACAGTCAATAATTTAGCTCAAAGGGAATCATTTTAGATTTTAAAGGGAACTCCACCATTAATATGTAAGGGAATTTGGACAGGATCACTGTTTTACGGCTGATCACTGAGACGGCCAGCGAGTCAGTGAACAAGCCGTATAACATGAATTCTGCAATGGATATTAATATCCAAAATATAATGAAAACATTATTTATTAGCATGTTAACAAGATCGGCAGTTTAAGACATTACCTTGTGAGCACAAAACACAAGATACTTCTCTTTTCAATATAAATAAGGCTTTATTGGATAAATCTAAGACATATAACTAATCTAACACATGAACACACGCATTCACACAAGTTTTCAGAAAGAGAGAGGAAATAATTAAAGAGAATGAAAATGTGAAATCCCAAGTTTACAGCAATATGTGCAGTTGCATAGACCTGAACACCATCAATCACTTAATTAACCCTCGCACTGAGTTCCTCAATGAGGTTAAATTTAGATTAACTGCACCAGTTCAGTTTAGAATCTGGAGGTACTTGCGTTTCTGTGATGCGGGGTTCCCTTCCTTGTCTGGTTGCTGAAAGGGGTTTCCCGAGGTTGATAATTGGCTGGAAGTTCAGTCTTGGGAATCCAGTGATTGGGCGTTGGCTGGCGACGCAGAGCTGTGGTCTGCAGTTGAAGATTAGACAGCACTCTTCTGAGATGCGGCGTTAGGCTTAACTCAGAACACGAAACTCTCAACGGAAAATAAAACAAACTAAAGAAATAGAAATAGATGTAAAGTTTGATGAGACTAGGTGGCGTTTCTCCTCATGGTTTTGGAGGAGTTGGCGTGTAAGCCAGAGCACGCTCAAACTAAAGAAGCATGACTCAAAACTTCTCAAAGCTATGCCTAAAAAGAGGATAAGTAAAAAAAAAATGAAAAATCAAAGAAGGGGGTTGAAGAAGAGAACCAAAAGCACCAAGAGCAAGATATCCAAGAGCGAAGAGATGATTTGATGGTGTTTCGAGAGTATTTAACCGTGCGTGTTTCCACACCCCATGGTGTTTGACCAATTATATGTCGTGTTTTGCCCTTTCGTAGGTATATTCCTCCTCCCCATTCATAAATCGACTGTTATCTCATCATTCACATGATCTGCGTTTTTCCTGCTCTGGTAGAGTATTCATTTTGGACATGATTTCTTATAATACGAATATGATACATTTGACCAAGTATTTATTGGAAGAAACGTTTCAAGCATGAATTCTCAAATTCACACATACCAAACCTGAATACGAATCATTAAGCGATTCAATAGTTATTGAAAATACATACACAATAAATGATTAAGAACTGATAAGTCACATGTGGGTTACATATATGATATGGGGTTAGATATATAGCAATGGTTAGTTGCTCGAGTCCTTTTAGTGTCATTTAGATGCATATTCACATGGAAATTAAGTTTCTTTGGCATTCTGTGGATGTAAGGATACGTTCTGTAAGGAATTTCCGACAGTCTGTTCTTTGTCGTGAAGTGGGGGAAGTCAATTTGAAGCTTGTGATCACTGTCACATGTTTCCATGTGGCGGTCACGCTGTTCATCTCTTTTGACCATTATTCTTGATAACTTGCCCCACAATTTTACAATCTCCTTGGACTTGTCAATGTGTTCTTTTGTGTTTATGTTGAAAACTGTTCTGTGACAGGGGTTTAGGTTTAGACTTGCTTCAGAGGGGCTAGGGTCTGATTTATGACANTGTGGATGTTTTGTTACCTTTCGTTGAGGCCATCTTCTGCTTGTTGTAGGCCTTCTGTGTTAGATCACGCAATTGTTGGATGGTCATGGAGCGTGTGGGAGATCGCACACCCATCCCCAGGCCATGACGCCTAGATGGTGGCTGACGCCAGGGTGCAGGTTTCTTAGGAAGAGGCTTTTGAAGTTCACATCCTCTTCGAGGTCAGGTTCGTTGTGTGCACCAAAGTAGGCTTGCGGAGTCGGTTGTAGTAAGCTTGTGGAACCTCTTGTCGACCTTGCTTGATCTCCAAAGCAGTTAACAGTCCAAGTTCAGACTCAGGGTCTGTAAACTCTTTAATCAGGACCTCACGGAGTATCTGGTAGCTTGACTTTGTTTGACTGGGATGTCGATCTAGGAAGTTTCGTACCTCAGGGCTTGACGTGGCTCTTAGGAGGTATAACCTTTCTCTGTCAGTCACACGAGGTCTCATTTCCATATAAACTCGATTCTCTTTGCAGGTAGGGCCTGGATGTCGTGGCCCCTTGCACGGAGTTGGGGTTGAAACTCTGATGTTTTTGTATACAGCGTTGTTTGAGGTTCTTTTGATGTCATCCCTTGTGCAGCGTCCAAGGGGCTTCTTGGGATGGAGGAGGTATTTCCTGGTTCGTTGGCAGTAAAGGCCTTGTGTGTGCTAAGGCAGGTTATGTTGTTGGGTTGGGCCCTTGCGCGGTACCTTTTTTGTCATATGCATACTTCTTGGATATTGGACTCTGCTCTGCTCAGCAGTGGTGTGGCTGAGAGATGCTTCTCTTTTCTTGGTTCTTGTTTCAGCTCATAAGCATCTTTTGAGTTCTTTTCTGACCATGTAGAGATCATCGTTGGTATCGTCTAGTTGTTGGTTCAGATTGTCCATTTCAGTTCTATACCTTTCAAGGTGGTCTTTCAGGGTACTAATTTCATCATTCTTGTCTCTGATGTGATTCTTGTCTTTCTCTAGTAGCTGTTCGGCATACTGGTGTCTGTTTACCAGGTCTTTCTGGACAGCCTTTGAATGTTGCTGGTCGAGCTGTGCTGCTGCCAGGGCTGCTTGGAGTTTCATAATTTGTTCCGTTGTTTCCTGCTCCCTCTCGTTGGTTGTTTTGAGTTGATCTTGAACTTTCACTTTCAGCTTGTCTATGCATCGTTGAGCACGTGTCAGCTCCTTTTGAAGGTGGGTGATGTGCTTGTCGCTTAGTTTCAGCTGGGTTGTGAAGGCGTAGTTTAGGGAGCTGGTGATTTTGACTAGCTCTTCGTGGTTGTTGTTCTGGCTTGAATCTGGTGTCAGGAATCTTCTCAGGATTAGAGTAAGTATACCAATAATAACAGTTCAAATGTCTTGGTGGTGAGGCTGTCTGTCATGCCTCTCAGCCAAGTGTTCACATCTTCCCCATAGGCAATGGGGTTTGCAGTCTGCTGCATTTTGGCACGCCGGGGAGAAGAGAGACTGACACAGATCTGTTTGGAGTAGAAGCCTTTGTGTGGTGGGACAACTAAGTGTTGTATCAGTGACTGTGACCCACTAGTGAGGTGTGGTGATGATTGTGTTGGTCTCAGGTGTGTAAGT
Organism: Sinocyclocheilus anophthalmus; assembly: GCA_018155175.1. Lineage (NCBI taxonomy): Eukaryota > Metazoa > Chordata > Actinopteri > Cypriniformes > Cyprinidae > Sinocyclocheilus > Sinocyclocheilus anophthalmus. The sequence continues at coordinate 251,182 of JADLZN010001877.1, read as the reverse complement.
AGATTAGGGATGCAAAGACTTCGTCACTTCTAATGAGGAAGAGGAAAAAGAGAGAAAAAGGTAAAAACAATTCAGTAAAAAAAAAAATTCCTTTTTGGTTGAGAATTTTTTTTTTTCAATTTAATGTGGTTATCAAGAAGTTAAACAATTTTATTAAATCTCTGTTTTAGACAAAATAATGCAATAATAATGTTGATATCTCTTTTTTTAGTCTGACAGGATTGACACCGTACACCTTTCAGTTGTGCCGCTCACCAGGGAGGCTGCGAAGGCGACAGTTGTTCAACACTTATCTCTATTAAATCGATCTCAGCGTTGGATGAGATGCTAAAATTTGGATTGCGTTTCCAAATGTAGGGAGGTTAGGAAGAACGAAGGAGGGGTTGATTACAATCAAATTCATAAGGATGATTCGTCTTCTTTGACAAGATTGTGTATTTCATTCACATAGAATTGATTGATGGTTCTTACATGTCCCTACGCATGTGAAGAGTAAAGAGGGAAGAAAGCAGGAGGTGACAGGAGAAAAGGGGAAGGAGAACTCAGGAGTTTACTCGGTAAACTGAGTGGATCGTGTCCACTAGAAGGCTCTGTTGCTGTTATGCCCAACTATGAGTAGAGTGTTGTTGTTCTTAGTTGCTGCACAACTAATCAAACAAAATAAAATTTGAGGGAAAGAACGTTGTCTTTCTAATTTATTTGAACTCGTAGTGAGGGATAACACTGTCTCATATTAGGGCTTGGGTGTGTCGTTCCCAAGCTAGGATCTCCAGAGGAAAAAAAAAATGGTAAAGTAAAATTAAAATTAATAAATGGGCAAAGTAAGTAGAAAAGAAATTAAATAACGAAGGAAATCAAAATACAACAATAATGGCTAAGTGTATAACCACAGGAAGAAAAGGGGTAAAACGCAATAAAATAATGAGTAAGTATAAGTCTGAATAGAATTTATTGATAGGTAATAAAATCAATTAGGTAGAATAAGTTTATTAAACTTTAAAGTTCAAGGCTTATTCGTACCTAAGATGATTAGGCATAAGAGGGAATACTAGAAATAATGATCATATGAAATGATCGGAGGGGAATATTTGAATGATTCCAAATAAATTTAATGTTTAATTAAATTTGGATTTGGCACAATTAATAATTGTGAGTCAATATTTCCCTTTCTAGTAGAATAGGATAAAGTGGTAAGAAGTGAGAGAAGGGAGGAATAAGAGAGAGAAAGAGTCCAACAGGTGTATTAGTTTAGATGTTTTAAAGGGTTAAATCACTTTATCGTTGTCCAACAGACACTGAATTCAACCACTGGTTGTTAATGCTAACTGCTAACCTTTGAGGCTACAGTCTTTAGCATAGACTTCAATGTAAACAACTGTTTCGTTAGCTTAGCCACCCGTGGGGTTTGTTTACAATAGCGTCGCTGTGCTGCGTGTGCGCAGTTCAGAGTTGCTTCGGAAGTAGGTTTAGACTTCCGTGTCACGATCGTAACTATGGCAACCAAATCCAGCTATAGTGACTAGCATGTGAATAGTTGCATTACAAGTACAGTTAATCATATTACACGAAATGTCGGCGCATTTCAACACTGCACAAATAACAACACCGCTTTGGTTGGTTTTACGATGTGGCACTTAAACTCTCGGTTGTTCGGAGTTAGATTTAACTTTATTCAAACAGCAGCTTTGTGCTGCAGTTAGGGCAAACCGTGATAACGATCTCAGCAGATCTTTAAATCTCTGTGCCATTTTCTGTGGACAAGTAAACACAGTTTTTTTCTGCTTCTTCGCTGTTGGTGCAAAGTTAATATTCACTTACACGCAGTGTTAAGCGAAATTAAATTTACTTTGTGAAAAGACACAGGCAGACAAACATTATCTCGTTATGTTTAACTCAGGGAATCGAATAGCATGGCATGACAGTGGGACACGCATTGGCAAATCAAACTATGAATAATAAGGTTTTGATAAATAGATTGAGGAACACGCTCAAACTATTATTTATCCACCTATATTTATTTCCCTTTTAACTCCTGCAGTTTAGCTCCGTTCAGCTAACAGTGACTGAGATTCAGGGAGAATAGCGACTGAAAAACACTGGGACACGCAATGAAATCAACTCAGCTATAAAACAAGGCATTACAAAAAATGAGGAACACGCTCAATTTCCACCTTATTGTACGATCTCAGATGTTAACTTGAAGTTACACTTACTGCAGTTTAATAATGAAGAGTCGGACTCGAGTTACAGCCTGCTCTGCGTTCATTCAAGCGGTCGGGTCCGCGCGCTGCTTACTTCACACCACGCACACACACAAGCTACACCACCAGTCCTTCAACAGACGCTTCTCATATTTCCTCCGCAGCAATGGAAATATGAAATCACTTGGCTTTTTGCTCACAATTTAGGTTAATAATTGCCCGCATTCTCCACCAATTACTGTAAGGGAAACAGTTATATAATTTAGCTCAAAGGGAATCATTTAAAATTTTAAAGGGAACTCCACCAATAATATGCAAGGGAATTTGGACAGAATCACTGTTTTACAGCTGATCACTGAGACGGCCAGTGATTCATTGAACGAGCCGTATGACATCAATTTTGCAATGGATATTTATATCCAAAATATTGTGAAAACACTATTAATTAGTACAGTAACAAGGTCGGCAGTTTTAGACATTAACTTGTGAACACAAAACACAAGATACTTCTCTTTTCCCCAGACCTAATCTTATTTGGATAAATTAAGACATATAAACTATACTAACACATGCACACAATCACGCATTCCCACCAGTTTTCAGAAAGAGATAAATATAAAAGAGAATTGAAAACTGTGCAATTCCCAAGTTTACAGCAATATGTGTCCATTGTATAGATCTGAACAACCATCCATCACTTAATTAAAAGCCCCTCGCATGAGTTCCTCAATGAGGTTAAAATTTAGATTAAATGCACCAGTTCAGCTAGTATCTGGAGGTACTTGCTTTCCTGTGTGCGGGTGTTTCCTTCCTTGTTTGGTTGCCGAAAGGGGTTTCCCGCTTTTCTGTTTGGCTGGAGGTTCAGTCTTGGGAAGCCTGTGATTGGGCGTTGGCTGGCGACGCGGATCTGTGGTCTGCAGTTGAAGTTTTAGACAGCACTCTTCTGGGAGATGCGGCGTTAGGCTTAACTCAGAAAACGAAACTCTCAACGGAAAATAAAACAAACTAAAGAATAGAAGTAAAGTTTGACGAGACCAGGTGGCGTTTCTTCTTTTCCCTCCTCATGGTTTGGAGGAGCTGGCGTGTAAGCCAGAGCACGCTCGAAAGCTAAAGAAGCATGATTAAAAACATAGCTCAAAGCTATGCCTAAAAAGAGGAGAGTAAGAGCAAAGGAGGGGGTTGAAGAAGAGAACCAAGAGAACCAAGAGCGAAGAGATCAAGAGCGAAGAGAAGAGTTTGATGGTGTTTCTAGTATTTAAACCGGGCTGTTTACCACACCCCAAATGGTGTTTTGACCAATTAGATGTCGTGTTTGCCGGGGGCGTTGGGTTATATTCCTCCTCCCCATGCATAAATCAACTGTTATCTCATCATTCACACGGTTTTGGTTTTCCCGCTTTTGCAGAATATAATTTTGGACATGATTTCTATAAAAAGAATATGATACATTTGACAAAGAACTGATTGGAAGAAACGTTTCAAGCAAGAAAATTCAAACACACATACTAAACATGAATATGAACCCTTAAACTATTCAATAGTTATTAAAAATACATTCACATAAATGATTAAGGCATGATGTTAACATGTGGGTTACATACATGATATGGGGTTATGCATAGAAATGATTAGTTGCTCAGGTACTTTTAGTGTCATTTAGATGCATCTTCACATGGAAATGAAGTTTCTTTGGCATTCTGTGGACGTAAGGATACGTTCTGTAAGGAATTTCCGACAGTCTGTTCTTGTCGTGAAGTGGGGGAAGTCAATTTGAAGCTTGTGATCACTGTCACATGTTTCCATGTGGCAGTCACGCTGTCATCTCTTTTTGTTGGGGGGGGGAGGTTTGTTTTTTTTTTTTTTTTTTGGGATGTGAGTGTCTTTTGACGCCTTATTCGTGATAACTTTGCCCCACATTGACAATCTCCTTGGACTTGTCAATAAATGTTCTTTTGTGTTAATGTTGAAAACTATTCTGTGACAGGGGTTTAGGTTTAGGCTTGCTTCAGAGGGCTAGGGTCTGATTTACGACATCCTGTTGTCTTGGGCCTCTGTGGAATTTGGACTCCTTGTTTCAACCATGTTTTGACCAAATCTTAGTTTGTCTGATTCGGTCTGATATCCTACAGGTTTAATCACGATCAGATTTTTTTCTAGATCCTGCATTAAATTTTATATTTTGACCTCACTATTCGGGGTACAGACACAGTCTTTATAGATTGGACGGCTCAAGTACTTCTATCATTTAAGCGGGTTTAACAAAAGTCATCAGGGCAGTTATTTGTGATTTGACTTACTAGTCATATGGTGCTTAGCGTCCTGGAGATGTTGTCCGAAATGAGTTCCGCTCCGACTCTGCTGGGGTGTAGGCCATCAGCGCGAAAAAGCCTAGGCCGCTCCCAGAAAAGATTCCAATTATTAACAAAGAGCAGTTTCTTTTCTTTACACCCTGACAATAACCATTCATTTAAAGCAAAAAGCATACTGAACTTTTCGTGTCCTCGTCGATCCGTGGGAAGCGGTCCTGACACGATGAACGTCGTCGCGGGCGATGTGCGGCGCAACGTCTCGATCAGGCTCCTGAAGTCCCTCTTCAGCGTCTCCGTCTGCCGCAGCTTGGTGTCGTTATCCCCCGTGTGAAGCACGACCGCTCCGGTGCTCTTGTCGCCTTTCAGGATCGCGGGTATCTGCGCAGAAACATCGCGAACACGAGCACCAGGGAAACAGTGAATGTGCACTTTACATTCAGCTAACATAGCACCCGTTGCACAGGCCTGTGCAGAGAAACACATAAGGGGGTGGGAGAGTTTTAGCAGCGCTCTGTATACTTACCTCGGACTTGTGAGCTTCAGCCTGGGATGTTTCCAGTGCGGCTCTCCGCGCTCTCAGCTGGGTCTGCTTCTCCACCTGGTCGCGGATCTGCTTCTCCACGGCCACCGAATGCAGCTCGAACGTGTCGTCACCTGCACTCAAAGGTGGACACACATCTGCCATTAAAGCAAGTAACTGTGAGTAAAACAATGGTAATGTGTGTTAATAGAGTATTAGCAATGTAAGCGAGACTAGCGGCAACCACGCTGGCAATGCTAACGTGCTATATGCTAATAGCGGACTCGGAAAGTCAAAAATAGAGCTAGTGATAACAAGGCGCTCTGATTGTTTTACAAATTAGCGCCTTAGTCCTCGGTGTGTTCTACTAAGCTCTTGCATAATGCTGCAATATAGAGCCAATGAATTTTGGCAGCAGACTTCCCCCCCCCCCCCCCCCCCCCCTGGGTGTGTTGGGCGTGATGAGGAGCGGGCTGTGAGACGCCTCCCCAGAGTGATTCGTTTGTGTTTCGTTGTGAAAGCGAAACTACTTAGTTTGGTCTTCCAAAATAGGCCGATATCTGCTTCGTCATGCCTGGAGCTGATCTGTGCTGGTCGCTGAGGAAAATACTTCAACTTAGTGCTGTGGATCGCCGGATCTGTTTTCACCGTGGACGAAGCGGAGTCTAGTCCGGGGTCATCACATGTGGTTGCCGCGAGACTGCCGGACGCTCCTTCGTTGAATCTGCTGGCCGTGCCGTTCTCAAGCCCGCCGCCTGTGCTCACCCTAGCCCTCCGGCCGTTCCTCACTCTAGCCCCCGGCCTCTGCTCACTCAGGCCGCCGGCCGTTCCTCACTCTAGGCCACCGTGTGTGACGCTGTGTGTTTCGTTGTTAAAGCGAAACTACTTTGTTTGGCCTTCAAAAAATGAACACGACTAGAAATCAGTGGTTTAGTATTTACAACACTGTTCCAGAACACAAATATTCAGATGTGTGCAGCACAATTTATGGAGGACCGTTTCCTGATCCTAGTAGAGTAGACTACAATGCCAGCTGTTCGGCTCACATACTGTAAATAATTTGTTTAGATTTAAAGAGGTTTTTATATTTTTTTATATTTAAATATTATATTTATTTAAGTTTTTTGGGCAGTGTAGAGTAGGGCTTGTTGTTTGTCATTTCTCCGATCACAAATGCAGACATGGTTTTATGTTTACGCGGCGCAATGCAACGCAACACGTAAAAAGACAGTATAAGTCATTATAATCCATAATTATGTCCCCACTGGATGCAACAAATGCCTAGTTTATAATGGGTTTTCATGTTTTTGTCTCGTCGCTCCAGCCTGACAGGGCATCATCACAGTATGTTAGGGGCGTAACATTTCCGTCACACGCTTGAGGTATTCGGCCAATCATAACGCACTGGATAGCTGGCCAATCACAGCACACCTTGCTTTTCAGACCGATGAGCTTTGTAAAAATTGACACGTTTCAGAAAGTCGGGGCATAGAGGAGAAACAATAATGTACAGTATGTGGAAAATAATGTGTTTTTTGAACCTTAAACTGCATAAACACATTTCATTACACCAAATACACAAAATAATGTTCTTTTTAGCAACATCATATGACCCCTTTAACCTCCCCTCCCCTTCACAGCGACATCTCTTCTCTGATGAGTCTGACATGCACACAACTGTGGGACGTTTCAGCCCTTCCAGCAACCAGTCACTCACATAAGATCACAGCCATTAGCAAACGAATCACTTGCCGATGGAAAAAATTACATCCCACCAAAGACTGTACATATTCCAAGACGGTGCACTTATATTATTATGAATGTAAGAAAGTGCAATGTGCAATATGGTGGAATAAATCCCGCCTTCTAAATAGAGAGCCACACGCCAATCGCCAATAGTAAAGTCATTGTATCACTGCAGCTGAAGTTAGATGCTCTGGTCACTACAGAAACAGACAGCATCCTGAGATGTGTGCTTAGGGTTGCACATGCGCATTGGCTTGACCAACCTGAAATAAGCTTTTTTTAATGCTGACATTTATGGGATTTGGAAGGGCTCATCCCTATGCCCTAATCCCTTCAAAGGGTTTACCCTCCGGAGTGAGAGCTTCGAGGGTTGTAGGGGACCAAACAACTGTTTCTTGAAGTGCCCTTCTGCGTCATCATCACGTGCCCACACGGAGACGCCGTCATCATGCAAAGAATCTGCGCAAAGGATCATGGGAGCCCGAAGTGTCCATCGGTTGTACCCTTCGAAATCCTTCATTCCAAAGGGCCCTTTGAAGGGGCCAGTTTTGAGCACTTCAGTTTGGAACAACCCTTCAATATGGCGGCCATGATTGTTTTCACTCCGAAGTGCCCTTCGGAGGGCGATATATCCCATTTGGAACGCACAGAGTGTCTGTGCAATCAATCAAGCGTCCCCAACTAAGCAAGCCAAAGGTCAACGAATCAATCTAATCAAGGTCTTGATTAGCTTGTTCAGGTGTGTTTAACTGGGGTTGGAGCTAAACTCTGCAGGACAGTGGCCCTCCAGGAGCAGAATTGGACAACCCATGTCAGATTTTGCTGCTCATTTAAAATATGTTATTTAAATCGGATTGTGGTAAGCAGTTTTTGAGGTTACAGGAGTTCCACATTGAAGTAGATAGGACTTGGTCTTGAATGCTCAAAAAAATGGCCACCGATGACCGACTCATTCAAGGACTTTGCCGCCCTTTATGTTTTCTCATTCAAGAAGCCGTTTCACTTTTTATGTATGTTACAGTTGTGAAGAAAAGGTGATTGCAACTTCTGTTTCATGCCAACTTTAAGCTCATTGACGTTTTTGAACCTGTTCACCAAAAAGATTCATTCAGATTTTTTCACTGATTTATAGAATTTGCAATTAGTCATAATTACCTTTTCATTTGGTGCCCATTTGCGTAAATGGGCTTCTGCTATTTTTTCATTGACCTTCTCTACAGGAAACATGGTTAGCAAGTAGCCTATAGCATCGCATATAATACATTCCTGCCTCATACAGTCATCAGAATTCCCACCGGGTCACAATGGTAAACCCGCTGGTGTCTGAAAGTGAGTTTTACATTTGAATTGTTATAAATGTCTTATATGTTGATGTTAGCTGGTAGCTTGATATGAAAACATGGGAAATGAGCTGCGGTGCTGACCGTCTCTAACTTGGATAAACTGTGCCTTGTTCATGACCACTCCTCTAGCCCTACTTGGCCTGCTTTGGCCCAAGGTATTCGGCGGGCCGAAAATCCCTGGCTGTTGGCCCTGAGGAAGCCCTGACCAGGGACGATCAAGCCCCGGAAGTGACAGTGGAAACGCTACTGGCCCTAACACGCACTAGCACGCCCGCTTTTGGCCTGACAGCGGAAACGCGGCTATTGGTACACCAGTAGGTGACGCAGGGCCGTCCTTAGCTGACGCGGGGCCCAGTGCGAGGTAGGGAGCGGGGCCCCCTTCGGTCCGATTGCGTTCCGAGGGGGTTGGGGGTGTTGCCCCCCTCGGTCCGTTCGCGATCACGTTCCGGGGGGGATGGGGTACACCAGTACGAGGGCACCAGTTGCACCCCCCTAAGGGCGGCACTGAGGTGACGAACATATTTTTTGTCGGTGAGTTGGTGAATCATTAATTCAGCTGATCCTTAAAAAAAAACACTTTCATAAATTGAATGTTAGACTAGGGCTGCACGATAAATCGCATGCAATATTGAACGCGCATCTTGTCAGAAAGCCGGTTCTGTAATCAGCGGTAAATCTCCATCACCTGCAGGCTTTCACATTGAGCAGCATTAACTACACAGAGCCGTTGTTAACTGACGAGCTGCGCAAAACCACGATCATATATGAACGTGGGTTTGCGCAGCTCGTCAGTGAACAATGGCTCTGTGTAGTTAATGCTGCTCAATGTAAAAGCACTGGCACGTGATGGAGATTTACCGCTGATTACAGAAGCGGCTTTACTGATAAGATGCTCGTTAAATATCGCATGCGATTTATCGTGCAGCCCTATGTTAGACTCAGTTGATCTCTGATTCCAACCTTGTGGCAACAGGCTGGGAATGGGCATTTTTCTGTTCCAGCATGACAATGCCCCTGAGCACAAAGAGAGGTCCATATAGAAATAGTTTACTGAATCTGGAGTAGAACCTTGACTAGTCCGTACAAAGCCCAGAGCTGGACCTCACTGAACACCTTTGGGATGAATTGGAATGCAGACTGCAAGCCAAGGCCCACCAGCCAGCACAGCTTGTCTTCACTGTGTCTGAATTAGAGCAAATCCCTGCTGCCGTGTTCCAACACAGTGGAAAGCCTTAGTTCCCAGAGAAGTGAAAGTGGAAGCTCTAGCAGTCAAGGAAAGAAGATGTTATTATTAATGTCAGTGGTTTGGAAATTCAATGTCAAGCACATGGGTGTAGTGTTCGAGTGTCCACATACTTTTAGCCATATGTTAGTAGTAATCTAATCAATGTGTTTTCAGACTGTTCTACTATCATCCTCAGAGCTCCTCGGGATTTGTTGATTTCTCACTGTGTCTCTCTGTGAAAAGAGACATTAATAAGTCATAGCAGATGAATTATGGATTGAAGTGAATTCAGCCTTGGAAGTTCTATATAAAGGGTGGACTGCTGGATTACATCATTGTGAAATGTGTTTATAGAACTTGCATGATTTGAAGTCGATACAGCATTCTTTATTTTTAAAAATAAAAAAGTGTGTTACAGAAATTACTATCAAGTATTTGATTTGTCATCCTATTTTCTTCTCGATATATATTACTGTTTAGAAGTTTGGGGTCTGTATATTTTTTAATGTTTTTGAAAGTCTCTTATGACCACCAAGGCTGCATTTATTTGATCAAAAACATAAATAGTATATTGTAAAATATTATTTCAATTTAACTGTTTTTGTTTTAATATATTTAAAAATGTCATTTATTCCTTTGAAAGTCTGAATATTCAGCAGCCATTACTCTAGTCTTAATTTCATATGGTTCATCACAAGTTATTATATTATGCTGATTTGGTGCTCAAGACACATTTCTTATTATTATCAATGTTGAAAACAGTTGTGCTGCTTAATACTTTTATGGAAAACGCAGTACATGATTCTTGAAAAAGTTCTTTACTTTTGATCAATTTAATACAAAAAAAAACATACTGACCTCAAACAAAACATTTCTTAACCTCTTACATATGGCTTCTGAAGCAATATTTATTTTGTCATCCCTGTCAGTGTTGCGGCACTGGGGGGGAAAAAAAAATGGAAAAGTTGAATCTCCAAAAACTTAGAAATAGCATCCGTTATGATGTGTCAGAGTTATCTCATCATAACTTAAACTAGCAGCCCCTGCTCTGCTAGTTTCCTTCTGATCCAGTACGGCTGCTGCTAACACTGGACAGATGTGCAGCCATTATGGTTCATGTTTTCCTCCATGACAGCTCTTGACTAATCTGTCCCAGTGGGCTCCGCTCTGCACTGTGTTACATACAAAACACTACCTAATGTATGCGTTATTATTTGACACAAACTGCCTGTTTCAGTGCTTGCTGTTCAGTCATATTCATGCTAGTATTTTGGTTTGCTAAGGCATTGTTCCCCAAAGTTTAGCTTCCATCTTAGAAGTTGACAGGGGTTTGTATGCTGTTTTTATTTCAAGCGCACATCATCTGCCTGAGTGGTTTTAATCAGTAGGTCACTGCAGCAGTGGATGTTCTTCGTTCTCTGGAATCAGATTCATTCTCTCTCTCTCCCTCTCACATTTTCTCTCTGTCTGATCAATTCAGCAGGCTTTAAGGTGACCTTTGTGGAGGAATGTTGGTATGTTTGGCCCTCTGCATTTGTTCAGTCATCAAAAAGGTGGTTCAATACAGCAGACAGTCACTCAATAGGCCCTCGTTGCATTGCACAGACTGTGTTTCACAGGGCAATCTGAGACTCTGTGGCTTTCTTTATGAAATATCTCTATGGATTTCTTCCTTGTCAGGGTTGGGTTTAAAGATTCAGCCCTGAATATTGTTGCACAAAGGAAGAAATTGGTTTTCTTTGGCCTTGTGGTTAGTACATATTCTTGGACAAATGGTGCTGTGGTTCTCATGCAGGCAGTGCAGGTTTGAATATGGCTTGCATTTGCCGATACTCTTCTTGCCCTCTTTTCGTACTCTATTCTTTTTCTGCATGTATCATTTACAAAGATGGCAAAAAAGTGTTGACTTGGCAGTTAGTGCATGTGCTCCACAACATTGAGCTTTGGTTCTCATGTGGGCAACATCCATTCAAATTTGGCTTGTACATAAGACTTTACAGTTATTTAAAATAAAACCGATATCGCGATATGGCTAGTTAAATATATGCACTGCATGTTTTGAAGTGAAACGTGGCACTGAGTTCATTTAAATGTGAGCAGCATTCTCCATATAGCTTGGATTTGGGAACATAACATGCACCAGCCATCTTTTCAAGCTTGTAATAAGCACTTATAAACCAGCTGTTGTCAACAACAACAACAACAAAAGCTTTAGGGACTCCCTGTGTCCCCCACCCCCCCCAAATAAAAGCTGGTTGGTTTAATGTTTTAAAATGAAAAACATAAAAGGGCATAAATATTAATATTGTAAATACAATTATTTTTATTGTTACTATATCCATTATTCTTATCAGATCTTATATTATATTGATTATATGTAGACAACGATATACAATAATATATAATTATATTTATATATTAATTTTTATATGAACGTGAAATAGTTTACAATAGCTAAAATCATGTATTTTGTTCAATCTGTTTGTTTAATAATAATAATATAATATTATAGATTTATAATAATATCATTAATAATTAATAGAAATTATAACATATAATCCATTGTTGTCTAAATAAATGTGGCTAACAGACCACAAATAAAATGAAAATGACTTTAGATGGGCGTCAGTGTATTATCCATAAATGACATTTTCCAGCACAACATCCAACATATGGCTTGTTTTTAGAGCTCATTGTGTCATTTTAAAACCCTGATTTGCTTACATATACATTAGGGATGTGCATCTCATGACTGAGGCCGATACGATACGCATCTCGATGCATAGCCAACGATACGATACATTAAAGATACATATGAAGCAGCTACCGATGCGATGCGATACGATTCACCCGTTACGATGCAGTGCTGCCCCCCCCCCGATCCGGCTTTCGATTCGATTCAACACAATGCGATTCGAGACAATACGATGCAATGGAAAAAATATGATCACTTTTAATGCCTCAAGGCCTGTTTCATAAAACAAGTTTACCAAATAAGCCAGGCTTATTTCAGTTAGTCTGACTCATTGTCAAATGATTTGGTTCCATAAAGCAAATTTAACATAGATCAACTTCAGTCACTTTTGCAACTTATGCTGGGAAACTAACCTGGTCTAAAGCAGGTTAACTATCAGACTAAGCTGAGTTCCTCTAACACTGACCAATAGGAACGCTATTATTTGACTTTTTTTGACCTTTTCACAGTTTCTAGCCAAGCAGAAAGGCTCTCTGGTTTTATGACAGCTGTACCTTTGCAGAACAGATAGCAGAACATTAGAACATTACAATCTAAAATTGCTCTTTAAAGCATTAAAATAACTAAATTAAAATCACTGAATTAAAAATTAAAAATAATAAAGAAAATGACTTCTCAACTGCTATAAGAAACACACATTAACTCATTTGAGCGTAGTAATTAGTACTGAACTAGCTTACATTTGATTTACTCATTACAATAGTTTCTTATACAATAGTCCTTTGATCCATGATCGACATTAAGGGCTGCTTAAGAATAAGCATGCATAAATTAGTGAGATTGTTTTATGAACAGCTTAGTACCCCCATTGATTTCCTTAGGTTATTTCAAGCTCGGTTTTCGCCGACTTAATCAATTTTTTTCCTCGGGTCTCCGTGGTGTTGTGATGAGATGAACGCGCTTGACAAACAAATACATAGATCACAGATTATTGGTCACTTTCTAAATAATAGGAGTATAGCGCATCCACTAGTAATTATATATAAATAAATCGTTTTTTACCGATGCAGATATGTTAGAAACGATGCATCGCGATACAAATGCCGACTTGTAGCCGATACACACTTTTTCAACCGATGCATCTCATCGTTAACTTTTTATGCTGATGCACCGAGCGAATCGGGGAATCTTCCCACCCCTAATATACATAAATAAAAGCTCACGGAGTCCAGTAATTGTAGTATTACAAATCATTATATTGTGGTTTGTGTGTTAATTTGTTAATCGCCGCTTCTCAGCAGATTGTGGACTGAAACGCAGACAAGGGACAGATGATAAAAGATGGCAGGGAGCTGTCTAAACACACCAGTCCCTGTCAGCGCAGATGGAGGCTGAATGGCAGACTGAAAGAGGAAAGGGATTTTCTTGGCTTTAAAATCTTTCTTTTCTTGGCAGAGCTCTCTCTTTGCTGGTTGTGAAAGTCCAGGGACGGAAAATTGGCTTGTCTGACTCACAGATGGTCTAAGGCTCGGTCTACACATCCACACACACACACACACACAGGTTTGTTTTTGTGAAAAATGGGGACTCTCCATATGTGTAATGGTTTTTATACTGTATAAACTGTATGTGCTTTTGCCCTACACCAATCCTACCCCTAAACCTATCCCTTACAGGAGACTTTGTGCTATTTCAGATTTTCAGTACACTCCATTCTGTGTGATTTATAAGCGTTTTGAAAAGTGGGAACATGGGGTAATGAAATGTACACACACACACACACACACACACACACACACACACACACACACACACACACACACACACACACACACACACAAACACACACACACACAACTTAGAGTTTTTGGTACACAGTTGAAGTTCTCCCCTCCTTTCTCTCTCCTCCCTTGTTTAGACAGTAACTGTTTGCTCAGAGCTAATTCTTGCTCATAGAATCGGGCTTATTTACACAAGTGTGTCTGTCAAAATTACGCTCATACTGTCATGTAAGTTGACCTCACACCACAAAAGTTTGACCTCTGAGTATGTGTGTTTGAAAAAGTGTCGACACTGTCACTGCATTCTGCATGTGAACATATGGAGAGGGAGCAGATCATGAATATGCACACACATGCACATGGTGAGCGTGTGAAGGCCTTGTCTCAGATTTTAGATGACACCGTGACACTATGTTGCCAGGCAGCTTTTTATGCACACCTGTACTATCTTTATTAATTTGTTTTCCCAGCAGAAAGACATGTGAGGTCCCAGCTGACACTATTTTCAAGGGGCTATTCTTGAGTATAAAGAGTGTTACATTTCTGAGAAAAAAAGATAGTGTAAAGCATATGTTTTTATGGTAATTGTGATGTAAATCTGTCCTTAATCTTATTAAAATAGTTTTGTGTGTCTGTATGTACTGAGGTGAGCCATTTGGACCAGTCAAGGATGAATGGCCACAATTGCGGTCATTGGTTTTTGTGAAAAAGCGTCTCTCCTGTCACCACACATATAGTGATGAAGACAAACTTGAATTGATTGCATAACATTTTAACAGGTTTCAGGACATTGGTTTCAGTTGAACATCTGGTGTGTTCTAGAGAGACTAACATAATTAGAATTTTTTGATTAAACAATTTAGGAAGCTTATGCATCTAAGTTAGTTTAATGAGAAAATCTGTTCTGATTTCATCAGTCTGATGGACAAAACGAACAAACTTCGAGGGTGTTAAAAAGTATGGCTTGTATAATACGCTTGTGTGTAGTGTGAATGCAGTTTGGACGGACAACATGATTGTATTAAGACTTTTTAATTTGAATTATAGTTAGTTATAACCGTAATATGACTTATGGCGCAGTTGCATCACTTCACTGTCCTTTACAACTCCTTTCCCGTGGGTTCATAGTATAGTAAAGTGTCCTTCAGTAATGTAGTAGGTCATTTGGGTACGTTATGTGTACTGTTTTATGAATACTATGAATTTAGACAAACTGCTCATTTCACGTACTGTTTTTCACTACTATGGCTGTAAGCATATTCAGATGCAGGGTATTTCAAAAGCTAAGAAAGAAATTGTAATTTTAGCTTTCTCCTCCCACATACAAAACTGCCACAAATATATTCCTTTAAAGTGACAGTTCACCCAAAAATAAAAATTCTGTCATTATTTTCTAACTCGCAAGTCAGTGTAAATGCCTTTAAGTGTCTTCTTTGGAACACAAAAGATATTTTGTAAAATATAGGTGGTGTCAATAAAAAGAAAAGAAAAAGCACAATAAAAGTATGCAGTGCTGGGTATAAACTGATTACATGTAATCTGGATTACATAATCAGATTTTTAAAAAATTAAGTACTTGTAATTAAGATAATTTTAGCTTTAAAATACACGATTTTGTGTTTACACATGAACCTATTTTTTCAGTGTTGCCTGTTCTGTATTTTCTTTTTACCTTTTGTAGTTTTATTTCTGAAGGATCGTGTGACACTGAAGACCGCACTCAGTTAAATTACCTTTCTAAAATATATTCACGTAGAAAAATTTCACAGTGTTACTATTTTTACTGTAATTATGATCAAATAAATCCATCCTATGCAAATAGAGACTTAAAAAAACCATTTCAAAATCGTTATTATTTCAAACTTTTGACTGGTGGTATATATGTAATCCAAAATAGATTGGCCGTAATAGATATACATACAATAAACAATACTAAAGAATAGAATTAAGTAGTCTGCAGCCACACAGAAAGAAAAAGGAATAGTAAACTAATGCAAATGATAGAGATGAATAGAACAATCAAGTTGGAGACACTGAGCAATGGAAATTAAAGGGCAGAGAAATTGAACTGCAAAGTCAGCATGTCTCATCTCTCTCTCACACACATCATTTCTGCTCATTGTGATGCATCAGTGTGTATGCAGGTCAGACCCCAGGTGTACACGTTCTCGTTCTAGTTCTCCTGAGTGAGATGTGCACATGTGTTTTCCTCGCGGCTGATAGAAGAGAGAAAACCTAAATGATCTGTTTATTTACAGCATGAGGCTGCAGCACTATTTATGATCCTTAAGCGATAAGCCTTCGGGAGACTCGTAAAACAGAAGTGTGTGTGTGTGAGTGGGGCTTGACTCAAGTGAGGCAAGACTAGGGACAGGAATATTTATTTATTTGTTTATGTTTAGAGGGAGAGGGACATTGTAGGAATTCAATATTTCAGGGTGTGCTTTATGATCTCTTGAAGATGCTCCGGGTCTTTAGGGTCGAGAGGTTTCTAGCTTGTGTATTCATTTTATTTTAAGACCTTTCTGTTTATCCTCTCTTTGATGGAAAGCAAACGGTGTCGAGATCTCCTGATCTCCAGCACTTGTCTCCAGGGTCTTCAGGCTCTGCGTACAGTTTATCAATACCATAAAACTTAAGCTATGAAATATTATCTCATCAAGGACGAATCTGTCTCCTAGGAAACATATGTGCCTTACAAACACACACACACACACACACACACACACACTTGCTCGTACACTCAAATACACCGTTCACACCTTAAAAAATGTGCTGTGGCAGGACTGATTAGATGGTTACAATTTTGCTTTGATATATAGCATACTGCATTTCTATATTCAATATGACATGGTATTTCAGAATACTATAAATAACAAGAACATCATTTGATACACACACCATGGTAACATCATGGTTTTCAGACAGATCATGTCCACATTTCATGATGTTACTATGGTAACTTATCATATTCCATGTACCATGGTATTTACTTTGAGGTGGAATACTACATTAATACTTAGAATAGCATGGTGTTACCATGGTACATGTCTATGAAAATCCAAGATATTACCATGCAATATAGCATGTAAAGTTTGGGGTCACAGTGATGCATTAAATTGATCAAAAGTGATAGTAAAGACATTTATCATGTTTTCTATTTATCAAAGAATCCTGGAAAAATGTATCCTGATTTCCACAAAAATATGAAGCAGCACAACTGTTTTCAACATTGATAATAACTGAGAATACTGTAGTATTACTGTAGAAAAACATGGCATTGACATGATATAACTATTCCATATACAGTGGTGGTAGAATACCAAGAATATCATAGTTTTATCATGGTACGTGTCCAAAAAAACAAAAAACAACAGGGCGCTTATCCAAGAAACCATGGCAATTTCATTGTACTTTTTGTCAGCGGAATGTAAAGCTTAATCTTCAGACTGTCGTGCATACAGCCTTTCTTTAAATGTTCATCCTGGGCTTGAGTTACAACAGACATCCTGAGAATTTTCAGGCTTTTCAGTATAGAAAGAAAAAGAGGGATTGTTTCTGGAGGTGGTCTGCCAGCCAGATGTGTTCAGTGTCTTAACCACAGGCCTGCAATGGTTTATTTCAAGAGGAAATTCTTCTTTTTTAAATCCATTCCTCCTCCGTCCATCTCCTTTGACATCTAAACCCTGCTGGCTCGCCCTATATCACCTCTATTTGCATTTAATTCCCTCACTGCTTCCTGTTCAGCTTAAGGGAGACCAATATGAGAAACAGTAAAAGGAAGGCTGAGCAGAGAATGAAAATGTCATTGCTGTGTGCAAAATGTGCCTGCCCCAGTGATATTATTAAGGCGGATGAGGTTTGGAAGCGACATGGTATAAAGGTTGTGTGTGTGTGTTTGACTGTGGTGTGTGTGTGTGTGTACGTCCGGATCTGTCCTTTAATTTCTCAATGGCAGTAGAGGAAATATGAATGCACCAGAGCAGGAAGAACGCTATTCGGAAAGGAACACAATCTGAATAGTAAGATGTTTGCATGAATATGTGGTCTTTTGAAAAGCATAAATGTGAACACATCCTCATAATGCTGTGTGTATACTGCTGTGTGACTATAAATATCCATAGTTTCAGGGAAACGTGTCAGATGTGTATAGTTTTTTTTTTCCTCTTAAGGAATTAAATAAATATGTTTCCTCCCATGACTGTTGCAGACATGAATCAAAGCAATGAGACATTTAACCTCTCAGCCCAGTTCAGCTTTGGGTTTCAGGCATGAGATTACATGGTATGGGAATGTAGTAGGTGTTGTTTGTGTGTGTTTTTGATGTCGTGTGTGTTTCAATGTTAGCGATGCAGTACGAACTGAAGTGTAGGAATCTGTAGCATAAGACATACCTGATGAGAGGGCTTGAAGACCTACAGTGGCTTGAGTTTGTTTGTTGTGTATTGCGGGTGTACATGTGTGAGTGATGAAAAACAGAAAATGACAGAATACTGCTGCCCCAATCAGCCCTGCTTGCACTGTTCTTCACGCACACACAAGTTTGCAGTGTCACTGGTTAACCCTCTATTGGACAAATTATGAAAGCAGTGTTTAAAATAAAAGCTGGTACAATTAAGATAAAATAGCCAAGTGTCTACTGTATGTATAGTAGTCAGTAAAATATTAGTTATATATATATATATAAATTAGATATATCATAGATATATATATTATATTTCGTTAGGATATATTGTATCCATTACTCTGTCCACTATTGCATGATACATTGCATGACACACAAACAAATCCTCATATGACATAATGACATTCAAAAAATGTTTTGACCTTAAATGTTGGGTAAAAAATGCTTTTCCGAGTGCAGTTCTTTAAACCATGCCAGAAAACAATTAGATTCACATTTGCACTACATTTATGTTACAATTAAATAATGTTAACAGATTTTGTAGTAAGAAACTTGTTTACAGCAGTGGTTCTCAAACAGGAGGTCTCAGCAAACCTTAAGGAGGGCTGCAGGATGCGACACAAGTATTAAAATTAAAGGGGTCATATGCTACTATTTAAAGATCATCTTTTGTGTATTTGGGGCTACAGAATATGTTGACATGCTTTAATGTTCAAAAAACCTATTATTTTTCAAATACTGTACATTATTGTAGTAGTCCTCCGATCTGCCCCGCTCTCTCAAATCGCTTCGCTTTTCTACAAAGCCCCTCTTTGACAAGGCGCAGACTGCCTCTGATTACGCAAGCTGACCAGTGCATGGATTGACCGAAACACCAAATATGCGTCGAAAATGTAACGCCTCACGTACCATAATTTTTTTTATTTTTATAAACGAGCTTCAGTCTTTCCAAAGTAAATCATCAAGCCAGTTAGATATGATCGTTAGTTTTACCATCAGATTAAAGCCCGGAAAGATGGACAACAGAACGTCGCGTGACAGACACATGATCATGCAGCTACACACAGCAAGACGAACGGTAAGACAGCTGACGCTGCTATATGATTTTGAAGGACAGTTCACTCTCCTGTGGATCGTGACCTGACTTCCCCTCACACACAAATACACACACGACGCGTACTCTGCGATGCGCAAAACTCCGCATTTTAATAGTCAATATCAAATACTTAAACTAATAGCAAAACATACTTACAGTTGCTGATTCGGAAGCGCCAGATTGTCTTAGCAAAGTCGGAATTGACCCTTTTTTGAAATAGCCTTTGTGCACAGCAAGCCTTGTAATCTTCTAGGTTCAAAAAACTGTCGTCAATAAAACACTTTTTTTTACGTGCACAAATCGAACATCTGGGACTTTTGGGCCCTGTTCTGTTGTAAGTAATCTTAAAGCTTCCTAAATGCATCTACTTCTGGAAGGCTAAATAAAGTGCTTTTGCTTTCACACTAAATCACACAGCGTTTGATTGGCTGCATCAGCACTACTGCTGTTCCTGAAACCACGCCTTCTTTCTTTGCATGCACATTTGGGCGCATTATGCTAATATTTCCACATAGTGACTTAGACATGTTAGAGCGGTGCGTGTTAGAACGAGCACGTATTTTTCGGTGTGCGTTGTGGCTTTGAATAAACTCTGAATTTTTATGAAGAATATCTCTTTGGATTGAGACTTTAGTCTTTGCAACTTCAAAAATCTTCTTTATGCACCAAGAGCTTTTAACACTCCTAAGAGAAAGGAAAAATTGAAATCGCATCATATGACCCCTTTAATAAATTATTATTCGTCTTTTAAAATAACTCTAATCTAAAATAAAACACTCAAAAAATTACATGTAAACTGAAACTATATTTGTTTTTACATTTTTATTAAAGAAACTACAGTTTTGTAATCACAATGAATCATGGTTAATTATTTTAATATTCTGTTTAAAAAGTTATAAAAAAAAGTGCATCAAGGATTATGTACCTTGTCTACAGAGGAATATTTCGTCCAAAGATGACATAAGTTGCCCTTATGTCTAAATCTGTGTGACATTCTTTTTTTCTGTGAAACATGAAAACATATATTCTGATGAATTTTCACAGTGCACTTAGAAAGCATACAAAGAAACAGTGTTTGGTTTACAGGATATCTCACCTGCAGGATGTTGCATGTGTGCAGGTTTGTACAGTAATACTTCTTTTTACACTACAAGAAATGCTGAGTCATGTGATAGTTTAATTAGTCTGCCCAGCGTCTCCTCCATGTGCCAGTTTGTGTGATATATGAGCTGGAGAGTTTTGATTTACATGCAGGGAAGATGAAAGATGAAATTAAGGGGTGGGTGAAGGAGAGGATTGGATTAACCTTGAGAAAATAAGTAGTGGCCATAAAGAATAAATTGCTTAATCATCCTTGCCATCATTCAGTGATGTTTTGTGCAGTTTCTCTAGCCATAAAGCTTTGTGACAACTGTGTGTCTGTATGGGTGTGAGTGCTTGTATTTATGATGGCACATATAGAGGTTAACACTCCTGACAGGCTTGCTTTCTCCAGACCTGAATCAGTGTGAAATAAAGCTTTGACCATCACAGGGTCACCATTGACTCTCTCCCAGAAGCTAGTATGACTACTGACTTAGTTAGCCCCGTGTTTTCCCTCCCCTGCCGTCTCGGTCCGCTGCCAGGATGCGCGCCTTGCCTGTCCCGAGGCACCCCGCCCCCCTGCCGGCCAGCCTTCTCTATCCTCCTTGTCTCTTCCTCTATCCCCTCCCCCCCTCCCCATCTCCCTTTTCCGTGCCCGATACCCCCCCCCCCCTCCCCCCTGGCCTTTTCATGATTTTCCGGCTCTCACTGACTTGCCTGTCTTCTTTGGCACCCCCCCCGCTGTTTGTCCCATCTGGTTGTCCCTCCCGCCACCCCCCCCCCACGCCCCCCTCCCAGTCTGCCCGTAGTGGGGCTCCCTGCCTTCCCTGTCCTTGGCTCCCTCATCCCGCTCCCTCCCTGCCGTCCTTGTCCTTCGTCCCCCTTTCCCTGCCTCGTCATCGATTACCGTTCCTTTTGATAGCTTCAAGTGCTGTGTTATTCCCCCCCCTGCGTTCGTAACTTATTTCTAATTCTTGCTTCCCCCCACCTTATTTTCCCTCCCATCCCCTTTCCTATTTCTCTTTTTCCCTTTCCCGTGTTTTCTTTTGCTTGTCTTTCTTCTCCATGCGTTCCTTCGTTTCAGTTCCCCATTTTTCTGCTTTCAGCTCCTTCTGTCCCCTTCCTCACTTCCCCAACCCTCAGCGTCTTCCTGCCCCCCGTTTGCGGCCCTGGGGCCTCCTCTCTGTTTGCCTCCCCTTCCCTCATGTCCCCGATACCCCCTCGACTCGCTTTTCTTACCCGTTCCCTCCCAAGTCCCCCCTCCTCAACCCGTGTCGGCTTATTACCTTATCGAATATGAATCTGGCCTCAGTCGCTTCCCTTAGACCTCCCCCCCCCCCCTCTGGTCTCCTTTGTCCTCCCTCCTCCTGCCTACCTCACTGTCCGTACTTGCCCCGCCCTGTTCATCTGCCTGGTTCATTCTTCCCCGCTTGCTGCATCTTTTTGCCCCCTCCGCCACTCCGTGGTTCGCGCCTCCCGTCTATCATCCTGGCTGTGAGTTTATCGCCCCTTTTGCCCCCAGCTCCTTTTGCCTGTCTGCCCTGACAACCCTGCCCCCCCGTTTTCCTCTGCCCGTGCCCGCCGGCTGTTCCCGTTGCTTGTTCTCCCCCCCGCCCGCGTCGCTTCGCATCCTTTCCCCGCGTGTTTTTTCCCCTGCTCCCCGCGTTTCATGTTGCTGTCCCCGCCCCCATTCGCATATGCTCCGCGTGGCCCCCACTGCTTGGTTCTTTTCGCCATTGCCGTCTGCCTGTTCCCTGCCCTTCCTTTTTTGCCCCTATGTGGTCCGCCCTTTTTCGAGCCGTACCCTAGCGGTTTCCCGGTCCCGCCCCCGCCGCCCTGCCGCTCCCCCCCGCCTTGCTTTCTCGGCCCTTACCGGCCTGCTGCCATCCCTGCGCCCCACTCGCCCCCCTCCCCCGCCGCATTCGCGTCCGCCCCGCCGGGTTTGGCCCCCCCCCTTCCTTGTTCCCGGCCTCGTTTGGGGTCGTTTTGCGTCCCGGGTCCGGCGTCCGCCCTCGACTGCCTATTCTCCGCCCACTGCCCGTGTTTTGCCTTGCCTGCTGTCACACCGTTGTCGGCGGCTCCCCCCCTCCCCCTCGGCCCCTTTCCCTTCCCCCCCTCTCAGGCGGCCTTTTCCCCGCCGCCCCCCGCCCCCCTGCCTGCTCTCCCCCCGCCTTGTCTCGTCCCGCTCCATCTTTGCGCTCGTATTTTCCCTTTTTGTGTGGCCTTTCCGTCTCCTGCGTGCCCAGGACCGCTCCGCCTATTTGTGCTCTCTCCCTTTTGTCTTCCCCCCCACCGTCTCTCTCTGCGCCCTGCCCGCCCATTGCCCCCTTCCGCCCTTTTCTGGTGCTTTCTGTGTCTTTTTGGCCCTTAGGCGCGTCCTGTTTTTCCAAGCGCCCGCCTCACTCATCCTTTTGCCCCACCTCTCTGTGCTCCTCCCCGACGAATTCCCCCCCCCTTTCGCCCCCCTGGGCGGCTGCGTCCCTCCTGCCCGCGTGCATGCCCCCCTGCTTTTTGGTTTCCCTTTTAGGCGGAGCTACTTCTGTACCCTTTTCAGGCGGCCCCGTGGCTTCTTTCAGGCCACCGACTATATTTGGGCCGCCTTCTCGCCGGTGCCGATGCTTTCCCCTCGCCTCCTTCCTTCTGTGCCGTTTGTCTCTGGTTGCCTCGCTGCCCCTGCTTCCGCTCCGCCGCAGCCGCTGCTTTTCTGGCGCCCTCCTGCCATCAACTGCACAAGAATCTGGTCTCCACTCCCCTCGTTTCCTGATGTTGTGCGCCCTTGTCCGTGGCCCTCTAGGGCCCCTGGGTCCTATAGGCTTATTTCTTTTAGTGGCCCTTAGCAGCCCACATTGTGATCATGTTTGCCAAGCAGCGAGAAATTCCGCTTCTCGGTTGTGTTTGCATGGCCTGCAATTGCCGTTGCCTCCCCACTGATCTCGCTGGCCCCCTGGCCCCTTCTGTCTCACCGCCTGCCCCGCTTGCCCCTGCATGGTTTGCATCCCCATTCCCTTTTGCACGAACATCCCGTACCGTGAAAGACATGGGCATCTTAAGCTATAGAACCGCCACTCCTTCCTTACCTCTCCTTTTTTCCGTCTTGCGCTGGGGCCCCGCCTATCGAAGCAAGTAGTATCGTCGTTTCTGGACTCTGTGTGGCGAGGTCATCTACGTTGCATGGTTGTCTGCTACCATCCAACCCTCCTCTGTCGACTCTTTATCCTCTCTTTTCCGCTTTAGTTTCTCTCGTTTGCCATTCAGTTCTTCCCCTTCCTCGACATCATTTCTCCCCTCCACTTTTGCCCTTGCCTTGTCCTTGCATTCCTGTGCCTGTGTGTCCGTGCTCTTGCCACTGTGCCCTCTCCGAGATCTGCGCCTTGCCTGTGCGGTCTGCTTGTGTAGCGCCGTTGCGTCTGGTTTTTTCTGCCTCTTGCACTGCCGTGCGTTTTCCGTCGCACCGCGTCAAGGCCTCCCCCGGCCTCCCTTTGGCGGTGGGCAGTGGCCCTAGTTATCTGTGCCTACCACTGCGCAGGTTGGTGCTCTCCTATTTCGTTCCTGGATAAAGGGCGGCGTGACCAATACCGGTCCCGTAAGACTAGGGGAGGGTGCGCGTGTTTGCGGGTGAAGTGATTTTGCTGGAAACTTTGTTGATGTGCATTGCAGTTTTGTGTGGGTGTGTGATGTGACACATTAGTGATTAATGTAGGCTTAAACATTCATTTCCTCTGTTATCGTTCTATTTTTAAATTGATTTACATTTACATTGACATTTAGCAGACGCTTTTATCCCACAGGCTGTCCGTCCCCAACTGCGCACAACTCCGCCGTCCCACACTAACAAAAGAGCAACAATCTATAAGTGCAAATGACAAGTCTCGGTTACCCTAAGGCAGTACACGTCGCCAGGGGTGTGTATCTCTATATATATATCTATATATTATACACACACACACACACCCACACACACACACACCACAGGCTTTGTTTTTGTGAGTTTATGGGGGCCTCCATAGGCGTACCTGCATTTTTCTCCGGCTCCCCCGTCTTTCTCTCGCCCTCCACCCTCCCTCCCCCCTAAACTCCTCCCCTCCCCACGGACCCTTTCTGACCCTTTTTCGCTTTCCCCAAAACTCCTGCTGCCTTCTTTCTAAGCTTTTGAATCTGGGGACCCTGCCCCTGTCCTCATCCCTCCCCTTTCGTTGTCCTCCTCTGTCATCCCCTGTCCTTCTCCAAATTTGTGTCCTCCTCCACCCCATTCACCATGCACCCACCCACACCCAGCCACCCCCCCCACGCCCCCCCATAGTAGACTCGATTCGACACCCCCTCGCCCCTGTGTCCTGTTTTTGTTGTTTTTTCCCCTCCCACCCGCCGACTCACTTCGATCCCGTAGCCTTCCTCAGACTAGCACGGTTAGAGGGTCAAATAAAGGTGGTACAGATGTGTTTTTAGTCGTTTCTTGCAGATGGTTAAGGACTCAGCTGCTCGGAATGATTTGGGCAGGTCATTCCACCAGGAGGGAACAGTTCATGTAAAAGTCTGTGAAAGTGGTTTTGTGCCTCTTTGAGATGGCACAATATTACGCCGTTCACTGCAGAACGCAAGCTTCCAGAGGGCACATAACTCTGAAGTAATGAATTTAGGTAAATCGGTGCAGAGCCAGTGGTGGTTTTGTAGGAAAACATTAATGCCTTAAATTTAATGCAAGCAGCTACTGGTAGCCAGTAGCAAATTGGGATGAACAGAGTGTGACGCTGCCGTTCTTTTCGACCTCATTAAAGATTCAATCTTGCAGTTGGCTACTTTTGGATTAATTGTATGGAGCTGATAGAAGTGGCTGGGAAGACCCGGTAAGAGAGCATTGCAATAGTCTAGCTGGACAGACCAGACCTTGAACAAGCGGATGTTGTCGCCTGCCATAGTTCTGCAAGAAAGAGGACCTGCGTCTTCAAATAGATGACCACATTATAGATTTTAATGACTAATGAAATACCCACAGTGTGTCTATTTATATACAGATGAGGTAATTTTTAGTTTTTTTTTTTTTAAACAAAAAAACGTACTTAGCAGATATATTAGTTTACTTACAGACAGTTTTATAGAAAGCTCTCCTGCGGTTTATTCTTGATCTGTAGCATGATAACTTGACTCCAAATATGCATAGTTCCATAATATAGGGGAAAAACAGTGAAAGAGTACAGAACATATATGAATTCACAATATAACAGTAGGTTTAAATGACTAGAAATGGCTTATTTTTTGTGTGAGTTGGTTTAAAAAAAGCAAAAGATTAAATGATAAAAAAGTACAATAGAATAATCTAAGACATTGAAAATAAAACACATACTAAAAAGCCAGATATAGGCCTATATTATAAATAATTTACTTCCAAGTAAATATTTTAGGTTAAATTATTTCAGCTGTACGCAGCTCATTAAAAAGTGTCATTAGAGGTTTTACGCCAGCGATGCCAAGTTAGTGTTTGACTGCTGTTCGTGTGTGTGTGTGTGTGTGTGTGAGCGAGCAAGAGAGAGAGAGAGAGGTGTGTATTTCCCTCTCCCCCTCCGAACCCAATCTCACTCTACACGTCGTCTCCGTGATCTTCACCAGCAGTGAATCAGTCCAAGACAATCACGGATAACGAGGCTCGTCGTTCCGTCCCCGTGTCTCCTGTTACCGGAGGTCTCGCGGATGTCTTTTTTTTTTTTTTTTATTTTATCGAATCACAGGAAAGATTTAGAGTGAAACAGATCTTGCGCATCCGTTGGCGATGGTTCGGCCACCCCACCTCTCCTCCTTCTCCCGGTAACCAGCCTTCGGGAGATCTCTTCAGCAGCAGCGGTGGTAAGAGCCAGGGGACCGGAGGCTCCTCATCCGGCGGTGATCAGCCTTCCCTCGGCGGCTGCAGCAATTCCAGCGCCGCCGCCGGTGCCAGTTCGTGTAACGGCAACTCTTCCTCCAACACAAACAACAATCGAAAGTTTGGAGATTCGGATCCAAATAGCGGGCACTCAGCAGCGGCAGCGGTGGTAGTTACTGCCTCCGCGTGTCCTCGGTCCATGAGCCAGCAGGAGTGCCGGAGCTCCCCGCCGGCGCCTTGGGTCTTCCCGGCTCACTCGCGCTCCAGCGAGAGCCTGGAGCCGCTCCTGCAGCTGAAGCAGAAGCAGCAGCAACAGCAGAAGCAGAAGCAGCAGTCCACGCGTGTAAAAGACGCCCCTGGCCCTGGAGACGAGGAGAACAACAATAACGTGGAGTCTGACTCCAGCTCGTGCAGGTATGGGAAGCATTACTGGTGTGGTTCCAGTCGAGCACAGCAGGGCGCTTGTACTGAGCTGCTACCACTTCACAACAGATGTATCGCCAGCTGTTTTCTATTCAGATTAAACTATGTTACCACAAGCCCTCCCTTTTGTTTCCTCACACTCTCTCTGTATGATAAACAGTGCATATGGTATATTCAAATAATTAACTGAATGACAAAAACAAATATTGCTTAATATTAGGTAAATGTTTAACTTTTAAACACTCATAAACAGACACGAATGCGCTTGGATTTATTTATAATCTAGTATCAGAGATTACAGTCTGTTTTATATAAATTGTGCTGTTATATGTTGGAGAAATGGTCATTATGTTGAATACAGCTCACTAAAGTATGAATTTGATGCGAGATAACGTCAATTGATATGTTTTTTTACATGTTCTGCAGTGTGACATAATTATTTAATAAATATTTAGCATGAAGCTTTTACGACCTCATATTAATTGAGAGATTACATGCAGTGTTTGTACTTATACAAATTAATTTGTCACACTGCAGGATAATGTAACGAGCTAGTGATGGCAAAAAGGATGATTTGAAATATCGCAAAAGCAAATCTTTATCAGTTATCGGAAGAATTGCACCACACCTCTGGTTTAGGAGGTTGAATTGACAACAGCGGTCATATATTTCATAGCTTATTGTGTATGTCTTATCGGATGTGTTATTGGGTGGGGGTGGTTACCCAGCGACACTAAAAAATTACAATTCTGTCATCATTTACTCAGTATCCACCATTCCAAACCTGAACGAGTTCCTCTGCAGAACACAAAATATATATTTTTAAAGGGGTCATATGATGCGATTTAAATTTTTCCTTTCTCTTTGGAGTGATACAAGCTCTTGGTGCATAAAGAAGATCTGTAAAGTTGCAAAGACTAAAGTCTCAAATCCAAAGAGATATTCTTTATAAAAGTTAAGAGTCAGCCACGCCTACATAAAACAGCTCATTCTAACACGAACCCACATATCTACGTCACGATGTGGAAAAATTAGCATAATGCCGCCCAAATGTTCAAGCAAAGAAAGAAGGCGTAACTTTATTCTCGCTGTAGTATTGTTGACACCGCAACCATGTCGTGAAGACGCTGTGTGCTTCGTTGTGAAAGTGAAACTACTTTGTTTGGTCTTCCAAAAGAGGACGATATCGCTTCGTCATACCTAGAGAGTTGATCCGTGTGGTCGTGAGGAAATTACTTCAAACTTCACACTGCGATCGACGGATCGGCTCACCGCTGGACAAAGTGGCGTCAGCCAAGGGTGTCGTCACATGTGGTTGCCGCAGGCAGGGGCGTAGATTACGCGGGGGACGTGCCCCCACCCCACTTTTAATGTCACCTCAATTCGTCACCCGCACTTTTTTGGGCAAGTGTGTTCGCATAGAGTTTTTCAAGAGCCGGTGTGAATAAATATAGTTTTAAATTCAAAGAGACAGGATAGTCTGTTCATGATCTGATGTTTTATTCGGACCCTGAATAAGGCGAGATGAACATCGCGGAGCGCTAAACACAGTGCTACTCGTAGCGGAGGAATCTTGACGAAAGTCATATGCGGAATTTCCAATACTGGACAAAAGCGTCCAGCATGATGTGCAAAAACAGTTTCAGAAAAAACAGAAACGTTTGAAACATGAAGACTTTTAAACATACGATTGCGACAGTATGGTTTATTTGTGTTTGTCAAGTCATCTCTAGGTAATAAAGTATATGAACAATGCAGTGCCAATTGATTATAGCATTTATTATAGTATAGAAACTATGCTGACTTATTATGTGATAAAAAGTGTTTGTAGTATATAATCAAATCATTATTATTGGTTATTGTCCAGCAGTTATATGATTTCTAAGCCAATTAAAAGCTAGAAACGAGAGAACAATTAAAGTTAACTATACACTACCAGTCAAAAGTTTTTAACAGTAAGATTTTTAATGTTTTATAAAAAAAGTCTCTTCTGCTCACCAAGCCTGAATTTATTGATACAACCAGACAGTACAAGTTTTGAAATAGTTTGCTAGGCTATTCAAATAACTGTTTTCTATTTGAATAATTTTAAAATGTAATTTATTGTGATTTCAAAGATGAATTTTCAGCATCATTAATCCAGTTTTCACCCCTATCCTTCAGAAATCATTATGATATTCTGATTTGCTGCTCAAAAAAAAATGAATAAAATAATAATTAAAAAATGTTTCTTGAGCAGCAAATTAGCATATTAGAATGATTTCTGAAGGTAGTGTGACACTGAAACTGGAGTAATGATGCTGAAAATTCAGCTGCACATCACAGAAATAATTTTAAAATATATTCAAATAGAAAGAAGTTATTTTAAATAGTAAAAATATTAAAAAAAATTACTGTTTTTGCTGTACTTTGAATCAAATAATGGCTTGTTGAGCAGAGAGCACTTCTTATAAAACTTATATAGAGTACCGAAATTTTATATTGTAATGTTGAGACATATGATTTTATGTATAACATTTCTGTCCCCCTCACTTCTGAAATGATGGCTACGCCCATGCCGCACGCACCCAAGCTGGAGGGTGAGGGGTGTAACATTTCCGTCACACGCTTGAGGAATTCGGCCAATCACAACACACTGGATAGCTGGCCAATCAGAGCACACCTCGCTTTTTTAGAAATCTGAGCTTTGCAAAAATCGATGTGTTTCAGAAAGGCGGGGCATAGAGGGGAAACAATAATGTACAGTATGTGAAATAATGGGTTTTTTGAACCTTAAACCGCATAAAAACATTTCATTACACCAAATACACAAAATAATGTTCTTTTTAGCAGCATCATATGACCCCTTTAAAGAACGTCCTGGTGTATCTTTTTTTATGGCAATAAGTGGTGACCTAAGATGTCAAATCTCAAAAAGGATACAAAAGAACCATGACTCTTGCATGTTGTTATAGTGTTAGTGTGAAGCCATACAAAAGTTTTATGTGAGCAATGATGCAAATTTAAGTTATAATCAGTGAGCTGAACTGACTCGATTCATGAGTGACTCATTCATGATGGCACTTCCCAAAAGCAGAAGTAGAACATTCAAACCATTCGGCACCAATAGGCTTACAACAGTGCTCCTGGAAAACTCAGCCCAGACTGTTTTTGTGAGTAAGAACAACTGATTCTTTGAAAAGATCTGAGACATGAGGGTTCAGAAACAATGACAGTAGTTCATTTTTTTTTTTGGTGAACTATCAATGAGTGACAGAGATTTTAAATTCATGTTTCTTTTGTTGCATCATGACAACGTGAAAAACCATTATCCCACCTTTGATGCATTAGCGCACTTACTGTACGCGTAGTAGTGCGATTAAGATGTAACTTCCACTAAACACCCTTGCCTCAGTGAGGAAGTGATGTGTACATGAATTGTGCGTAATGTTCCTTCACAGATCTTTAGCGTGATGAACAGCTGTGAATCTTTTATGTGAGAATTTGAAAGATGAAAACAGACTTGAGGTGTTGCAGTGCTTTATGGGATTGCAGAATGTTACAGTACATGCTTTATGTGATTGAAAATAGAGAGTGTATGTGCAAGCGTGTCTGTCTTATTAATCTGAGACCCATTCTTGGGTTTGACGACTCATTCTGTGTCTGACACTTAGTAATGACCTATAAATATGTGCCAGCAGCAGTGTTCCTCATTTGATTGTGCTGTAGACTTCATACTCTTGTACTAGCCTATGTGAGTGGGTATGTTTACTAGGGTTTTTTATTAGTGAGATCGAAGGATGTGGTTCTATCAGTGGGGTGAAGCTCTGAAAACCACTTAGCCACTCATCACCTTGGAGACGGTAAATTGAACCTATTGCTTCTGCTCCTTACGGTTCATACCAGGAAGAGATAACCACACAAACACACACTCGTGCAAAAAACTGAACCTGAAGACCGTGAGAACTGTCTGTTCATACTTATGGTGAGGAAACAGTTTTTACTCTGAAATTTTAATTAAATTTCACAAAAAATTAAAGAAGTGGCAACTGGCAAGTAACACGTTGATTTTAAATGTGAAAAACTGAAACGGAATGTTTTCTTGTGAAAACAAATTACAGACACATCATACATTCATTGTTTTTCCGTCCTCTAAATGTACTTCAGTGAAAATGGCCCCTCTTTATACTGTTCATAACATTCACAAACCACATAAGCTTGTGCCTTCGACCACCACCTCTTTATTATTTCAGACACAAGGTTTGTTGTAGTTGATGCACAAATAGGTAGTGAACCTTTTGCATTAGAGCTCACTTAACTGTACGCGTAATAGGGGGGGGGGGGGGGGGGGGGGGGGGGGGGGGGGAGGGGAAAGGGGGGGGGGGGGGACTATTAAGATGTAACTTCCACTAAACACCCTTGCCTCAGTGAGGAAGTGATGTGTACATGAATTGTGCGTAAAATTTAGTGGTACGCTGAGGAAAGTGAACAGCCAGATCGTGTATGGTGCGCGTGATGAAACTTTTGAAGGTAACTTTTTCGAGTCGCTGAAATTTGAAAGATGACACAACAGACTTGAGGTGTTAGGCGGGGTGCTTTATGGGATTGCAGGAATGTTCTAACATACAGTAAACATGCTTTTATGTGACCTTGGAAAAAAGAGGGTAACGCGCGTGTGAACTAAAAGTGCAAGCTTGTCTGTCTTATTAATATTCTGAGACCCATTCTTGGGTTTGACCGACTCAATTGCGGTGGTGTCTGCCCACAATAAAGTGCGAATGACGACTTAAATAGTGCCAGCCGCAAGGCACAGTGTGCCCTCATTTATTGTGCTGGGGGGGGGGGTAGACATATCATACTGCTTGTGACTAGCCTATGTGAGGTGGGTATGTTTACTAGGGTTTGTTTATATGAGAAGATCGGGCGAGGATTGGTTCTATAGTGGGGTGAAGCCTTAAACCCTGTAGGCCACTCATCACCTTGTCGTACTGTAAATTTGAACCTATTGCTTCCTGCTCCTTACGTTCAAACCAGGGGTAGGGGAATAGATAACCACACACACATCACACGGTAGTCCGTGAGTCGGGCACTGAAGGAAAAGGTATGGGAAGGGGGGAGGGGGGGGGCAAAAAAACGGAACCTGAAAGGGAAACAGCTGTGGGGGAGAACTTTCTAGTTCTACTTATGGTGAGAAACAGTTTTTACTCCTGGAAATTTTAGGAAGTAAATTTCACAAAAATAAAGAAGTTGCAACTGTCAGTAACACATAGTTGATTTCAAAATGTAAAACTAGAAGACTGAAATGTGTATCTTGTGTAAAACAAATTCGCAGACCATAATACGCTTCATTGTTTTTTCGTCCTCTAAATTACTAAGTCAGTGAAAATGGGGTCACGGGGGAGACGGGGCGTCTTTATAATGGTGGTGGGGTTCATAACATTCACAAACCACATAAGCTTGTGCCTTCGGAGTAACCGAGGGACCACCGGGAGGGAGGGAGTCTTTGATTAGTTTCATGTGGCACAAGGTTTGTTGTATTGAATGCACCAATATGTGTGACAAAAGGGACGTGCGTTGTTAAGTGTAGGGAGTGATCAAAGATGGTGTAGGGTAGCGGGAGGGTGCACGAAGTAAAAAGGAGGAATCCCGGGACCCTGGACCCGTAAGTGGGGGGAAATAAGTGTTATATGGGGGAAGGAGGAAAGCGGGATTACGGGGCCATCAGAGAGTGATGGAAGGAGAGAGAGACAGGAAGATGAAGAAAACCGTCTAGCCGACTGAAAACTGCAATTACGATGTTGAGATAATGGGACAAAGCATCTGATATCCGTTGAGCATTCAAACCAGGGCTCTCCCTCTGTCTTCTCTGCCTCCAGCTCATGCTTCCATTTATGTGGATACACACCGGACAAAGCACAGTACAACGGACACATAATACACATCACACACACACACCACACATGTTTGTTTTTTAGGTTTGTTTTGTGAATTGTGGGGACATTTCCCAATAGGCGTAGATGGGTTCTTAGACTGTACAAATCTGGCCCGTGCTAATTGCCCTACACCAACACCCTACACCTAAACCTACCTCTTACAGGAAACTTTGTGTATTTTTACTTTCTCAAAAAAACTCACGCTGTATGATTTATAAGCGTTTTGAAAAATGGGGACATCCTTGTAATACCTATGTCATACCCATGTCATTATACAAATTTGTGTCCTCATATGTCACAAAAATGCACACACACCACCCCCAAATTAAAACTTTAGGATGATATTATCTATAAAAAATAGATATAATAAAAATATACTAACCTTAAAGGGATACTTAATACAAAAATGAAAATTCTTATCATTCCAAACACATAAGACTTTCATTCGTCTTTGGAAAACAAATCAAGATATTAAAAATTTTCTTTCCTCGTTTTTGAACATCCATTTGAAAGTCGACGTAACATTTTCTAGTTTCAAGTAGTTCATAAAGACAAGGAATCCAAATGAATCAAGTGGTTTATTCTAAAGTTGCACTGCAGGATTTTAGTCACAGTTTTCACTCGCCGACAGTTTTGTGGAAATCGCCAACAAATGACCAAAATCGGAGGCAAATTGGCGCTCATTCACGTGAGAGACAGTTGCGTAGTGTTATGAAAGAAGCGATCTGAGAGAAGCGGCGATGCCCGTGAGATATTAAGCATGCTAATTATCTGGACCTGTCGCCGACTCCGAGTCCTGTTGTTATGCACTGTGTTGTGTGCACTGGACGACAAGACGTCTGCCGAGGGGGAGAGGCCAATGATAGCACGATACAGAGGGGCAAGGGGACTGGAGCATATACATGTAGGAGAAGGTGCATATGACCCTGCAACAACAGGACCTCAAGCAAACGAACACGGGGGTGGGGTGCTTCGGGCGGCAATGGGGCAAGGGGACACTGGATCTCAGAGTCTCCTGGAAAGTCTATGGTGGAGCGGCGAACATGCTTCTCTAATGAAGGTAAGGTTAGCATTCATCTTTAATATCCTTATTATATAATTTTTTAACACAGTGTAAAACCAGCTAATTGTAAATCCAACCAGACTTCCTATAGCGGGGCCTACGATTGGGTATATAAAAAGTGGAATGAAGCCGATCGGTATTCTAAAAGGTAGGGGGCGCGAGAACTCCTGCATCATGCTTGATCTTACGTTATTTCCTGCATCACTTCTTGCATGTGTTCAGTTGTGTTCTTTTTTTTGGTTTGAAGCACAGTTTAGAGGTGTACCTTTTGTTTCAACCAACCCTTTTTGATGGCTGATAATATGTGCTGAAGAGGGCTGCATTAGTGTTGGTAGATTGTAGGAATAAAATCCTGTGACGGTAAAAGAGCCCGTTACACTTAGACAAATCGAAGACTGGTCACGTGGTGATGACATTTTGCCAAACACATCATCGGCCACAACTAAGTTTGGTTTGGAGTCGTTTTAATATTTTGAAAACTGCTTGCCAAAGGGAACTTTAACTTATCATTAGTCTGTGGCTGATTATGTAAATGAAGGGCTCTGCCTTTTTTACACCGCAGAAATCTTCTCCTGGGTTCATAATTCTTCTGCAATCTTTCGTGGGGATCAAGAATCGAGTAACACAAATGAACGCCCTAAATGCAACATATCACCCACATCGCTATGAATCAGTGCTTTCTTAACTGGCAAGTTTTCTCACTACTGTCATTTTTGGTGTGCTTATTTTGGTATTAAGAGGAAGGCGCACCAGCAAATTATCGAAGTCAGTGTTACAGAAACTCTGGGCTTCCATGAAAGGAGCAATATTGGAGGGAATTCGGGTTGGGATGTTCACGGAAAAAAAGTAAAAACCATCAACTTGGGTATTTTGATTGGGTTTGTTAATCCTTCAAACAGTGTTGTCTTAAAGTTGCTTTGTCGAGAGAGCTTAAAAAGAGCTTTTGGGTGGTATAAAAAGGCTAACTTACATCTCCAACACGCACAGGTTAAAACCGTGTTTCTTGCCCAGTTCATGATGGAGTTTTGGGCTGTGTTGGGTAATTGAATTGATAGTTTGGACGCTTGTCTTTTTTTAATGCCTGGATAGACACAATTTTGAATTTTCCTCTCCTCCTTTCAAGTCCCTCTTCCCGGTCTCTTTCCTATTGGTTTCTTTTTCTTTTTCTTTCCCTTTATGATATATGTTTATGGCGCTCTATGTCTCCTCTCTGCTTTAAGCTGAATGTGTGGTTATGTATACCCTTTTGTAGAATAAGACTCAGAGGTCTGTGAAGGATCTGTTTGAAATGCATTGTGCACAATTAAATGTTCACGCGCAGCCTTTTCTAAGGTAAACATCCCCTATTTTTTTTTTTGTCTATTTTTCCTTTGTGTTTTTCCCCTCTCCATTTTTTTTTTCCCTCTCCATCTGATATACTCCCTCATTCCCTTTTGAATTGGCCTACAGAGGTTTAAATCTGATCAAGATCTCCAAATGGTGTCGTAATCCTAGCTCAAATCCGTTCTGAAATGACAGCAGATATGAGTGGAGCTCATTATAGCTTGGAAACCAACTCTCTTCCCTTTAACCTCAACTCAAGTGATCAGACATGAATATGCATATTTTAACTGTTCATTTTGAAGGACTGAATGTCAGATCTTTTCACAGCATGAGGTTTAGAAAATAGAGCGGAATACTCCTAAATTGAGAAAGAGATGGAGATGTAGAGAGAGAGAGAGAGAGTCTTATTCTTAAAGACGAATGGTAACTAGCAATGGCATAGAATGGAGTAATTAAGGAAAAGAGCCAGAGGGTGAGAAAGAGGGAATTCTGAAAATTAGAAAATGAAGTTCGCAGAAAGGAAAGAATGAAAGACAGAAACAGTGTTGGAGAAGCTGGTTTGAAACTGTAGATTCCCAAACGACACCCTTCTCATAGCTAGTAGTTAAAGGAACACTCCACTATTTTTGAAAATAGACTCATTTTCCAACTCCCCTACAGAGTTAAACAGTTGAGTTTTTATAAGTTTAACATGTTTACCGTTTCGAAATCCATTCAGGTAGCGTCCTTCGGAAGGCGGGGTCGGCGGTAGCACTTTTTATACTGTACTTAGCATCGATTTCATTGAATCTTATTAGAAGAACCAGTTACGTCTCCGCTCATACTCAAGACAACAGAGTTTCTATATTTTTTTTAGCACTATTAAAACTTGACGTCTTCTTCTTCTGTATTAGCAGTTACATTGTGTACTAAGACTGACTAAGTTGTGATTTTCTAGGCCGATATGGCTAGGAACTATACTCTCATTCTGGCGTAATAATCAAGGAACTTTGCTGCCGTACCATGGGTGCAGCAGGCGCAATGATATTACACAGCACCTGAAAATAGGATAACATCCGTCAACATAACCAACGTGACCACACTGCTTGACGCCTGGAGAGTTCGGCTGGGATTTTATAACCCTTTTTGAAACACTTGCTTTACCTCTTCAAACCAACTGATTCACTGAAATGAAATGCTGTTGTTTGTCTCTTTTTAAACTCATTTACATTTCAGTTTATTTTGTGTTTTCTTGCTAAATATAACTAGTAGAATTATAAAACATGCAAAATCCTACAACTGAGTTGAAAACAATAGCATGTTGTTTTAGTGAACTGGTACATTCAGTTGATTCACATAAACCAAGCGGTTTCAGCTTCTTGTGAACCCCTTGATTTAACTGTCCATACAACCTTTTCACTAAAACAAAATGCTGTTTTTCACTTAATTATGCTGAATTCAGCATTATCTGTCTTTATTTAATGTTGTCCTGCTCAATACAACTAATAAAATTATAAAACACATCAAATTCTTCAACTCAGATATTGGTTTCCTGAATTGGTTCATTAATGTAAATCACATGGTTTTAAGTTTTTTTTCTCTCAATCTGCTAGATTAACATGAATCACCCACACTAATCGATTCACCAAAATGAACCAGACTGTCCAGTGCTATATAAGAGGGAAGAAAGTTTAGAAGAGCTTGTTCAATTATTGCTTTAGTTTGCTCAGCTGCAGTGCTACATGTGCAAACAATGTGATTTTTAAAACAGGAGTGTTGTGATTTAACATGTTACAGTGGAATCTGTTGGAAACAGAAAACTATTTTAAATGCATCGCTGTGGATACTGTCACGCTGTAGAATTTGGCTACAGTAGCGTCAGTACTTTTAGTTACTGTTACTCCCCAATATTTGACAGAAAGAACAGAGAAAGAGGAAGACTGGAAATAAGGAGGATATTCAATGAAAAGGAAGCTGAGGGAGTATGAAAAAGAGTGCAAATATGAATGGACGAGTGCCCACTGGGGATGTTCAGAGACTGGGGCAGGTGTTATATATATTCGGTTTTTGAGATAAATTGCTGCCCTCTCTCCCTCATCTCTCCCTCTGTGGGTTGCACTCATGGCGGCGGGTCTGTGTGATGTATACTTTGGTAGGTCGTGTTTGGAGGATTGTGAATTTGCCTGTGTGTTTGCTGTGTTTGTGATAGAAGTGTGTGTGTGTGTGTGTGTGTGTGTAGTAATTGTATGTGCTGTTACTTAACTCTTTGCCTCGAGTCCTCTTTGCATTGAGACTAAATAATTTTGGCATTGAGAAGAGCCAGAAGCTGAAAACCTGCTACCCATAACTTACTAAAGTGCTTAAGAGAGGGAATCTCTGCAGTCCTGCACTCTTCCTCCTGTCTGCTTCTCTCACTTTCAAAATCCCAGTTAACCCAAAAATAAAAATTCAGTCATTTACTAAAACCCACATGGCTTTTTTTCTTCTGTGAAGTGCATTATAGAATGCTCTTGTCCAGTGTTGTAGAACTTGTGACTGGTCTCAAATCCAAGTCTAAGACCCTGTTTTCATGGTCTTGGTCTTATTTTGAATTAATTTTCCACACTAAAACAGAGTTAAACAAACAGCATGTTGGTTTAATGAATCGGTTTGTTGAGATGATTCACGTGAACCAGTCGACCACTATTCTTTTCCATACAACGGAAGATGGACAAAAGGACTAAAAACTCTACAAAATTGGTCTTAAAAAACTGAAATTGATGGCGAACTGTGAGCACAGGG
The DNA here is from genome assembly GCA_018155175.1 of Sinocyclocheilus anophthalmus. Classification (NCBI taxonomy): domain Eukaryota; kingdom Metazoa; phylum Chordata; class Actinopteri; order Cypriniformes; family Cyprinidae; genus Sinocyclocheilus; species Sinocyclocheilus anophthalmus. The sequence goes on along the minus strand of JADLZN010001877.1, from coordinate 213,443 downwards.
GGCTATGTTCGGTTTTCTGAAACCATATGATTTTAGAGACAAAATGTAAGAATTATTATCAAAATATCTTGCCCTCTGCCATAGCTTTTTTGTTTTATTTTGTTCCTTCTGTCCCCATCCTCGTCATGGGGGGGGGGTGGGGGGGGGAGGGGGGTATCTTTCCCTAATGTGCTTAGACTAGGTTTCTACACTCATCTGACAGCAAGTCTTTAACTGCATTTAAAAGATGTGGAGCTGAGAGCTCAAATATACTCAGTCTCACTCTCATCATCTCACCATCTGTCTTGCGTTCCTTTTTCAAATGGGTTTGAAGGGGGGGGGGGGGGGGGGGGGGGGGGATTGAAAGCTGTCGTGGGGGGATCTGTGTGTGATTGGAGCCGATCAATAATTTTTTCTTTTTTTGCACTTTCTGCTTGAATGAAATAGATTTTCAATTTTATTCATGGTCTGTGAGGCTGAGAGATCTTGGCTTGTAAAAGGTTGTAGTCTGACTGCTGTTATCTCCTGCTGCTGAGCACATTGAAACTCCAGAGACCCTCGCTGAGACACGCTGCTCTTCCCTTTACCCATATTTGCCAATTGCAGGAATTCCCTAGAAATAGATTTGCCTTTAACTTGTGTCATTCCTTTATAGTGATATTTTAACTTAAATATTGATTTTATACATTTCAGGTAGCATTTTCACATTTGGGCTATAAAATAATCAGCCTTTTTGACTGGTTGAGCATTACTGCCTGTTTAAAAAAAATCAAATGTTGTTTAATTATGATGCTAACATGTCACCCTCATTATGGTTTTTGTCCCAAACAGAAAAATCCTTCAACCTTACAAATGGGCCTATTTTATGCTCTGCAATATCAATGCTAAACAATAACTAATACTTAGGGCCTAAAATAAACACTCTCACAAAGTACCAAATATGAGTAAAAATCAGCATTACTGAAAACATGAAACAGTGTTACTTACCAGTTGGCCAGTAATTTAAAAAAAAAATAATTCTAACAGTGCCTGAGAACACAATATGGGTTTGCATGCTTATCAAATAGCAAAGACTATGTTGTTATAATATAAATGCAGTATATGTAATCTGATACGCTGCATTTTCATAGTGAATAAGAGCAGCACTGCGGTTTTTCACAGTTCACAGTAAATTCTGCTTTTTGTAATGAGAATGATTTATTTTCTGTAGTGATGTGATATATGCATTTTTTTATTCTAATACCATTTATTTCAACAAAGGTCTGTTTTGAATGTGTATTTCACTAAACAGCCAGTGGGTAATTAGACTGATTTAGCTGATATAGCTGTTTCACAAACCTGCAGTTCTGGTTCTCAATAACGGATAAGACTAAAAATGTCTTGCATTTCAGTGCTTGAGCGTGTTTGACTGTTAACTTGTGATTCATTGACAAGAAAGAGCAGTTAGAGTTTACTATTATCGCCTTCTCCGCAGGCTCACTTTCTGGCTATTGTGATTAATTACAGCAAGCACAATTAATTATCAAGGATCCTGGATGAGTCAGAAGGCCCTCGAATGTGGACAGAATTTCTACTATAGAGATGTGCTCACAAGATCACCGTTAAGAGAGAGAAAATAAGTGTGAACACTGAAATGGGGATTGCAAGGCAGTCTGCAGAGACGGGGAAGAGACAGAGAGACAAGAATGACAGGAAGCCAGCGATAAAGGGAGAGAGAGCGAGAGGCAGTAGAGACGACAGTCATTTGGGAACAAGCTAAATTGCTTTGTGTATTGACATCTAACAGCAGTGCGACTTTGTCCTCATGTGCGTCGATGGAGCCGTGTGTGTCAGATGAACATTTCCAGGCACACAGTCACGCTGAACACACCTTCAGACGCATGGAGGCTTACCTGAGGACCCGGAAACTCTGTGATGTTGTCCTTCTTGCTGGAGAACGCAGAATACCTGCACACAGGTAAAAAAAAAACGAGTACTCGACATTCAGATGGGCCGTACAATTTTGCACTGGAATACAAGCAGAAACAATAAACCAGTTTGCATCAAATAATGGTGGAGTCTTCTCTGTGAAACATATTAAAGACATTACAAATGATATCAAATAGCCTCAAACTGAACCACAAAAACTTTAGTAAATCCAGCGACAAGTTTAAGTTTTTCTTCAGCCTGGGTAAATCCAGTCCATGCTGCTGAATCATAAATGCCCTGGAGATGCTGGAGATGAGTGATGGTAGTTACAATTTACTGCTGAATGTAGCAGTAGTGGCACATTTATAGCACAGCTCATTGTCAGCAAGTATTGCAGTTTCTGATTTTGACGAATAAAACTTTGGACTTTTGAAACTGCCATGGTACTATTTTGAGTATGATTTTTGATAAAGTGTAGTGTCTGTTATAGCAACAGAATATTTGGAATAAGTTATGGTTACAACGGATGAAAACTAAAATGATACTTAAAATAACTTTATGCCCAATTTAAAATAATTAAAACTAAATTAACAGGCAATTGAAGAGTGGATGTGCATCTTGTCTCTTGTAAACTTGCCATAGATTATATTTGCAAATACTATATGGAAAATTAAGTGTTGGCCAATATTTGACCAGATCTTAATAATGCCAGTCAAGATTTCTTGCATTAACCAAAAACGTAATTTAACTTTACATTAAACCTTATCTTTACAAAACCCTTTTGTTCCTCTCTTTGAAATCTGAAAACACAGATCTCAAAAAAGAACAACAGTGATATCATTTTAAGAGAAAGTCATTAGCTTAGGTTTTTTTAGATGTGGCTGTGACATGTATGTTTTAGATTTACACTGCTCTGAACACATACATATGATTTTGATATTCACGAGAAAGCATAGCCTATGACAAGTGAGATTTCCCTGTGATGCTGATAGAGTGACAGGTGTTCAACACGTATGTGTCACACAAGAGTTTGTGGAGAGGTGGACGTTTGTGTTAAACGATTAAGCTACTTATATTTGAGAATCAGTGTTGTGGAACAATTTAAAGATACACAGGAAACAACAGTCTCAAAAGTTATTAAAAATGCAAAAGTGCATTCACATATATTTTCAGTTCAGAATTACAAATGCAAATGACTGTATTTATATGTATATTCAATTACAGATATAAAGTGATCTGTGTGTATTGTGTAATGTATTGCAAACATACAAGACAGATTAGAAAAATTATATTACAAAATATATGTGTGCATTTTGTTGCATGTGAGAAGATTTTATACTCTTAACGTTTATTAAAGTGAAAAAAAACGTATCAGACACAGTTGTTGTGTTCCCCCCCACCGTTCCACAGCTTTTCGCTCATGCTCTTTGTGCATTTTTTGAAATGTTTTTCCAGTTTAGATCTTAAGCTTAAATCCAGCTCAGAGAGTTTGTTCTTTTTTTTTTTTGAGTAAGTCATTTCAGTGCATGAACTAAATCAAAATTCAGTCCTCATACACAAATTATGCACACTCAAAGATTTTTTAAAATTTGTGTTAATGTGAATTGTATGATATGAATTTATATTTTGAAATGCTAATGGAAATACTTCAGTTTTGGGTGAAGACATTGTTGGATTTTTACTTTCCCATATTGAATTAAAATACATAAAAATTCACTGGTTTGAGTATGACACCCAATAAACTTGCTCTCAAATCATGATATTAAAATCTTACAATAAATGACACTTCTGACCTTCAAACACTCTCTGTTAAAAGCAAATTTACAAAAAAGTAATTATAGACACAAACGTGTTCAGATTCAGAAGACTTCATCTTCACATTGACATTTCTATGCACGACTTTTTGCAGACAAGTTAAATTCTGCCATACAAATAATGCAAATGACTTTACCTTTGTTAAACGTCCCATTTGTTTTGATTTATAAATAAATCGCACATAAGGATGGTCTGTCGCCATTATTTACTTATGAATGCATGCTTTGCGAAGGACTTCTGTGTGTGTCAGCTCTGATCCAATCAGTTTTTGGTAATCACACGGAGTTTAATATAGCCTTTATAGTGTCAAATTGAATAAATGTGTTAATAGCACTGAAAAATGTATTAACTGCACGTGTTAACAAGCAAACTTTGACACCCCTATACTTCAAAATCATAGTAGAGGACAGAAACATTTCTGTAATCGAAAAATGACCTGTATATTGCTGTGCCTTGGCATTCCATCACTCTGTTCTTCTCTGCTCTCTCCTCTCCTTCATTATTTTCCCCTCCTCTTTGTGTTGTTTCCACGTGTTTTTTGATGGCATAGTTCTGCTGATTTCAGGACTGCCTCGGGCAGCTGGAAGGTTTTAGCTGGCGTTTTATTTATAATGATGCACACACATGCACTGTATAGTGAATAGCCTTTGTACCTTTTTAACTAGAACACCATCTGCAAGCTAAAATCCTAAAATCTTGCTTTAGCACAGACTTTCAGGCTACTATGAGAAAGAGCTTACAAGAAAGCTGAATCAGTTATTCAGTGACACTCTAATATGAGTAAAAACAGAGAACGGCTAGATTATTTTGCTTGTGTGCAAAGGGAAAGGTTTAAAAGCAATCTGCTCGGTGATGAAAGTGCAGATAGAGAGAGTGAAGGAGAGTGGCAGAGGGCAAATGCTGAGTGTTACTCATGCTGCCAAATGAGTCTCACAGTTTCTAATGTACTTTCTCTCCCCGCTTCTCTGCTGAAGCCTCATTTGTGCTCCCTTTCTTTCTCTTTTCTTCTTTCCCCTCGTTACTTTTTTTCATCATAATTCTTGCATGCGTATTCACCATTACCAGCTTCATGTGTTTCCATATCTCTATGTTTGAATGTACCTGCTTCCAGTGGTGCTGGAGTTTTGAAGTTGCACTCTCATGGCAATTCTTAATGATTTTATGTTTTGGCAAATTCATATGAATTCATACAATCTCATTCATACATTTTTGCCCCACTGAGGGTTAGGTTTATAGGGTTGGACCATGCCTACGTTTTTTTGTAAAAAAAATAAATAAAATTTTTGTACAAACTAAAATATAAATGTATACAAATAAACTTGTATAGTAGTTAAATTTTCTCATGAGATCGGGTTGGGGTTGGGGGGTTGTTTGTGGCATCACAACATGGTGGTAGTTTCTGCTATTACTGGTATTATTAATCAGGCAGGAAAATAGTAAAATGATTAATATGTATTCATAATTACACCACTTCCTGTTGCTCAAATGCTTTCATTGTTTGTGGGAACATTTTGCTTTTCAAAATGATTATAGTCCCCCTGCAGTCACAAATTTGATCCCTTTAATGGGATAGTTCACCCAAAAATGAAATTTACTCACCCTCAAGCCATCCTAGGTGTATGACTTTCTTCTTTCAGACGAATACAATTGGATTTATATTAAAAAATGTCCTGGCTCTTCCAAGCTTTATAATGGCAGTGAATGGTGGTTGAGATTTTGAAGCAAAATAAAGGGCATCCATCCATCATAAAAAGTGCTCACCATGGCTCCAGGGGGTTAATAAAGGCATTCTGAAGCGAAGTGATCTTATATTATCAGTCAAAATAGAGATTGACTTTTCAGGATAATTTCAGTGGTGTCATATCTGAGATGATCCTTTTTTCATTTCTAGTTAAGTGTCAAGTTTATGAGGTTTAGTGGCTGTCAGTTGGTAATCCGGTTAGATGTATTTAATGTAAATGACCTATCAAATTTTTTATTAATCTTATTAAACACAACCAGCATACTTGCAAGCAGAACAATAAAATTGCTTAGTAACTTAATATGTAAAGCAAACAAAAACAAACCACACTGAGTTTGTCTTCCTTTCAAGCTGGTAATACAAGAACACACACACACACACACACACACACACACACACACACCCACACACACACACACCACCACACACAGGTTTGTTTTTATGGTTTTATGGGGAGTCTCCATAGGCGTAATGGTTTTTAAACTGTACAAACTGTATGTGCTATTGCCCTACACCAAACCCTACACCTAAACCTACCCCTCAGGAAACTGTGCATTTTTAGATTTTCAAAAAAACTCATCCTGAATTATTTATAAGCCTTTTGAATAACGGGGACACTGAATTGAAAATGGCCTTCTAAATCACATTCTCGTTGTAATACGATGTCTACCATTGTTATATACACATTGTGTCCTCATAAACCCATAAAATGCAAACACCCACACACACACACACACACACTAGCTCATGTATTAGCGTTTTGGCCCTCTAGTCATACATTTACATTTACATTAGTCATTTAGCAGACGCTTTTATCCAAAGCAGCTTACAAATGAGGAATACAACAAGCGATTCATCATAAAGAGGCAAATAAAGACAAAAAGTGGTTGTTGTAATACCAAGGTTCTTAACATTGTTCAATCAAGTACAGCTAGCAAGAGAGTAATAAATAAGAGAGAGCTTTTTTTTTTTTTTTTTACTGATGAGGCAAGTTAGCTTCGAAAGCGATGAGTTTTCAGCTGTCGCTTGAAAAATGTCAGGGATTCAGCATTCCAGATAGCGGTGGGAAGATCGTTCCAGCAACCGGGAACAGTGAACGAGAATGTTCTGGAAAGTAATTTTGAACCTCTCTGTGATGGTACCACGAGGCGTCGCTCACGAGCGGATCTCAGACTTCTGGAGGGGAAGTAAATTCGTAGTAGTGAGTGGAAATAGGCGGGTGCTGAGCTGTGGCTGTTCTTTATGCAAGCATCAGTGTCTTGAACTTGATTCGGGCCGCAACAGGTAGCCAGTGCAAGGAGATGAAGAGAGGTGTAACATGGGCCCTTTTGGGCTCGTTGAAGACCAGTTGTGCCGCTGCATTCTTAATAGATTTAAAGGCTCAAGTTTTGACTGTGTGTGTGTGTGAATATCTTTGTCTGCAGAGCTGGATTTGAATAGGAAATCCTCATTTTACCATGCTTCAGTTGACAGATCCTTAGTGTAATCTGTCTCTGTTTCTCTATTCCGTCTGTTTTCTTTTCCAACTTTTTATCATGCTTTACCTGCAGCACACAAAATTGTCTAGTCAGTGATCCAGAAGACGTATAGTATGTGTGAAAAAATGAGAACGTGTAAAAGCATGTGGGCACTCAGTGAGATATTGTTTCATAGTTTCTCTCTCGCTCTCTCTTTCTGTCATAGACTGGTTCTTTCGTCAGTGTCCGATTACTTTGCGGCCATGTTCACCAGTGATGTCCGAGAGGCAAAACAAGAGGAGGTCAAAATGGAGGGTGTGGATCCAGATGCATTATGGGTCTTGGTACAGTATGCTTACACAGGTATGTGTTTATCTGGAAGAGAAGGTTTGATTATACATACACTTACTAAGGATGAACATGCACACACTAAAGATTGTCATTAAAATTTGGTGCAAATACCAATAAACTGAAAATTATATTAGTATTATGACTGATATTAAAATTGTATAGTATTTTGTGGCAAAAAAGAAAAGAAAAGAAAATGCACTGAAAATAAATGCAAATGCAACACTTTTAAAATTACAATATTATAAATGAAAATATGAAAGACTAATTTTGAAATCCTTTAAAGATTGCATTTAACAGAGTTATTTAAAATATTATTATAAATATTAATTCCTTATTTGGTATTAAATATCTATTTGAAGGTACATATTTCATTGAGTGCAGAGGTGACATGGAATAATCATAAAGTAAACAACAATTACCATGCACAAGTAAAATAATTCAATATTAATATATCATATATATATATATATATATCTATATAATATATATAATATAATCTATATAAAATGAAATAATAATAAAGTTAATAGACTAATTTAAAAAATGAACTGAATGAGAACTGAAAATATTAACATAAAGCAGCTAATTCAAAAGATTAATAAATAGTTAATGATTACCTAAAATATCAGCGTATTTTCTTTTACATGTAATTAAAGTCAGTGGGGTCCAGTGTTGTTTTGAACCCCAGTGACTTTCAGTGTATGGGGTAAAATTAAAATGTAAAATTAAAATGACCCAACAGAGAGGATCTTAAAATTATTATTATTTATGGGGTCATTACTGCAGTCTTCAGTGTCACATGATTTTCCAGAAATCAGTATATTCTAATATACTGATCTGATTGATTTGATGTTCAAGAAACATTTCTCATGATCAACATTCAAAACAGTTGTGCTGCTTGTATTTTGTGTTTTTTTCTGAATATTTTGTTGATTCATTTTTTAAGATTCTTTGATAAAAAGAAAGGTCAAAGGAACAGCATATATTTATTTTGTAACATAAATGTCTGTTCTGTCGCTTTTGATCAAATTATTGCATCAGTTCTGAATAAAAGTATTAAGTTCTTTCCAAAAATGTATTGCTGACCCCAAAACTTTGAACGGTAGTGTGCTTAATAAATAATTATTAACATCCATTAACAGAAATGACTGTCTTTCTTTCTACAGGGAAATGACTGTCTTTCTTTCTACAGGGTGTTTGGAGTTGAGAGAGGACACTATAGAGAGTTTGTTGTCGGCCTCCTGTCTTCTGCAGCTGTCTGCGGTGGTTCAAGCCTGCTGCAGTTATCTAATGAAACAACTCCATCCTTCCAACTGTCTGGGCATTCGATCTTTTGCAGATGCCCAGGGCTGTCTGGAACTCCATAAGGTGGCACACAACTACACCATGGTGAGCAAAAACACACACACACACTGAGAATAGTTACAGACTGACTTAATTAGTACAGATGATACGCTGGCAAAGTCAAAAGGAGTTTCTACTAAACCTCTTTGTTTTTTATCTTCAGTGAGCACCCCTCTCTCTGCCTCATTTTTCTTCTTTTATCACTTTTCTTTCATTCTTCTTTGTTTGTCCTCCTCCCAACCAAGCGCATACTGAAGAATTTATTATCCGTAGTTCACAGAGTCAAAAACTTGGAAGTGAATTAGAGGCCATTATTGCTTAAACTTACAGACACGCTGTATATATTTCTTGTTCGTCCTTCAGCATTCTGTATTGCGTCTATGTGAGTGGCTACCTCAGTGAGTGTGTGTATTTGTATTCATACACTCTTAAAAATAAAGGTGCTTCAAAAGGTTCTTCACAGCGATGCCATAGAAGAACCATTTTTGGTTCCACAAAGAACCATTCAGTCAAAGGTTCTTTAAAGAACCATCTCTTTATTACCTTTTTATAATCTGAAGAACCTTCTTTCACCACAAAGAACCTTTTGTGAAACAGAAAGGTTCTTCAGATGTTAAAGGTTCTTTATGGAACCATTTAGACAGAAAGGTTCTTCTATGGCATCGTGAAGCACCTTTATTTTTAAGAGTAAAATAAGTGGCAATATTGCCATCTGTGTCCATCTGTGCCAGTCTGAGGGTTTATGAGTGGGCAATTGAGCCCGTTTTAACAGGCGTGGAAGCACTAGTGCTGAAAAAGTTCCCTGAATGAGGCGAGTGTGTTTAATTGGACATGCTACTGTTCCTCTTCGCAAATTTTCTGCTCAGCGTTTGATGTTCCACTGCTCCTGAGGGAAACTCATTCAAGAAAATATAACCCATAATAGCCCGCCCACAGTTCACAACAGGGGGGTTGTCATGGAGACTGCACTGAAAACTTGCTTTCCATTTTCCATCCAGTTTCCTATCTGGCTTTCCTTCCCTTGTTTTTATTTCATCCCTCCCATCCCCCAACAATGCAATGATGTCCAGTTCTCTTGTCCACTTTGTATTCCCACTCTCTTTCTTATTCTGGGATGTGTGGCCATGTTGGGTAGCAGACCTGCAAAGAAAGCAGGGAAATAAATGCTACATACAAATTCTGATATGCAAACAACAGTATATTCATGCATAGTAATGCAAAATAAATATTATTATCAGATTTTTTAAAGGGAAGAGAATACACTTTAAAAAATCTGATATCTGAACTACAAGTAATAGTTTATGCTCTGTGGGTGTGGTCCATTAATGTGGGATAATTCTTATCTATCTATCTATCTATCTATATAATCTTCTATGATATATATCTATAGATTATCTGTCTATCGTCTGTCGTTGTCTGTCGGTCTGTCCGTCGTCTGTCGTCTGTCTGTCTATCAGATATATCTATCTATCTCTTGACAGACGTAATTTATGTCTGTGAATGTAATGTTGGGCTGGAGATTTGTGACTGTTTTGAAAATTAAAAGCAAGAAGCAATAAACCTGTAATATTGTGAAACTATTATTACAATTTAAAAAATGTTTTATGTTGAATATATTTAAAAGTAATTTATTTCTTTGATGCAAGTTGAATTTTCAGCAGCCTTTAGTCCAGTCTTTAGGGGTACATGATCCTTCAGATATGCTGATTTGACTATTTATTATTATTTACATGTTGAAAACAGTTTGTGGTGATATTTGGATGATTCGTAAGTTTAAAAAAAAATCTTAAAATGCCAGATTGTCACTTTTGATCAAGTTAAGGCATCCTGTTAATAAAAGTATTAATAATTAAACAAAATCTAATAAGTTACGCATATTTTTGACTGTAGTACATTTATATATTATATCATATATATATATATATATATATATTCTATATATATATATATATACAGTGTGTATAACTAGTTAATGGCATTATAATTGGTACACATTATGTAACCTGTATCATGCAGTAATAATATGCTGTTGTTCCACATTGTTGTTCAATAATACCCGGTGTTTTGTGTTATTGTACAAAGCTGCACTGCTATAAATTGTGTCACTGTGGCTAAACATCTAAAAGCCCAAACCTGATCTAAACATCACGTGCCACTGATCCACCATTTACATCGGATGTTCAATTTCTTTGCTTGGCAGGAGTGCACGTTTTGTATGTTGCTATGCTGAAAGGCCATTAGACACACACACACACACACACAGTTTGTTGTTTGTGAAATTGTCGGGGACATCCCATAGGCGTAATGTTTTTTATACTGTACAAACTGTATATTTTATCGCCCTACACCAACCTTACCCCTCACAGGAAACTTTGTGCATTTTTACTTTCTCAAAAAACCTCACTCTGTATGATTTATAAGCATTTTGAAAAATGGGGACATGGGGTCCTCATAAGTCCATTGCTCTTTCCCCCCCCTTCAGCTCGTTCTCGTAATACCTATGTATATACCATGTCATTATACAAATTTGTGTCTCATAGTCACAACAACCACACACACACAAACACACACACACACACCCGTCAAGACACACACACACCAAACACACACACACACACACCACAACACACACACCCACACATATACTTTGATGGTCTATGCTTTGACAACCACATCCTTGGTTCCATGAACCAGTCCAGATAATCTCTCTCTCTCTCTCTTTCTGTAGGAGCACTTCATGGAGGTCATGAGGCATCAGGAGTTTCTGCTCCTGCCTGCATGTGAGGTGGAGAAGCTTTTAGCTTCTGACGACATGAACGTTCCAGAAGAGGAAACCGTGGTAACTGCTCTCCTTAGCTGGGTCCGCCACGATGCTCCCTCCCGCCAATCACAGCTTCCTGCTCTTCTCGCTCACATCCGCCTACCCCTGCTTAAACCCCAGGTCAGTCAACCATGCATCCATCTCTCCATCAGTCAAGCAGTCAGCTAGTCTTTTATTCTGCTGTGCTGTTACTTGTTCAGACAGCTTGATCAGTATGCCTGTAAATCCACATCAGAAGATCATTCATCTGCAGTAATTCATGTATCAGCTAATCAGTTAATTGAGTGATCCAGTCAGTAAATCGGTAAGTCACAGTAATTAACAGCCTTTATTAACTGAACAGCCTTTGAACTTTGTTCTTTTTAAGTAAGTCGGCACGTCTTTGTAACGTCCACAGGAACTTTTTTTTAAAAGTGAAAATAAAGATATAAAACTGTATGGCTTGTACGAGGGCATGCAGAACAATATATAAGGTACTTGTATATTCAAGAGCATAAGGACCATATGATTGTTGGTTATGATGTTATGCTTGAAAACTTCATGCCAAGTACACTACTGTTCAAAAGTTTGAGGTCATTTAAAAAATACATTTTAAAGAAAAGGATGCTGCATTAAATGTGATCACAGTGACAAGTAAGGGACATGTATATGTTATAAAATATTTTTATTAGCTAAATGCTGACTTTGACCTTTCTCGGTCATCAAACCTATAAAAAATCTTAGCAATTTCCACTAAATCAGCATATTAGTATGACTTCTGCAGGATCATGTGACACTGAAGACTGGAGTAATGATGCTGAAAATTCAGCTTTGTTTAAAATATAGTAAAATAGAAAACATTTATTTTTAATTTTAATATTTACTGTTTTACTGTATTTTTTTTTAAATAAATGCAGCCTTAGTGAGCAAATAAATGAAAAAATCTTTCCGATCCAAATCTTTTCAATGGTATTGTACGCTAATACAGATGTAAGTAGTTAGCTAGCATTGCATGCATGCATATGGTTGCATTATGTGTAATTTACATGATTTTGCCATCTCAGACAAATTTTGGGGATCATAAAATATCTCTCATCGTAGGGCAAATTTTACCGTGTTTGACCTGAAAGAGTAGACTGACTGTAGAATAAGTCAGATTACTCTTAAAGGGATAGTTCACCTAAATATGAATATTCTCTCCTCATTTACGCACCCTTAAAGGGATAGTTCAGCCAAAAATTACAATACGGTTTTACTCTCCCTCAAGTCATCCTAGGTGTATATGACTTAAAAATGTCCTGGCTCATCCAACCTTTATAATGGCAGTGAATTTTGCTACAAGTTTGATTGCAACATATAATCATTGCTGTTAATAATGTTAATTTTTTACCACACATTTCTGGAATATGTACATTAACTGACAGTCACCATTGATAAGCTACTACTAAATATATTGTAGAAACTTAATTTTCTGTAAAGCTGCTTTGCAACAATTTGTATCCCGAAAAGCTCTATACAAATAAACTTGAGTTGAATTGAATGGGAGTCGAGATTTGAAGCCCAAAAAAAAAGGCGGTTCTATCAGCATTAAAAAGTGCTCCACGCGGCCGGCGTGTAAACACCGGTCACTTATTAGGAGTACAAAACAAGGATTTGTAAAGAAAACTGTAAAAGGGTATTTCAATATAAGCCAAGGGAAGATTGATTTTTCTTTGCTGTAAACAAAACTTGGTTCTCGTGAGACAGATGGATGGATGGATGCACATTTTTGGCCTTCAAAATCTCGGCCAACATTCAATGCCATCATAAAGCTTGGAAGATCCAGGACATTTTTAATATAACTCCGATTGTGTTTGTCTGAAAGAAAAAAGTCATATACACCTAGGATGGCTTGAGGGTGAGTAAATCATGGGGTAATTTTCATTTTTGGGTGAAACATCCCTTTAAGTTGTTCCAAAGCTGTATGAGTTTCTTTCTTCTGCTGAACACAAAATAAGATATTTTTAAGAATAAGGTATGGTCTTGCATTGACTCCAAGTTGTCTTTCCTATTATGGAAACCAGCGGGGGCTTGAGGGTCAATTAAATTTTTTTTTTCTGTGAACTATTACTTTAATTTTCATTATGCAATTAAACATATACCTGCATTCCATTATGAATTGCATTCCGTCACATTTCCTGTGTTAATGCGTAAAAATGTGTTAATGTGTTAAAGGCGTAAAATCAAGCTTGTGTAGCTAGAAGCCTTTGCCTTTATGTGCTCGTGCAGAGCATTGCTATTTGGCCCTTATAGTATCTGTGGTCTTTATGTGTGTGTGAAGGTCAGTGCTGTTCTTCTGGGCTGTGAGGCTGTGTACTCAATGATAGGATGCATTTGGAGCCTGGAAAGTGTGATAAGAATGTTGTTGTGTCTCTTTCTCTTATCGCATTCTTCCCTTCTTACACATGTACACACACTCCACTGAAAAGTTTTTTTATTGTTGTTGTCATTTAGATGTGAAAAATATGAAGAGTTCAGATGCAAAAGCCTCTAAGTGCCATCTGAAATTTTCTTCTAAAATGAGCATTTTTATTAGACTCCTATGTTTAGGTTAAGTAATTTTACTCTAATAGCAATGTATAGGTCCTTTTCTATGCAATTAAAGTGACTAAACATAAATATAGGAGCCTGATAAAAAATACCATCAATATTTGTGTGCCAATCAGAAATGTGAAACATGCATCTGTGGATTAGACCTCATAGATCTAGCTCATTTCAACTTGTCATTATACAATGCACATTTTGATGCAATGGGAGCAGACTTGTTAATTGCTACAGATGTCATTGTAATCTTGGTTATTTATATGATTGTGCAGGCCTACTGCAGTGTTGATATTATTGTCATAGACAGTCTGTGGGCGCAGGGCATATTCACATATGCAGTTTAATTGAGCTTCTTTCCCCTCTGAGCTCAAAGCTTTGCACTTTTTCATTTTAAATGCATGATGAATTCCACTGAACTCCCTCTTCCCTCTTTTCTACCTTTCTATTTCTCTCTTCCCCCCTTTTTTCCAAGGTTGCAAAGGAGAAATATTTAAATAATTCCAGACGAGCATTCTCCCACTCGTGGCTGACTGAGCAGAGTTTGTTCAGCTCCATCTAAATGTAAATCGCAGGTTGTTCTGTGCTTTCCAATGAAGAAAAAACCTTCTAAGCCACCGTCCAGCCGTCCTAACTCCAGAACATTAATTTCTCTTCCAACATGTTTTCTCAGTATTCACGTTCAGTGGAGATGATCGATTTTAGTTCATAACAGATGCACTTGTTCACTGTATGTGACGCAAGCTTTTTCATGAAAGCGATGGAAATGACTAGCTTTAGTTTTAAGCATGAAGAGGAGAAGGAGAAAGGGAGGAGTGGCGATAAAGAAGTATGGGTTTTATGGCTGGTGAGTGGGAGGGAGGTGAAAGCAGAGACTGAGGAGGTGGAGATGGTGTTGTGTGGGCGGAATATTCAAGCTCTAACTAGAAAACTGTTTTGTGAGCGCAGTGATGGATGTGATTATGGATTCAATGAGGTGGCGCTGAATGATGGTGTGCACACAGATATACATACAGATTCATATCTCAAGCATGGCTGTGTAAAACAAATGCTGATTGACAGGGCTGCATGATAATTCGCATGCGTTTATCATGCACATCTCGTCCGTAACAAGCGGTCTGGTGATTAGTAGTAAATATCCAGCACGTGCTTTCAGATGGAGCGGCATTTTACTACACAGAGCCGTAGTTCACTGACAAGCTACGCAATATCGCGTTCATTATTCAGCGATGTATCGCATGCGATAATGAAAGCTGTTTGCGTAGCTTGTCAGAGAACTACAGCTCTGTAAGTAAATTAAATTAAATGCCGCTCCATCTGAAAGCAGCGCTGGAGATTTACAACTAATCACAAAACCGGCTTTACTGACGAGATGTGCATGATAAAAGCATGCAATTTATCGTGCAGCCCTACTGATTGAAACTATATCAGTGTCATGATATATCGGGGGATGTGCTGAATGTGTCGGTGTTGTGTGAGGTTCCCACCCAATCAGATTCACATACTCATTACTGTTTGTTCTATATAACCAGGACATATTAAATGAATGCTTTATCCCGCTTGCGTGTCTCAGTTAGCGACCACTATCCAGCACCACCTGCCTAGATCTGCTATGAGGGATCTTCCTCTCTTTAGCAGCAGCAGCATGTTTCCTTTCAATTTCATGATCCGAGCAAGGCGAGCATTTAGCAGAAGCAAGTCTACTTGCTCTACAGCAGCAGCAGCATAGCAGATCTAGTCTGCCAGGACCAAACCTATGCACATTCTTTTTACATTAATAAAGATTTTACAATTTTCCCAATGAATTTTCTGAGTGAAATGTAAGCATTAGAAACTTAACATCATAATTTTTCTGTAAAGATGCATTGAAATAATGTGTATTGTGAAAAGCGCTATATAAGTAAATCGACTTGGATGCTAAATTTTTACTCGGCTTTGGCAGGTGTGGTGAGAAACTGATTTCAGGGTCTGTCTGTGTGTGATCTTACAGAGTGTCTCTATGGGGCTATAGCACTGCAGCAGAAAATATTATGCTGTTATTACAGTGACTATCCAAAGACACACTAATTAAAACCTACTCGATTTACTAGCCAGCTGAGAGAGGATATAAACAGGGCAGATGAGAGGATGAATGTGACGAACGAAGACTCGTTAACAGGGCCACAAGAGGTGTCGTTTGAAGAGGATTATGAGAAAAAGAGAGCGACGAGAGGAAGAAAAATAAAGAATGCCCCGTGTGATGTTTATGGATGATGTGAATATGATTTAGAGTTTCATGTGTTTGTGTGTGTTTGGCAGTTTTAGCTTCTTAAAAGCTTGTTTGCTCAGGAGTAGTAACCTATATAAGAGTCTCTGTATTCTGTTAGAGACCCTGAGGGACAATAGCTCTGTCTCTCACTGGGATTCCCTCCTTTAAAAAAGGAATGTAGGTAGGACCTTTTGTCAGAAGTTTCATCAGAAGCTTGCTTCCTCTCTTCATTGTGTCCCCTGAGTCCTCTGGGAAGGGTTCACTCCTGTCAGGTTATCAAAGTGTGTCTTTAAGTGGATGAGGGTAAGGGTTTGGTTTGGAACCCAGTTTGTTACATAGCTCTTTGCGGCTGTAGTCTTAAAGATTTCATGTCAGAAAAATGTTTTATGTTTTTGGAAAAGCGTTTTCAGGTGGTTTGTGCCAGAACTAAGCTTAAAAATAAGAATTGACCTTTTTACCTTTTTTTTTCTTTTTCATTCAAGTGAATTTGGGGCATAAGTTTGTTTTGCCCAACCAATGGCAGAGAGGGAGGGCAGTTCTTTTGAGACTTCGTTATTTTTGCAATTCGATTTAGTAGCACAACCAATCAATAAAATAAAAGAACTCTTCATGATCTACATAAAAACATGTAATCAACAAGGCTAAGAGGGAAATAGTGCTTTGAGAATGTATTCCCTCCTCTGAACATTATACATTTTATAATGTGTAGTTTTTGGTGATATTGGGTCATACAGTTATTGTCTTATCTTCATGCAGTTTTTAGCCGATATGGAGTCAAATCCACTGCTAAGAGACAGTGTGGAGTGTCAGCGGCTGGTGATGGAGGCCATGAAGTATCATTTGTTGCCAGAGAGACGGCCACTTCTCCAGAGCCCGAGGACACGTCCACGCAAGGCCACTGTCGGGGCACTTTTCGCTGTGGGTGGCATGGATGCCACAAAAGGTATTCCTTTTATATCCTTTTTTTGTTGTTTCTAAAGTTCTATATGCCTTAGCATTTTTTTAAAAACATTATCTGGGTTGATAACAAGGTAACCCCTCCATTTCTCCCTTGTTCACTCTTTCTGTCTGTCAGTCTTTCTCCATTAGTGCAGTGGACTGCTGAGACATTACCATTTTCAGAGACTTTTAAGTTAATGGTGCTTTCAACATTAAGTGTTTTACATTTACATTAAATTAGCGTTGTCGTGTCCTCTTTATGGTGAAGGTCTGATCTGTTATGCACTTGCAGATGTGCTGAGATGTGCTCTTCCAGTTGGAAGGTCTGAATTATGTATTGTTTAATGAGGCTGAAGGTGAATGGTATTAACTGAATTCAGAGCTGTGTTGTGTTGAGGGTGAATCATACAGGTGAATCATAAAGGTGATTCATATAATTCATAGTTCGTATTGACTGGTGCCACAGTGACGGAACACTTTGTTCCATTCATGTTCTTCATTGGAATTTCATAATATTTCTTAGTAAAGAGTTCCAAGGCACGAACTAAACCACCCAGCTCTGAGATTAATCACAGCATTACAGAAGAAAAAAATCAGAGAAAGACTGTGATGTACATTGGAATTGAATGGACTGAAACACTGCAATGTACATAATTATACAATATAGAACTCTTGATTTATAAACATTTTATGTATAAAATAGAATATAATTTATATTTTATTGCAAAATAGTTAAATAAATCCTAATATATTGTTTGGAATTGTAGGGAGATTTTATTATATAATTTGCAATGATTCGTTGGTATGAGTTCACTACTGGGCTCTTTTGCTGTGTTTTTTTTTCCTACGGTATTGACAGTATCTTTGATTGGTAGATCCAAAGTATTGCCCACCTCACAGTATTTTTTAGATTTTTTGCAATGAATTTTGCTATCAAATTTTTTTCTATTAATTATAATTTTTTTGCTATTACATTTTTGCTATTTATATTTATATTATATATTTGTTGAAATAAACTTGTTGACTTCTACAGAACAATATATAATCACTTTTATATGTTGTAAAGTATTAAGCTCGCAACTCATTGTAGATCTGTCATGAAAGCAAAACAGCAAAAACAAGTTCTTTATGAAAAAAGTGAATTGGATTTTTACTTCTGGAACCGAATGTTGCACTGGCCTGTAAAGGGGCAGAACCAGGTTTTCAAGGGTTTTTGAAGTGGCTCTGTAGCTTCCCGGCTGTAATCTTACTCATTCTATGTAATTACTGTACATTTTTAGAAGGTAAAACAAGCTGATTGGCTAGAAAAGAAGCATGGAGACTTCTGCTTCCACAGTTTGGTCCTTAGGGCTTTATACTTCCGGTTGTTCGTTTCTTATTTTAGCCTATTAACTCAGAGATGATATTTCTCTTAAAAACAGTATTGTCTTACAGTGAATGTATGTTGTTTATTAACTTATTTTTATTTTTATTTTTTTTATTTTATTTTACTGTTTTATATTTTCAAGCATAAACCTCACAAAATGTACTTTGTAATTTTATATTTAATTTATAACAGCCATTTATTTTTTTCAGATTTCTACTTTCTGTAACAATCAAGGCTTTAAAGGCTTTTTTTGTTCTCTGTATTGATATAAGGGAATATTTGTGAAGTCTTGCATGTGTGTTCAGTGCTAATAGTGTGGCTTACAGATGGACCCGACTGATATACAGGTGTTTTTAAAACTGTTTGTAACTGTTTTTAAAGGGGCCACTAGTATTGAGCAATACTGTTTACGGAGGGACACGTGGCGGCAGGTGGCTGTCATGAGTGGAAGAAGGCTGCAGTTCGGCGTGGCGGTTCTTGACGACCGCCTCTATGTGGTCGGGGGACGAGATGGACTCAAGACCCTCAACACAGTAGAGTGTTACAACCCCCGCAGCAAGAGCTGGAGCGTCATGCCCCCCATGTCCACTCACAGACACGGCCTGGGTGAGGAATAACATTTGCATTTAGTGTCTTCCTTGGACTTTTCATGATAATTTACAATATGAATTGCTTGACACAACATTTACAACCTTGTCAAATCAGTTTTATTATTATTATTTATTTGTTTTCTGTTTTAAATGGTCTGATTCTGTTTTTTCCCTGTTGAGTGTTAGACACCATGTCGCCCCGACAGAACTTTACGGTTTAAACTGAAACATGGATGAACATTTTTGTGACATTCCTTAAAAAACGTAACTTTAGAATTGTTATTATTACTTTGAGAATTACATTCTATTGTACAATATTAATATATTTCTGTCATAATTTCTTCAAGTTAAACCAAACTTTTATTTTGACAGGTTATAGTGAAGATTCTTGGTTTCTGTGTGTATTTTATAAAAGTTTTATTCATTCACACAAAACAGAACATGCTTTTTGTGGTTTAATATTAATAGACACTAGTCTATTTAATGATTTAGTTAATTGTACATCCCAAATTCTGAGACATTCCACGTTATATATGTATATTCTATGTTTATGACTTGATTTTGCGCTTCTGTCCATGTTTCTGCACTGCAGAAATCATAAGGCTTCCACAATATTTTTTAAAGCATATTACACTTAAAGAATCTTTAAAAGCCATATGAAGGCTTATGTGTGATATCTCATAATTTGTGTGTGTGTTTGTAGGCGTTGCAGTGTTAGAAGGCCCCATGTATGCAGTGGGAGGTCATGATGGTTGGAGTTATCTCAGCACGGTGGAGCGCTGGGACCCTCAAGCTCGCCAATGGAGCTTTGTTGCATCCATGGCAACACCTCGAAGCACTGTGGGAGTTGCGGTGTTAAACAGCAAGTAAGCATAGATGGCATAAAAGCGTGCTTCTAACTGAACAGACTCCATGTCTGCCATTAAAATGCTGTCTGTCTGTTTAATCTATAATGTTCTCCTTTTCTGTCTCTTTTTTAAGGATATATGCTGTGGGCGGCCGGGATGGAAGTTCATGTCTGAAATCAGTGGAGTGTTTCGATCCTCACACCAACAAATGGAGCAGCTGCGCTCCCATGTCTAAACGCAGAGGCGGTGTTGGTGTAGCGACGTGGAATGGCTTTCTGTATGCCATCGGTGGTCATGATGCCCCAGCGTCAAGCTTAGCCTCTCGACTGTCAGACTGCGTCGAAAGGTAAGAGGGACAAAATCAAAAGGTCAGGAACGGGATCAATGGGTCAACGTTTAGGGGTATAAACTTATAAACTGGCATTTGCCAACAAAAGAGAAGCTTTCTGCAGTTTTCTGGCAAAACAAAAGCAGTCATTTTACATTATTATTAATATTATATTATTTTTCTTGAAGAGTATATAATTTACAGTGAAAATATCCCTTTAGTTATATTTCTTATTTCCAGTATTGACAAGACTAAGAGAGGATAGACTACACTTTTCATTCACTTGACATTCAGACACAAGTGAATGCGTTAGTACGGAAAACTCGAGCTCATTAGAAGAGATGTTGCTGTGTTTTAAAGTTCGGTGAACTCCGGTTAATGCAATAGTTCAACCAAAAATGAAACTTTGCTGAAAGGTGTTGTTTTTTTTTTTTTTAACTCACTCCAAGACCATTAAATGGTGATGGGGTTTGTTTCTTCATCAGAACAAATTTGGAGAAATGTAGCATTACATCATTTGCTCACCAATGGATGCTCAGCAGTGAATGGGTGCCGTCAGAATGAGAGTTCAAACAGCTGATAAAAACATCACAATAATCCACAAGAAATCAACCACTGGGGGGGGGGGGGTGGGGGGGGGACCAGTCCCGATCAATTAACATCTTGTGAAGCAAAAAAGTGCATGTTTATAAGAAACAAATCCATTATTATTGTGATGTTTTTATCAGCTGTTTGGACTCTCATTCTGACGACACCCGTTCACCTCAGAGCATCCATTGGTGAGCAAGTGATGTGATGCTACATTTCTCCAAATCTGTTCTGATGAGGAAACAAACTCGTCTACAAATTGTATTGCCTGAGGGTGAGTAAATTGTCAGCAAATTTTAATTTTTGGGTGAACAATTCCATTAAGACGTGACTAACACTAGATCATTCGCCACTGCATGACCTCTGAACTAAAAAAACACACGGAGAAAATTTTTATATATTTTTTTACATTTTGTTGAATTTGTTTTTGTTTAGTTTTTTTAAAAGCACTGCCGAGTGTGACCTCAGGAACTTTACATGCTCGTAGTCTAGTATGACTGCCCATTAATACATGAATGCGATCATAGGGAAAGTTTTGT
The DNA here is from genome assembly GCA_018155175.1 of Sinocyclocheilus anophthalmus. NCBI lineage: Eukaryota > Metazoa > Chordata > Actinopteri > Cypriniformes > Cyprinidae > Sinocyclocheilus > Sinocyclocheilus anophthalmus. Next base: position 192,022 of record JADLZN010001877.1, on the reverse strand, counting down.
TTTGTTATTGTAGTGTTTTTACAGTGCTGAAGGAGCCAGATTAGCGTCAGACTAGTATCTGACACACTGTAGTAATTGATCATGTTGCTGAAGTTGCACTTCTGAAATGTGCCAGTGTTACGTGTTTAAATCTATTGATTTAGGCAGAAGCAACTTCATAATGAGTGAAACCCACTCATAGTCACATGACACTGGAGCTTGTGTTTTAATGAAAAATTGTGTGATTCCATTTGAACAGAAGCATAGGTAAAGTCCCACTTGTGATTTATGCATGAAAAAAAACTTTTTATCTTAGCGAGTTTCCAAATAAATTAAGAGATAAAAGCTTTTCTCTGAGAGCAGAAACACTGTGCTCCACAGCATTTCGATTTTATGAGCTGCTTTGTGTTGTAAGTACATTTAGCTAACAACATCAGTCTACTGGGATCATTTTTCTGGGTGGTTAGTAGGCCTCTGAGTGTGATTTCCTCTTGGTCATGTCTTGGAATGTATTTGGTTTTTAGTGTGACTGACTCGTGCTCATCATCTTCTCTCATCTGTCTGTCTCTCTGGCCCTGTTGCATCTTTGTTTAAAAGAGCTGTCTGTCTGCTGAACATTTCCCGCACCCAGACTGCTCTCAGTCTCTGCCAGTCAACATTTGTTTGGCAGGTCCTTCACTTCTGACAGAACGGAGACACACATGCACATTTCCTACCTGCATATCTTACACATCTGTTTGGTGCACAGTTTTGCTCATTGTCTTTTATGCTCATCAAGGCTGTATTTATTTGATTAAAAAACACAGTAAGAATAGTACTTTTGTAAAATATTATTACAACCTAAAATAACTGTTTTCTATTTTAAAATGTTATTTATTTCTGTGATGCAAAGCTGAATTTTCAGCATCATTACTAGAGTCTTCAATGTCACATGATCCTTCAGAAATCATTCTAATATGCTGATTTGCTGCTCAAGTTCCACATCAGTGTTGAAAAAAGTGCTTAATTTTTTGTGGAAACCATGGTACTTTTTTTCCCCAGAGATTCTTTAGATTCTTAAAAAATATATAAATATTTTGTAGTATTATAAAGATATTTAATGTCACTTTTGATCAATTTATTGCATCCTTGCTGAATACAAATATTGATTTATCTCTGTCTCACGCTAAAAAAAATACATAAATAAAAATCACCTCAACCCAACCTATATACTGTATGGGCATTTTTTTCAACTTTGGGCATTGTGGACTTTTACAAAATAAAGTCTTGTATTGTATTTAATAGAATTCTGTGGTGGAAATGACATTGGTAGAAAGTACATTTGTAACATTTAGAGAATAACATGGAAAATAATTTTTTCTTGCTGAGACTAATTTCAAAACTAGCATTTTATGTATCCAAAATACAAATAATTAAAATATTTGGCATAATATGAGTGTTACAGACTGTTTGTAAATGACACACAGAAAATAAATAAGATGATTTTGTTTCGTTTTCTTAACACGTCACATTTGTCGTGCTTTGCTTTAAGCACTTCACCACCACTGTTTTTTCCTGAAGAAATACAAATAACTTTTGATACAATGTTATTGGGGCAAAATTGTACAGTGTGGTGTAAATGATGCTACATTAGTCATACAATCCAGTTTGAAGATGTTTGTGCACCTATGAGTGAGTTGTTAGGGTATTTAAATCTGTGATTTATGAATAATATATGTATCTATGAGTAATAATGGATCTCTGTGAAAGTCTAATATGGGTTTGTTGGCAAAAAAGCCAATTTATATGCCACTTGAGGTGCAGAGATGCCATGGTCTACTGAAATATAAATGTAGTTAATATTTGTAAATCAACTTGGTTGATTTACCATGTCTATATAATTCATCTGTTTTGCCACTTCTTTCAGGTATGACCCAAAGACAGACGTGTGGACAGCAGTAGCTCCCATGAGCCTCAGCAGAGATGCTGTGGGGGTGTGTCTTCTGGGGGACCGTCTGTATGCTGTCGGCGGTTATGATGGTCAGGTGTATCTGAACACCGTGGAAGCCTACGACCCCCAAACCAATGAGTGGACACAGGTAAACACGTAGAGTTAGTGTTTGTCCATCCACCTGACTTTCTTGTAATATCTGCACATTTACATTTATCATCCATCTGCCATTTCTTTCGTGTCTCAAGTAACAGCTCCGTTTTCTGTTACGGTGTGATTCTGCCTCATTCCTCCTGGTGCTGTTTGTGCATTATGTAAATGCAAGACCTCCATCATTTTGACAGAAGCACAGCTCTTCTCTGCATCACAGCGTCTGTTATTACCTCTCACTATAGCAACCGGCTGATTTCTCCTGGGCTTCATTTCTCGTTATGTTTTTAGGCGACGTTTCCTTCGCCCACATGCTGAGAGTTCATATTGTTTAGTTTGTAAGCCTTGGGATGTGTGTGGGTAACGATGTGTTTGTGTATGTGCGTGGGAGAGAGAGCATTAGGCAGCATGTGTGTGTGTTGACGGAGGGAAATTGATTCATCATTGAGAACATCAATCCCATAAACGCATGATCATTTTCTCTAATTGGGATTTGTGTTTTTGTTCTAGGTGGCGCCGTTGTGTTTAGGTCGAGCCGGAGCTTGTGTGGTTGCAGTGAAGCTTTGAAATGCCTCCTGCTGTCAATCATCTCCATGGTGACCGTCGTACAGTACAAGCCTCCAGGGCTCTTGATGTAGTGTATCCAGACCGATCTGAGCATCTGCTGACCAGAGCAAAGAAAATAACTTCCTGACATACAGCTGAATACTGCGCTGTGGTCTTCCTTTATGCCTTCTAGTATGTATTTATCTATTAAAAGCAGTTTTTTATGGCTGTGCACATTAAGAGAGAGACTTCCTCCTTTTCTGTCTCTGATGAACAGGGTTTATTTGATTTAATGTCCATCCATTCGTCTGTTTATCTGTATATCCCTCCATATTTCCACCCCATCAGAAGGCAGGGTCGAAAAATAAGATTTTTTTTTCTTCTGCTAGATACAATTTTTGGTCCCACTTTATATTAAATGGCCTTAACTACTATGTACGTACATCAAAAAATAAGTACAATGTACTTATTGTGTTCATATTGTATTGCAAAACACTTTTGCTGCTGTTGAGGTGGGATACGGATAAGGTTATGGACAGGTTTGGTGGTATGGGTAGGTTTAAGTGTGGGGGTAAGGTGTAAGGGATGGGTCAACAGTGTAATTATAAATTAACATCCAGGTAGATTTAAAATATAAGTACAATGTAAAAACATGTAAAGTGCATTGTACCAAATGATTAATTAAAATGTAAGTAAATAGTAGTTAAGGCAACTTAATATAAAGTAGGACCCAATTTTTACTTCACGTTCACTGGCAACACCATACAAAATATGATATGTATTTATTTAAAATGTAACTATGTATAATATATACACTACTGTTGAAAAGCTTTGGGTCAGTACGTCAGTATTTTTATTCTATCTTTTTGTCTTATTATATTTTTAATCACCAGGATGCATTAAATTGACAAAATAACAGTGAAGTCTTTAAAATGTTACAAATTATTTCAATCAACTATGGGCATTTTCTATTTATTTCTATTCATCAAAAAATTGAAAAAAAGTATCATGGTTTCCACAAAAAAAATTAATTAGCGCAACTGTTGTAAACATTCATAATAAAAAAAAATCCATATCTGCATATTACGATGATTTCTGAAGGATCATGTGACACTGGAGTAATGTCTGCCGAAAATTCAGCTTTGACATCACAGGAATAATTGACATTTTAAAATACATTCTGATAGAAAACAGTTATTTTAAATAGTAAAAATATTTCACATATTACTGTTCTTGCTGTGTTTTTGATCAAATAAATGTAGCTTTGGTAATCATGAGAGACTTCTTTCAAAACATTTTAAAAAATCTTACTGCATCCAAACTTTAACTATTCCTGTATGTAAATGTGTTTGTTTGTGTGTGTATATATATATATATATAATATATAGATATGTATTATGAATACATATTCTGTATATACCTACATATATTATATATATATAATAGATATATATATACCCACACACATATAAATTATATTAATATAAAGTGATTAGTTATAATATAATATATATATATCTCTATATATCTCTCTCTCATATCCTCTATATATATATATATTTATATACAGTGGGTACGTAAAGTATTCAGACCCCCTTAATTTTTTCTCTCTTTGTTATATTGCAGCCATTTTCTGAAATCATTTAAGTTAATTTTTTTTCTTTCCTCATTAATGTACACACAGCACCCCATATTGACAGTAAAACACAGAATTGTTGACATTTTTTTAGATTTATTAAAAAAGAAAAACTGAACTATCACATGGTCCTAAGAATTCAGACCCTTTGCTGTGACACTCAATATATTTAACTCAGGTGCTGTCCATTTCTTCTGATAATCCTTAAGATGGTTCTACACCTTCATTTGAGTCAAGCTGTGTTTGATTATACTGTTTGGACTTGTTTAGGAAAGCCACACACCTGTCTATATAGACCTTACAGCTCACAGTGCATGTCAGAGCAATTGAGAATCATGAGGTCAAAGGAACTGACTGAAGAGTTCAGAGACAGAATTGTGGCACGGCACAGATCTGGCCACGGTTACAAAAAAAATTCTGCTGCACTTAAGGTTCCAGTGGCCTCCATAATCCTTAAATGGAAGACGTTTGGGACGACCAGAACCCTTCCGAGAGCTGGCCATCCGGCCAAACTGAGCTATCGGGTTTTGGTGAGAGAGGTAAAGAAGAACCCACAGATCACTGTGGCTGAGCTCCAGAGATGCAGTCTGGAGATGGGAGAAAGTTGTAGAAAGTTAACCATCACTGCAGCCCTTCACCAGTCTGGGTTTTATGGCAGAGTGGCCCGATGGAAGCCTTTCTTCAGTGCAAGACACATGAAAGCCTGCAAGGAGTTTGCTAAAAAACACCTGAAGGACTCCAAGTTGGTGAGAAATAAGATTCTCTGGTCGGTTGAGGCCAAGATAGAACTTTTTGGCCTTAGTTCTAAGTGGTATGTGTGGAGAAAACCATGCACTGCTCATCACCTGTCTAATACAGTCCCAACAGTGAAGCATGTTGGTGGCAGCATCATGCTGTGGGGGATTTTTTCAGCTGCAGTGACAGGACGACTGGTTGCAATCGAGGTTAAAGATGAATGCGGCCAAGTACAGGGGGATATCCTGGCCGAAAACCTTCTCCAGAGTGCTCAGGACATCAGACTGGGCGAAGGTTTACCTTCCAACACTGGACAATGACCCTAAGCACACAGCTAAGATAATGAAGGAGTGGCTTCACAACAATTCTGTGACTGTTCTTGAATGGCCCAGCCAGAGCCCTGACTTAAACCCAATTGAGCCTCTCTGGAGAGACCTAAAAATGGCTGTTCACCAACGTTTCCCATCCAAACCTGGGGAGGGTGGGGGGGGGGGGGGGGGGGGGACAGAACTGAGAGGATTCTGCAAGGAGGAATGGCAGAGGATCCCAAATCCAGGTGTGAAAAACTTGTTTCATCTTTCCCAAAAAGACTCATGGCTTTATTAGATCAAAAGGGTGCTTCTACTACATACTGAGCAAAGGGTCTGAATACTTAGGACCATTGTGATATTTCAGTTTTTCTTTTTTTAGTAAATCTGCAAAAATGTCAACAATTTCTGTGTTTTTCTGTCAATATGGGGTTCTGTGTGTAAATTAATGAGGAAAAAAAATTAACTTAATGATTTTAGCAAATGGCTACAATATAACAAATAGTGAAAAATTTAAAGGGGTCTGAATAATTTCCGTACCCACTGTACATATATATATAAGTGCATTTTATTAATTTGCAACAATCCAACACCTATAAACAATGTTACTTTGGTACTTAGTTTCCCTTATCTTTTTTTCACTATTAAAACATCCTAGTAGTATACTATGGAAATAATAATAATAATAATAAAAATATACAGTGGAAATAATAATAAAAAAAAAGTCAATTAAAACATAACTGTAATGTGCACAGCCAGATTTTCTCTGTAGAAATGGTCTATCGTCTAAGAATAGCAGGAGAGCAGTAAAATGTCTCTAAAAAGAGTGCAGGAGAGAGAACTAGAAAAGGGTGTGTGTGTATTACCTTCCATCTATTTTAAAATCAAGCATTATTATTAATGCTTGAGCAGTGAAATCAAAAGTGACAGCGGTTCTAGATGAGATTTTCATCTTCATGCTAATTTTTTTTTAGCGACAGTAACGTCAGAACAACAGGCCTGTAGTAGAAAAGAAAGATTTTGAGATTTGATCAAACGGTACTGATCAATGTCTACAGTCTTGCAAATTTGTCTATATTAGACAGGCAGACAGAATCGAGAGTATGAAGAGAAAAGATAAGAGAGAGGAATGTGGGTAGAAGCTATGGATGGAAGGACCACAATTGGGAAGGAAGACGAGAGCCCATTGTAAGCGTACACGTCTTCGATTTATATTTAATTTACCTGCCCAAACACAGTCAGAGTATATCAGCAATATTGCATGTGAATATGGTAATTATACCTACAAGGGAGTAACACAATCCTTTATATATTATACTGTGCCCTTATTCCCCAACTCGATTCATGCTCAGAGAAAGAACATCATAACAAGGTCTAATGCATATTCAGAACTCTGAATCATTTTTTCTGTTTTTTGAATTTAGAAACGCATCCCAGTGCTCAGTGGAGGAAGTTAACCCCACAAACTGAGATGCTGTTCCCGTGCTGAGTAAAGGAAAGCTTTAGCGAAAGATTAAAGAAGATCAATGTAAATCATGGTTATTGTGGGGGTTATCCTCATGGCTTACGCAATGTTTTATTGATAGTATTTCTATTTTTGCACAGTGATTCATCTCCACAATAACAGAATTAAGGCAAAACGTCCAGATTAAACAATTTATATTTGCATCCTAAATCTCTCTCAAATTCATCAGGGTGAGACCTGGACATCTGGTTTAGAGAAACTTTTCAGAATGCCGTTTTGGTATATTGTTTTACAAAATTAATGATTTTTGTAACCTTCCCTTCCTCATATGCCCAGCAAAATGTTCTTAAACAATAGTTTTGTCACTGGTTTTCTGTAAAAAATAACTAAACATTCTTACAAAATAACTAAGCAAAATTGTGTAAGAAATTAAAGGAACAGTTCACCAAAAATGATAATTTGCTAAAAATGTCCTCACCCTCAGGACATCCAAGATGTAGATGAGTTTGTTTCTTCATCAGAACAGGTTTGGAGAAATTTAGCATTACATCAAAAAGTCATCTCAGAGACTTTACTAACTAAATGATAGTTCTTATACCACTGGCAGTTTTATTTTAAGCATAAATCTAGCCAAAGATTTATGCAATAAACAATAACAAACAATTTGCCAATGGGTTTAGAAAAATAAACTTTAACATATTCTCTATTTTTCTTCCAAGTACATTTATCTTGTTCAGTAGTTGTTATAAAACAAAAATATTGATTTAAGAAAATTATTTTTGGCAGTACACCCAGAGCATTGCCTTTTTTTATTTTCTTTATTTATTTATTATTTATTATTATATATTTTTTTGGTGCTGTTAGATTCCAAGAACAGTAGAGATTTAAAAGCAGAGTTTTAAACCAACTCTTTGGATCGCTTCAGTGCACTTGTTCATTTTGCACAACTATGTCTCACTCACTCAGGGTATCTGTTTCTGCTCTCCGGTCTCATGTTTCCTCCCTTTTCTCTCCTTCTTTTCTTTTCCAGTCAGGTGTGTGTGTATGCCTACCTGTGCATCTCTGTGGTTGTCTTTGAGAAAAGTGTCATGTTTTTGTGTGTGTGTGTGTGTGTGTGTGTGTGTGTGTGGTGTGTGTGTGTGTGTGTTGTTTGTGTGTGTGTTGTGGGGGGGGGGGGTGTTTATGGCACACTCTTTACCTCATACTGAGTACAAAGTGTAGCTCGAGAAGTCAGAAATAAACAGTTTTGGTGTTTTGATCTAGTTTTTTATATCCCAAGATCAAGAAAGAGAAGTGTACAGATTAGCATATGAAAGGAAACCGAATGAAATGATGGAACAATTTAGATCAGAGCTATTAAAAGTAGAAAACATAGAGCAAGAGAGCACCACATACTGTTTACAATGGGATACTGACACTAGATTCTCTTCATTCAGTCAATATCAGAAACTGTAAAACCATTGCTGATGTAATATCTTATTTCAGCATCATACTGTTGTTATTAATTTTATATTTCATCATTATGCTGTAATATCTGTACTTTATTTTGTCATACTTGTGCAGCTATGAGATTTATGCGATGAAAGACATTAAACACAAGGATTGTATTGATTTGGTTTATGATGGCCAAACAAGATTACATACAGTAATATCCAGATTACATCTCTAAAAGTCCTATTGATCACTCTTATTTATATATTATTGCACATTTAAAGTGTCAAGTGTCATGGTTTCCTTATGTTTTCTGCTATTGATAGGTTATCATGCATTAAATATGATCTTGCACCATATTCATATTCAGCCAAAACAGAGTCCGTGTGAGGTTTCGTAAAATGTTGAATATATGTTAAAATAATCCAGTCACCAGAGCTGGTGATTGATTGGCTAATCAAAGATTTGCTTCATTTGTATCGAATACCATATATATATATATTGTGAATGTATATTATAAGAAGATTCTACATTATCAAGAAAAAAAAAAAGATCACATGTGAAAATGTACAGTAGAGCACATACTTACTCGATACAACGGTGTTAAATGGAGCCTTATGAAAAAAAAAGTTTGTAAATATGAACCCATTTTATTCCATTGTGATAGAATTCCTTTGATTTAATTGTAAAACCTCTGGCTATCCACACCCACACACATTTATATGATTAGAATATGTATATATTCATGGGGCTGCATTACATCCGATTGTGCAACATTCTCACGGAATACACATCCGTTTTTTTTGGTCACCTTTTGTGTCTGAAATACTGGAAGCTGTGTTTGGAAAGAGTGACTGATCTCAGGAGGAAATCTCACTTAAATGTTATGCATATTGTTGCATATTGTTATGTATATGTAGTAGTTTGATAATGGATGATAACGGATCACTTGTGCAGAACTTGCTGTATGATGATTGGAGGCATGCAATTTTTGTTATTGTAATATGAATTGCCGTCCATGCAATTGTTTTTCTTATACAGTACATTTCACACTTAAGTGTATTGTTTGATTTATAAATATTTTTGGTTATTAAACTGTAAAAGAATATCTTTTGGCTTGTGTTTGTGCTTTAGTGTGCATGAACAAACAGTGTGAGCCGGCGGCAGGTCTGCTGGGTCGATGGCTCAACGGCCCATTAGTTATAACTGTGATTCAGGAGCAGAAATCAGGCCTGACAGCAAGAGGCTGCAGCCTCACCATTGTGTCTGACAAACATCTGACTATGCTGTTCCAGAGGTCATGCCCTCATGTATCACTCTGTAACCAATAGAAGAAAGGAGTTAAGGATGAGCTGAACTTTGGGTCAATGATGCAGCTTCATCAATGATTCATTCATCCCACATTCCCCTCAGTGCAGGCAATTTATTTCAGGAAGACTTAAAGGGATAGTTCACCCAAAAATGAAGTTCTCTCATCATATGCTAACCCTCATTTCACGAGTTCACCTGCCCGTCCAGTCCTGATGGTTAATGGTAAACAAACTTGGCTTGCTGTCCTCGATGGAGGCTTGAACACGAGGCTCGGCTTGAGCTCCGAGTTTAAACCCCACATTGCAGTACTACATAGAAGGAGAATAACAGATGTAGAGGAGGAGATGGGGAGGTGGAGGGATGCCGGAAGAATTGTTGCTGAGTCGCTGCAATGACTGCTGTTTATATAGGCTCTTAATGATAATTGACAGGACTGAATGATTAGGCTCCTCCTGAACCTATTTTTGGAACTTCATATCACTCCAAACCTCTGTGTTATTTTTAACTGCGACTAAAGATATTAAAAATGGTTCATATTAAAAATTCAGTTATAATTGTACTGTATAATAAATACATTATATATAAATGAAGTAAAACATTATATATAAATATCGAAATGATATATGAAATAAAATAAAGCTAAATAGAATAGTATTAATGATAGAATAGTGTTAATAGTGTATATTTTAGGGGGATTGTATGGGGGGAAGAAACTGTTACAATTATGATGACCCAACATCTTAAATTAATCATCTTCCATATTATTTATTTTTCTCATTATTATTGGGCAAATCAACGAAATCAAAGCTGCCTGGATGAAAGAGAGGAATGGAAGAGAAAGCTTGTATCAGTGCCTGGCACCTTGTAACATATTTCTTCATCAGGCAGCTATGCGCAGTCTTTTTTTTTTTTAAATGTATGTATTTGTTTATTGTTAATTTACATGTGAAGCATGTATAGTGACTCATGTTGGTTGTTAAAGGACATCAGCTGAAGCAGTGTAATATCTTTCTGATGTAACTGGGGTATGTGTCTGTCTGATTAAAAATTACTTAAAATATAGATGCTACTCAGTTCACGGTCAAATGTATGCATTTGAAATGTTACGTGGTCTTATACTGCGACCTAGTGGTCTGTGAACAGGGCATTCATTTTCATCTTCATATGAACAGTGTTCAATGTTTAAGCTGAAGAAAATGAGACAACTTAATCCTGATGGGATCATAAGCAGGTTTATTTGCAGTATGTTTTGAGCTGCATAAATGCACATCACACGAGGAGCACCGAGACCTGAGTATACCTTAGTGCTTTATATGTTCATTCTTTATATGTTTACTCACCCATTATGTAAGTTGATGCATTCAGTCAATGCTTTGCTATCTAATGCTTATTATTCAGACAGTGGTTATTGTTCAGGAAAGTAATTTAGGAAAGACTGCATACACTCTTAAAAATAAAGGTGCTTCACGATGCCATAGAAGAACCTTTTTGTCTAAACGGTTCCATAAAGAACCTTTAACATCTGAAGAAACTTTCTGATTCACAAAAGGTTCTTTGTGGCGAAATAAGGTTCTTCAGATTACAAAAAGGTAAGAAAGAGATGGTTCTTTAAAGAACCTTTGACTGAATGGTTCTTTGTGGAACCAAAAATGGTTCTTCTATGGCATCGCTTGAAGAACCTTTTGAAGCACCTTTATTTTTAAGAGTGTATGTATCAAAGTAATTATGTAGATGGTAACCTGAACAAATCCTTGTAAGACTCAATCAATCCCCTATTTTTATTTTGCTCTATATATCATTTAAAGGCATAGTTCACCCAAAAATGAAAATCTCACCCTCATGCCATCCCAGCATTTTTTTTTCATCTTAACAGATTTGGAGAAATATAGCATTACATCACTTGCTCACCAATGGATCCTCTGCAGTGTTGCCATGCAGCTGGTGTTTTGGTTCGGCATCTTACTTCAGTTCCCCCGGCCTCGGCTGACGTCGTTCGTTAGAGGCGGTTCCATGTGAATGGGTGCCGTCAGAATGAGAGTCCAAGCACAAAAGCATGCATGCATGTTTGTAATAATAAATCCATCTTTAATATGTTTCATTAAGAACTTTTCTGCTTGTGGCTATAATACAAGTACTTTATCTATAATATTTACTTTCTTATCTATAATCTTCTTTATCTATAATAATTCTTTCTCCAATTAAAAAGTCATCTTGTCTTAATCAGGAGATAAACGTGCACGTATGATGGTGGATTTGAGAGAACATCAGTGGATGGAAGCATTATTATGCATTGGTGTTTTATCAAGAAGTGACAGTTTGAATTTTCATCAAAATTTCATTTTTTTTTGGGTGAACTCTTCCTTTTACAATCACAACAGTGCTGCAAAATGGATGTAGTCTCAGACACTGTTATTCAGTCACCTTCACAATACATCAGCACAGTAAGTGTTCTTATCTACCAGCCTCACATCTTCAGTCCTGCAGAGAGAAGAAAATATCCCAGAGAGCAGCAACTTTGCTGGAGTTCACACACAAAGACAAATATTAATGCTGTGCATGGCTGACAGCACATGAATTTGTTCCCCTCCTGTCACAAAGTTCCAAATGAAATATATCCATGAATACAGTTAATGAAATACTGAAGAAGTATTTCAGTGGAGGGTAAGTTTTCACCTCCTGTGTGCTACTAGTCTGAGGTATGTACAAGTACTACACCTCACTGTGTTCCTACACACACTGACTCTGAATTCAGTGCTACTGATCAGTCTGACAGTTTGACAGGCCATTACAATTATATTTTGGTAGGATTCAGGACAGTAGGAGAATAAAAGCTCTTTTAGTACAACATTCTAGAAAAGAGCATCTGCCAAATAGCTTGAATGCAAATGTAAATGAGCACTGTGTTTCAATCCTGTATAGAAAATGATTAATTTAATGAAAAATAATAGTGCATTTCAGATGCATGAATGACATTAATAAGTAAAATAAACTGTGCACTCCTCTTTTAGCAACACTATAACATTTGGATGCTGTTAGATCCCAAATGATTGATGAGTGTCAAGAAGTGTCAAGAAATTACTCCGCTTTAAATGTTTTGGTTCAACATACTCACCTGTTGATCAAAAATTGGCTTAAACATGCACCAGAAGATTTTTATTTAGTTTTATTTAGTACATTTCAGGAGGGTGCAACACAACATTTTATTTTGAATAAAACACTGAATAATTTTGACATGCTTCTTTTGTAATTGATCAAGCAACCAACTGAAAACCTTGTTCTCCAAAAAAAAAAAGAAATAAAAAGGTATTTTACGTAAGAATAATTGCTGAATTTGTTTCAATTTCAGTGGGGATCTACTTATTTATGCTGAGTTTCTGATAATGTGGTGGTGTGGTGTACATTACCTAACGAGTCAGGATTTTTTATTTGAGTTCTCCCTGTATATTCTTATAACACACACAAAAAATTATACATGGTATAAACCTTCAATTTTAGAACAGTAAAGAGTGCAATATGGTGATATAGGCGTGTATTGTGTTGTATTTACGTATATATATATAGATAATATATATATATATATATCATATATATATATTATATATATATACAGTGGGTACGGAAAATAATCAGACCCCCTTAAATTTTTCACTCTCATTGTTATATTGCAGCCATTTGCTAAAATCATTAAAGTAATTTTTTTTCCTCATTAATGTACACACAGCACTCCATATTGACAGAAAAACACAGAATTGTTGACATTTTTTTAGATTTATTAAAAAAGAAAAACTGATATCACATGGTTCTAAGTATTCAGACCATTTGCTCAGTATTTAGTAGAAGCACCTTTTGATCTAATACAGCCATGAGAATCTTTTTGGGAAAGATGCAACAAATTTTTCACACCTGGATTTGGGGATCCTCTGCCATTCCCCCTTGCAGATCCTCTCCAGTTCTGTCAGGTTGGATTGTAAACGTTGGTGGACAGCCATTTTTTGGTCTCTCCAGAGTTGCTCAATTGGGTTTAAGTCAGGGCTTGGCTGGGCCATTCAAGAACAGTCACAAAAAGAGTTGTTGTGAAGCCACTCCTTCGATATTTTAGCTGTGAGCTTAGGGTCATTGTCTTGATGGAAGGTAAACCTTCTGCCCAGTCTGAGGCCCTGAGCACTCTGGAGAAGGTTTTCATCCATGATATCCCTGTACTTGGCCGCATTCTTCTTTCCCTCAATTGCAACCAGTCGTCCTGTCCCTGCAGCTGAAATACACCAACACAGCATGATGCTGTCACCACCATGCTTCACTGTTGTATTGGACAGGTGATGAGCAGTGCCCTTTTTTTCTCCACACATACCGCTTAGAATCAAGGCCAAATAGTTCTATCTTGGTCTCATCAGACCATAGAATCTTATTTCTCACCATCTGATTCCACTGGGATAGGCTTTCCTTCGGGCCACTCTGGCCATAAATCCCCGACGGTGGAGGGCTGCGTGATTGGTTGACTTACTACAGACTTTCTCCTCATCTCCCGACTAGCATCTCTTGAGTTCCCACAGTGATCTTTGGGTTCTTCTTACCTCTCTCACCAAGGCTCTTCTCCCCTGATAGCTCAGTTTGGTCGGACGGCCAGCTCTAGTAAGGGTTCTGGTCGTCCCAAACGTCTTCCATTTATGGATTATGGAGGTCACTGTGCTCTTAGGATCCTTAAGTGCAGCAGAAATTTTTTTTATCCTTGGCCAGATCTGTGCCTTGCCACCATTCTGTCTCTGAGCTCTTCAGGCAGATCCTTTGACCTCATGATTCTCATTTGCTCTGACATGCCCTGTGAGCTGTAAGTCTATATAGACAGGTGTGGTGCTTTCCTAATCAAGTCCAATCAGTATAATCAACCACAGCCGGACTCAAATGAAGGTGTAGAACCATCTCAAGGATGATCAGAAGAAATGGACAGCACCTGAGTTAAATATATGAGTGTCACAGCAAAGGGTCTGAATACTTAGGACCATGTGATATTTCAGTTTGTTTTTTTTAATAAATCCCTGTCAAAATTTCAACAATTCTGTTTTTTTCTGTCAATATGTGGTGCTGTGTGTATATTAATGAGGAAAAAAAATTAACTTAAATGATTTTAGCAAATGGCTGCAATATAACAAAGAGTGAAAAATTTAAGGGGGTCTGAATACTTTCCGTACCCACTGTATATATATTATATACATTCTCACATCTGCTGGTCTACTGCTGTACTGCCTTCAAACATCTCCAGCCTGGATCCACTGCTTTTCTGTATATATATGCTGCTGAATGACTTCACACAAACCGACTCTCATTAACTGATTTTTCCCGCATCCAGCAGAAGCTCAGAGATCTCTAAAGAAATATGGTGAATGCACATGAAAAATACTTCAAAGGCACGTCTGTGACTCTTCTTATAAGTCTGCAGACTTCATTTATTAGCTTTCTCCATAGGTCCCTCCATGGCATACGTATAGCTAATGGAAAAAGTATGTGAAACCTTTGGATTTACATGGATTTCTTTAAAATTCAGGAATGTTACATGCAAATCACTATCTTGAGGACATGACAAAGAATTCTACGATTAAAAATTCGAAAAGGTTCTTCTTGCAGTTATATGTGAGATGTGACCTGCATATTATCTGGAAGTTTATGGAAACACAATCAAACATTCCAGCATGGAGTGTTGGTGTGTTTGTGTAGCAGAGCAGATGATCTGTGGGCAGTGGAGATGCTGGGGTTCAGAATGACTGGGTAAGAATGGACTGCTGATGTCTTCTGGGACTTTCTGCTGGGCTCAAGCATTTTTCATATAGATGATGGAACCAGTCAGCAGTTTCCTGCAAGAACAGTGATTTCTGCTGCTGTCAGAATGATATCCCAATTATGGCAATGCAAAAACCCAGTGGAGAGACAACAGCTTGGATATGAAAAGTGACAGTCTGCAATTAGATTCTAGTTCCATTTCTTTTGTGTCACTTATCTGAGATGCCATAAACATTTCCATCACATCTCAAACTGTGCACTGCATTCTGCAATATAAATGATATAGTGATGGAGACTACATTTATTAAATAGCATCACAGTAATCCACACAACCCCAGACCATCAATTACTCCATGTGAAGCGAAACGTTGTGTTTGTAAGCAGCGACCAGATGTTTCTAACTTCAAACCACTACTTTCAGTGAAAATACGAGTCCTCTTATTGCTTTCTTCAGGAAAAAACTCATCATGTCTATTAAAATGTTTTGCACCAAACAAGGTTCCCAGCAGCCGCAGGCATGTGTATTGTTGGGTAAAGCCGATGCACCATAATGTGGCAAACAGCAGAGAGCACTATTGCATCATATTTGTTAAGGCCAGATACAGATAAGGCAAAATACAAGTACTATTTTACTTGTCAAAATGTATTTGTGCAAATAATAATCTTTATTCTTATTCAACATATAATCACTATTTTTGTCTTGGTAGTACGTTAGTGCTGTCCTACATGTGTTAGCATTCTTATGTAGGTGGCAAAGTGTAGTGTGTTACAATAATCAGAACTAAATTGTGGGTCAAAGAAAGGTCAACAACAGCAGCTCCTGATTACTGATAAGGACACCGGCTCAGATGTTTGCACATGTGAATCTGAAGCTCCCATTTAATCTAGAGTGAGGCCAAAATCAGATATTTTTTTTGTCTCGTGGTTTGAGCATAAGGTGAGTCATTATTTATTAATATGGTTTCTAATTGACGGCTCCTATGTCTTTCATCCTGGAGCTGACCCACACACACACACACCACACACCACACACACACCCATCACACAGGCAGCACACACACACACACACCACACACACCACACACACACACACACACACACCAGCCCACACACACACACAAAGACACACAACACACACACACACGCACCAAAGGTGGGCGTCCGTGGTTGTGATATGTGGGGAAGCTTAGAGTTCACAGTGCAGTCTTGGCTGTCTCCACATGGTGTGGTTTGATAGTAACATGGACATAATCACAGACAAAATTGGAGTTATACCAAGATATAAATTACTATAGAAATATATATTATATATATATATATAATATATATATTTTTTTTTTTTTTTTTTTTTTTTTTACAAAACCACGTTTAAAACTCATGTCCTATATGAGGAAACGCTTTCCCCAGTCATTCTCAATGGAGAAACTAGCCTCCCAGTCTCTTCTCTCTCTCATCTCTCATCCCTCCTTTCTTTCTATAGCTTCATCAGGAGTTTCCACTTATTTAAGTTCTGCTTAATTAAATTATGTAAGGAAGACTGAAAAGTAAAATTGTTCATTTGGCTTTGGCAAAAATGCACATTACGTCGTGAAGAATCATGCTATGATCCTTTACTGTACTTGATGTCAGGTAAAGCAAAGAATGGTTTAACTATTTGATACATTGTGTCCATTACAGTGGACAGATCTTTAAAAACCATTGCAGGATGCGATGTTACTTCTAAACCATCATGGGTTAGGGTTAGGGTTAGCATCGACCCTTTCTCACAGCAATAAAAAAAGGTAAATTTTGATTTCATGCTGACTTCAGGCACCACAAATACTGACAGTGTGATTAATATTTAATATTTTAGGAGAATATTTGTTCTTAAAGGGATAGTCCACCCAAAAAAAGAAATGTGTGTCATAATTTATTCACCTTAATGTCATTCCAAACCTGTGTGACTTTCTTTGTTCTGTGGACACAAAGGAAGATATTTTGAAGAATGCTGGGAACCAAACAGTTTCGGTTCCCATTGACTTCCATTGTACGGACAAAAAATACAATGGAAGTCAATAGGAACCAAAACAGTTCGAATATCAATATTCCTCAAAATATCTTCTTTCATGTTGAACAGAAGACAGAAATATGTACAGGTTTAGAAAAAAACATGAGTTTCATTCTTCTGTTAAGCACAAAATAAGATATTTTGAAGAATGCGGATAACCAAACAGCTGATGGAGGTGTTGAGGTGTGGAGGTCAATGGCTACCGTCAACTGTATGGTTACCAACAATCTTCAAAATATCTTCTTTTATGTTCGACAGAAAAAAGAGATTCATACAGGTTTGGAATGACATGAGAGTGAGTCAATGATGACAGAATAATAATTTTTGTGTGAACTATCCCTTTAAAATATTTTTCCTTTGCAACTTCGGAAAAATGTTGGAATTCTAAATATGTTGCTTAACTCGTATTTATTGATCGTATCGAAACAGTATGTATTCAGAAGCATTAATCAAACAATCTTAAAGTACAATGAGACACATGTTTGGAACAGTAATGGCCTTGCCATGTATTTATCTTGACACAATGACACTGGTCAACAACGTTTCATCTCTCCTTTCCCCACAAGGTCACTTTCCCTCCTCAGGAATGTCTCATACTCCGCAAACTGGTGCAAATAGTTTTGCATGAGTTTAACGCACTGTCTATTCATTGTAAATGTAAAAGCCTTTCACAGTTAAGTCTCCCTTTAGACCACCTGGAGAGACAGAGTGAGAGAGAGACACCGTTAGTAATTAACTGCTTTCATGACTGGAGCCATTAGCAGCGCTGCATTAAAATTGCATCGTAATGGCTGGAGGCTGACAGGCTGCTTGAACAGTGGACACATCTGAGTTCTGCTGGGGGTAGAGTGCTGATGGGACATCACAAGCTCAAGTTTTTGAAGTAAAGGCGTGCAGACAGCCTGCTCTCCTTAAGACTTTTGAAGTATTTCGGTTACAGTCACAAAAGGGGATGAGACTGTATGAGTGCCATCATAGAATCCTCTGTCTTTTGCTCTCATCATACCACTGTCCGATTCATTTCAGCTATTATTAACTGGTTAGTCAGATGTCACACGTGACTGTTTCCAAGTCCAACCGTTTCAGCAAATCCTAAAAGCAAACAACAAACGCTACTAATACAGACTCACGCACGGTATGCTGTAGTACTACAGAAATATCATGATCCTACCTTTTATCTCCATACCTAGGCCCAGACATGAAAACGGTAGGCCTATTCGATACGTCACAACTTAACAAACATATTATACTGGTATACATGTTTATTTTGAACAAGGTAAAATATGTTCACTTTAAAATACCCATGTAATTCAATCTATCTTTTTTAGTCTGATGTTAGTTTTTTTTCATTTTTTGTTCATTTTATTTGACCCAAGAAATGTTATGTATATTATTACTTTAAAATATTATATGTTTTTACACAGAGAGAAACAAAATTATGGAGCATGTTGTGAGCTGCATGGCAAATTCTATATTCCCATATTTATAGTACATACCAAAAAGAGTCACCTCTCCCTCATCGGGCCCTTGGAATCATCCTAACCTCACCCCCCACCCCCTTACGGCACTCCTGTCTGAAAGTATTACATTTTCCCATTGATTTTACCCAGACCTCTTTTTTAAAGATTTATAAACCATTAACCTGCTCAGCCAATCAAATTAGACGACTGGAATTTTTGTAGGCCTATTTATACGCTGCTTGGCCAATCAAATTATTAGAAGACCGATACTAACTGTTGCATAATGATTACTTTATTAGGTAACACTTTACTTGAAGGGGTGTGCATAAGACTGGCACCTTCATAATCTTGACATGACACATGTCATGAATATGAAGGTTTTATGCATTTTAGACACTGTCATTAAGTCGTCAGTTAACAATGTCATCTTGGCAATAACATTACATAACTAGCGAATGACACTTAATGACAGTTGTCATAAACATGCATGTGTCATGTCATGATTATGAAGGTGTCATGTCAGTCTTATGCACACCCCTTCAAGTAAAGTGTAACCCTTTAGTATAGTATTATTATTATGATGATAATAATCATCATAATCACAATCATAATAATATAATGTTATTATTATTGTTATTATAGTAGTAGTAGTAGTAGTAAAATCACGTATCCTACATCCTGAATGGAGCGACAACAACTGAATAAAGCTTTTTTTTTTTTTTTAGTTCGCTAAATAGTAATGATGGGGAGAAAAAAAGGGCTCGTAGAGATGGAATGGGTGAATGAAAGTGACATTACCGATGACGACCACAGGGTGGCAACACACACACCGCCTGCAGTTCATCACATGTTCACAGGCGCTTTGAAGATGCCCGTGGATGTCATGTACCAACATTGTGATGGGTGCACACATAACCATAAAAGTGCAGACCCCGACACACGAAAGCCCCGAGAACCGAGGGAAGTTGTCCGGGGCCCCACGAAGAGATGACATCCCAGCGGAGAGACGCGCGCCACCTGAACCGCACGGTTTATTTTGTTGATTGAGAAAAGTTTCATGAAGATATACAATGTTTATGAATGGGAGTTTTCTGAACAGCTCTGCACTGGACCCTAGCGAGCAAGCACTTGACCGGCCGCCCTGGGTCACTACTACTCTCGGGTGTTTCCTCATATTCACTATAGTGGTGGATATTTTAGGAAACCTGCTGGTGATTTTCTCCGTTTACAGAAACAAGAAACTTCGGAACGCAGGTGAGTTGCGCGCGCGAGCTTGCACACGCGTGTCACATTTATTTCACATAAAGTGCTGAAACGTTGCGTTTGAAGCGTGAACACAGAAGAAGATACAGCAGATAACAACACTGACAGGCTGGAATCAGAAAGGAGAGCGCGCACGCATCTCTGATACACGCGCATGTTTCACGATTCCCTGAAATCTCTGCACACCAATGTTTCCCCTTAACACTGTCATACTGTACAATTGATATCAAATGCAACCAAATTGCAGTTTAAGCTCCAAATGTGTGCGTGCTTTTACGCATGACTGTTTTAACAGTACCATCAAAATGAATTGCATTTTGTTATTAAATTACTTAACGCATTCTGTTTGAGAGGTGGCATCATTGTTAGTCATAATAGAAGTCACATAGCATAAGTCATAATATATACAAAGTCATAAAGTGATGTCCATTGTAAGAGACAGTGGTCTCAATGTACACAAAAGATGTACTGTGTACTATGTGAGATGTGATTTCAGTAATAATATTAATACACATTTTGTGCAATCTTCATCAAATTTGAGTCTGACAAAGGATATTATATATTATATATTTTATTAAAACCATTTTTCCTGTAAAATCAACACCAGTGGAGATTTTAAGAAATGCTTCTACATGCTTTGTCAAAACTTATATATATATATATTATATATATCTATATATATATAGATATATATATTATAGTATATATAGTATTATTTTTTTGGTAAGCTGCCAATTTGTAGGTGTGGTACAGTGTCAGTGAAAGGTGGCAGGTTTGAACCCACAGAAGGCATCCAAGGGCCATCATCATGACACTTGACACCGATTTTTAATAATTCGGATTTCATAAAAAAAGGTATGTGCATATGAATAATCATCTTTATGTTGATATTGTTCAAATTCAATTTCCATTGTAATAGCCATTCGAATAATTGTTAAAATGATCATTAACATCGTTTTGTGTCAATATATAATTTGTGTGTGTGTGTGTGTGTGTGTGTGTGTGTCTGGAAAAATTCAGTTCTGAACGGGTTAAATAAATTATTTTGGGGACTCCATATCTGTGTCAGCATCTGTGCTCTGGGGCTTCCCTCTCTTTTGCTGTTTCATTTTGTGAGATTGTCTAGGCAGGTATCCCAGCATTAAACTCTGATCTGAACCCAGAGAGGCTGATTGGCTTTGTTAGGGAAAATGAACACGTTCGTTGGATTTGATTGATGTGCTGTGCCGAATATATGGCAGGCTATTTTGGCATTCAACTGTCCACATCAGTATGATGTGCCATGGGATTGTATTTCTTTTCCTGTCAATCACAGAGTGGGAAAATAACACACGAACAGGAAACCTGTCCAAAATCTGAATATCAGCAGATAAGTACTGGACAACCTGACTCATATAGACTTGTTAGAAAAACAGCAGACTCAATTTAATTAAGCTTTGACCCACATTGTGTATATTGACATTTTTCCAAGGCGCTCATTAAATGTGTGTTGGGAGCGCGCACATTTGGGACCTAGAGAAGTTTATGGAAAGAGCGCAACGAATATCTACGCGCTCAAGTTTGTCCCGCTCGCGTGCAGCTGGAGGCTGTTTCTTCTCCAGTGTCAAGTTCACGCGCTCCCCACTGTCAGTTCCCGTGCGCCTTTGCGCTGACCGCTAATCGCTGAGCATGCAGCATGTGCATCTGTAGTTCTCAAAGGAACATGTGATTCATACTTTCATTCATTTGGTATGAGAGTTTTAATCCTCTATTTAATTTGGATCCACAACAATCAAACAAATCAAATATACACGTGCTTACGCAATACTATATAATATAACACTAATAAACCCATGTACTACAGAAATCGTTTCACAGCAAATGCACATATTTGTTATTGTATTTATATTTAGTTCTTGAGTTATTTGGGATAATGTGTTGATAATCTATGGAAGCTATTGTATCGCCATCTAAAGATGCTGTTTTACTGGAGTCCAGTGATGAAACTGGCTTAGTATTGAAATGTATTTTAAGAGCTCAATAAATCAAATGCAAACTGATTTGATACTTTCTTGGTATTTAAAAGCAATAACTTGTGTTTGAATTTGTAACTTTTTTTTCCCAGGAAGGCTCATAAGGAAGAGTGGGTAACACTTTATTTAGTAACACTTTATTAAGGACCAATTATCACTATTAACTAGTTGCTTATTAGCATGCATATTACTAACATATTGGGTGTCTATTAGTACTTATAAAGCACATATTAATGCTTTATTCTGCATGGCCGTATTCTAGATCCCTTAATCCTACACCATACCTAAACTTAACAGCTACCTTAATAACTATTAATAAGCAGTAAATTAGGAGTTTACTGAGGGAAAACTCCTAGTTAATGAATATGTGTTCCTTATTCTAAAGTGTTACCGAAGAGTGTTATTGACTCCTGTTGTTGGAAGTGATAGGAAGCCCATGAGAAAGAGAGTAGAAGACCAGATAGTTGCTCAGCTGGAGAAATGAGAGCGCGGAGATTGCAGACTTCGTATGGGACGCTTTAAAGGGGTCATGTGACGTTGCTAAAAATAACATTTTTTTTTATTTGGTGTAATGAAATGTGTTTATGCGGTTTAAGGTAAAAAAAAAAACCACACGGCGACGGCGGCAACAATACTACAGCGAGAATCAAAGTTTCTCTCAAGCCTTCTTTCTTTGTGTGAACATTTGGGCGATGTTATGCAAATCTTCCCACACTGTGACGTAGACATGTGGGGGCGTGTTTAAACGAGGCGAGTCTTAACTTTTATAAAGAATATCTCTCTGGGTTTGAGACTTTAGTCTTTGCAACTTTAGGGATCTTATCTATGCACGAACAGCTTGTTACACTCCAAAGAGAAAGGAAAACTTGAAATTGCCCCCATATGACCCCTTTAACGGTGCTTCTTGTATGTTGGAGTCACGCCTATCCCACCCCCTCCCAATCTGCACCTGTTGTGCTGGCTTTACATTTGAAGAAATGTATAGAAACACACACACACACACATTACATGAACAACTACCACAGAGACAGCCGAGGCTTTCAATCAACCAAAATCCCTCCTTGAATTTCAGAGCGATCGAAGCAGCCACCACCACTGCTGGACATATGGCTGTCCTCTAGTGCCAGATGAACGATGACAGTGTGTTCTGGGGGAGAGTGCGTGCCGTCTTGCCTGTGTGATTGCAGTGTCAAACCATAACTGGGATGTCTCTCTCTCTCTCTCATCTCTTCTCTTACGCTCTCTCTCATCCTCTCTCTCATCTCTGCTCTCTCTCGTCTCTCTCTCCCTCTCTCTCCTTCCCCCTCCCTCTCCTCTCTCACTCTCTCTCTCTCGTCTCTCTCTCTCTCTCTCTCTCTCTATCTCTCTCTCTCCTGTGCTCTTTTCTCTTCTCTCTCTCTCTCTCTCTCTCTCTCTCTCGAGTCATTGTACGTGTAGCGGGCAACCAGAGCCTTGTTTTTAGGTCAGAGGAGGATGTGTGTGATGTGTGTAGTCACGGAGAGCTCTTACTGTATGCAACCCACAGGCTTTAGCACACAGCTCAGGTTTACACTATAGAGTGGTGTTTGTACAATTGGTGTTGCTATTAGCAAAAACACCTTTACCTGTGTTGAGTGAAGAGAGTTGTGTGGAGTGAAGACGGTGTGGTACTAGTTGGATGGGGATGCTTTGGAACCTTTTTTTTTTTTTTTTTACAACCCTACAAGTGCAATGTTTTTCATGTGATTTTTTAAAATGTTTTTTGAAAGAAGTCTCTTATGGTCATCAAGGCTGCATTTTTTGTTGTTGTAGATTTGATAACTGAATTGTATTGTAAATTTATGATGACTGTTGTACTAGATGTGCTGTATTAGCTTAGGTTGTTGACAGTGTTCTTCCTCTGGTATTCACTATTAAGCCTGATATAATTTGTTTGTCACAGCTTATTCTGTTTGTATTGGCTGACCGTTTTCTGCTCTTTGCTGGTTTGTGGCATGGGTTTATGCACACCACATTGTTTCATTCACATTGCTTTTGCTTTTCATTACACTGTGGTTGTTTATTATTGTATAATTTTGGTGCGTGGGTGGGGGACTTGATGAAGGCTATGTACTGTAAGTGAATTCTGGGAAGGATTCACTGTCTTTAATACTGTAAGTGTAGCCAAAGACTTAGAGCAGTTGATAACAGTGATATCCTCTCTGCAGACGTTCTGATGTCTGAAAGGAATTTGTTACTTGCCCAAACCCTCAGACGTGGTGTTTATAGTTCTCAGTGGATGGAAATGGGTTTGCGGTGGTGGGTCACCACTGGTCGGGTTTGAGGGAAAGAATTAAAGGCCCTAACAGCAGCCTACTCCCATTTCACTGCGACTTTAAGCCATGTCCAGTGGAGAAAGGTGGGGGACTGGCTTCAGAAAAGACACTTTGAGATTTGAGAGAGGTTTTTGCACTCAACATGGAAGGAGGCACACACGGTATTCTTGCTTGGTTGCTATATGTATTTGTACTGAACCGTAAATATGAAGGACATCAAATGTTTTTGGACCAGACTTAAAATGTATGGGTTTCAGAGCATTGAAAACAGAATAACAAATCAGGTGTAATTTGGAAACTGATAGATTTTACTTTATTCTTTTTTGCTTTAATGAGGACATGTTGAGCTTTGAAACAAAGTACCTGGGTTTATATTTTGTTGTCTTAAAGGTGCAGTAAGCAATTTCTGGGAAATGCTATTGAAAGTGGATCAGAACAAGCACAAAACACACTTGTAGCCAATATTTTGGAGGTTACTGGTTGTCGTAAAATCCATATTTAGCATCATGCTTGAGATATCTAAGAATCAGAACTAATGTGTTTCCATTAGGCAATAAGCCGAACAAGGTAACTATCCCATCTTGGCTCTTTAAGCTTTTACAGGCATATAGTGTGTTTCAAGGGAGAGTTAAAGTAAGAGTGCACTCTACTATAAGAAACATATCTCGTTTCGTGCCCCCATGAGTCTGACTCCTTTGCACATTTTAGGGAAAAACTTTTCAGTTCTTTCCTCGTGTGCCCCACTAACCATATCCTAACCTAAGCTTTACGAGAAACTCAAAATGAGATTCAGTTTCATCTGCTTTTTTATCCACTTCCACACACTGTTCTGTGTGAAATATGTGTATTGCTTTCCTAGTTAGATCTTAAAGGAATCATATACCCCAAAATGAAAGTTAGCTTAAATGTACTCACTTAAGGCCATCCAAGACGTAGATGAGTTTGTTTCTTCATCGGAACAGATTTGGAGAACGCTAGCATTATAACATTTGCAGGATCCTCTGTAGTGAATGGGTGCCGTCAGAAAAACGTCACAATAATCCACAAGAGATGTAAGTAATCCACAAGCTTTAGCAAGTTTGTAATAAACAAATCTAACATTAAGACATTTTTAACTTCAAACCGTTGCATCTAGTTAAAATACGAGTCCTCTATAATATTGCTACAAGTGAAAAAGTCATCTGTCTGACTCAGGAGAAGAAGTATGCACAGATCAAGCACCGTTTACAAAAAGTCTAAAACAGTTCTAAATAAATATGTTGTTAGATTTTGATGTGAGATGACTTCAGAGGATGGACTTTTTTCTTTTTCTTTTTTTACTGGAAGAATTTGGAACTATTATGGATTATGGTCTGGTATTTTGTCCAGAAGCGACAGTTTAGAGTTAAAATGCTATAATGATGGATTTGTTTTTTACAAACACGCAGCTTTTCACTTCACAAGATGTTAACTGATGGACTGGAGCGGTGTGTATTACTTGTGGATTATTGTGATGTTTTGATCAGCTGTTTGGACTCTCATTCTGACGGCACCCATTCAATGCAGAGGATCCATTGGTGAGCAAGTGATACAATGCTACAATTCTCCAAACCTGTTCTGATGAAAAAACAAACTTATCTACATCTTGGATGGCCTGAGGGTGGGTAAATTAACAGTGAATTTAGATTTTTTTTAGGTGAACTATTCCTTTAAGCCTTCAGTCTTTAGATCTTGCTTTTCTCCCTGCTGTGCTGTTGTTGTCTTTTACATGTGGTTATCCTCAGCATGTACACATTTACTAATTAACAGCTTGAGGAACATCACAGTGGGAATCATTATCACATCCATGTGCTGAAATCTCACCATATAAATGCTGGCTTGTCTTTTCTGCAACATATTTGTGTTATTTTTTCTATGCTTACAGGCCCTTTTCCAGTTTGGAGATGGTTTTATAGGGCATTCGATCTGTCACTGTCCCCTGTCTCTCTGTTCTGACCATTGTTAGCGATAATAAGCTGAGAGGCTGGTAAATTTCAGGAAGTTGGTGATGCGTGTTTCTGTTCTGTCACGTCCTGCTGTGGCTCAAGTGTCTGTATTTGCACACACTGCTGCATCTGTATCCCTCTGTAGAGCTCAGGTGTTCTGTCTCTCTCTCACACACACACACACACACAATGCGTAGAGAAGCACTTCCAATTAAGATCACAAATTGTGCTAAATTTACATCTCTGAATAGATACTAGAACAGTACACACTCGGAGGCTGAATCCCAAAGCACATGTGTTAAGAGAACATTAGTTTTAAATGTCACGTTACATTAATGTGTTACTCCTAAATACCTAATTATTTATGTTACATTGTTGCTTTTTATGGAAAGAAATGCATTACTTTTGCATTACTTTTCTCCCAGACAGTTAACCGAGGTGCTCTCTCATCCAGAACGGCGGCATTAAGTGATTTTTAAAAAAAGTTTTTGTTGTTTTATTTTTTTGCTTTTTGACAAAATAATGAGATGATTCTTGAGGACTATATTACATATTAGAAGGATTTCTGAAGGATCATGTTACAAGAGAAAATAAAGAAAATAGATATTTTTCAATAGTAATTTTATAATATTATATTATTACTGTATTTTTGATTAAATAAATGCAGCCTTGGTGACCATTTGAGACTACTTCCAAAAACATTAAAATATAATGATTTCATACCTTTGAGTGATAGTGTAAATGAAGAGTTATGGTGTAAAGTAAGCATATAATGTGTTGCTACAACTAAAAACCGATTAAATCCATAGTGATCTCAAATGTCTATTTCACATAAGATGTTTTCTTTTATCCAGGCACCCCAATTTTAACAGACAGCAAGCCAAATGTGTTTACTTCACCATTTTCAAGGATTAAAGAAGCATGTCAACTTGGAAAGTTAATTAAACAGCTCTAAAGTCAGGTTCTCTGACCCGTACAGTAGTTTAATGGTCTGCTCCACATCGGTAAGATCAGTGTGATAATTGTTATTAATGCTGTTTTCAAGCAATTTGCAGCTTGCTGCGATTAAGCTTTCAACTTCCTCACTGTTACGATACTGTTATGACATGAGTGAAGTATGTCTCTGGTTTGGTATGAGTGGAGCTAATGGAGCAGTATGTGTGAGTTTGTCAGCGAGCGTGTGTGTTTCTGCTAATGGATAGGGGGTAGTGTGTTGAGAATTGTGTGCATGTGTATAGAGCTGAAGTGTGTGATGACTGAATGGAGTTCTGTGTGCGTGCTGCATGTGTAGCTGCTAGAGGTGAGAGACAGTGACCTGAAAAGCAGTCAACATGAAAGGCACTGAAATCACTCATGCCTGCAGTGGACATCGCAAAACTTGTTCTTTAAAAGGCACAACACACGTAACACATAGCCCGACGTGTTCATGCAGAGACGCTTCTCTGATGCACACTTGTTTACTTGTCCTCAGGACCCCTCTCTCAGTCTTTTGGGTTGCATTCCCTCCCCACCTCTTCCATCTGTGCCTATCCGCTTCTTTCTCTGTTTTTACCTCTTTGTGACCCCCCTCTCCCTCCCATTCGTTCTCTCACTCAGACATATTTTGGTTGGGGTGTGCTCATTCTTTGTGGCATCTTTGTCTGTGTGCATCACTCTCAGTCTGCGCCCCCTGCTGCTAGAGGCATTCAGTGTATACACACACACACACACACACACACACACACACACACACACACACACACACAGGTTTGTTTTTGTGGAAAGTGGGGAGTCTCCATAGGCGTAATGGTTTTTCTACTGTACAGACCGTATATTCTATTGCCCTACACCAACCCTGCCCCTTACAGGAAACTTTCTGCATTTTTAGATTTTCAAAAAACTCATTCTGAATTATTTATAAGCCTTTTGAAATATGGGGACACTCAAAATGTCCTTATAAATCATCTTCTTGTTGTAATACCTATGTCATACCATGTTATTATACAAATTTGTGTCCCCATAAACCACACAAACACACACACATCACACACACACACAATACACACACACACACACACACACACACACACACACACACGTCTGGTTTGCTATCCTTGTGAGGACATCCCATAGGCATAATGGTTTTCATACTGTACAAACTGTATATTCTATCACTCTACACCTAAACCTACCCCTTACATGAAACTTTGTGCATTTTTAGATTTTCAGAAAACTTTTTTCTGTGTGATTTATTAGCTTGTTTACCCATGGGGACCTTAATTTAGGTCCCCACCGTGACACGAGTCCCATGAGTCTGTGTGTAGTCAGGTTTAAATCCCCACCAGTATAGAAAAACCTGTACACACACACACACACTCACTCACGCTCACGTTCACACAAACACACACCACACACAACACACACACACACACACACACACACACACACACGGTTGTGTTTCCATGTTTTATGGGGACACTCCATAGGCGTAATGGTTTTTCTACTGTACAGACCTTATTTTCTATTGCCCTACACCAACCCTACCCCGAAACCTACCCCTTACAGGAAACTTCTGCATTTTTAGATTTTCAAAAAAAACTATTATTAACTATTATTAATTATTTATAAGCCTTTTGAATTACCGGGACACTGAAAATGTCCTCATAAATCACCTTCTCGTTTGTAATACCTATGTCATACCCATGCCATACAAATTTGTGTCCTCATAAACCAAATAAACACACACACACACACACAACACACACACACACACACACACGTCTGTTTGCTATTCTTGTAGGGACTCTCCATATGCTGTCCAATTTTATGTTTTACTTTCAATAAAAGTGGTGGTTATTTAATGGTTAATAAATTGTCCACTGGCAGGCACGTATAGTGAGAACCCATAGTGCAGTATTTATAAACATAATGGTAAGCAAAACAACATAATCCATGGGGGGGGGGGGGAACAACAAAGACCTGTCTTGACTTGACTACATAACATGAATGTGAACTCACCAACAGTGATACACGAACAAAGCTAGACAATGGACAATGGCAACATGAGGGCCATAAAGACACTAATCACTAACAAGAGACACCTGGAACAATCAAGACAAAGACCCAATGAGAACACAGGACACATGACTAAAACAACCAATCACAACATGACACATACACAACGCAGATCCACATGGCAAGATCGCATCAAAGCCTGCAACCTTTAGCCAAAAAAGCGTAATGGCTAATGCTAACGCTTCCGCTTTGCCAGTACGTGGGAAAGAAGACCAGAGGCCGTTTTTTTTAATGGATGTCAATGGAGGAGAGGCTCCACTACGCTCAATAAACAGCTTTTTAGAGCAAACAGCTTATCATTTAATGAATCGACAGCCTATCAGCTAATCTCCAACATGTTTTACACTAAGCAATACTTTTGGATTAAACTATTAAATTATTTTTAGAGTTTACACTAAAAAAAATGCCGTTTTATAAGAGAAGTCACTGACTTTTTGTGACAGGTGGGATTCAGCTACGGCGTTTCTCATTCATTCCTATGGTATCCGTAAACAGTGAATGAGTGTCGCACAACTATTTCTGAAATTCAGTGACGTCAAGGCTATAATGTGATTGGTTATTAAGGCACACGTGATCCAAGTTGACCGTTACTCTTTCTCCAATAGGACGTAATACAGACCCTCTCATCTCCCTTCTCTGATCGCATGAGGAAACAAGGGAAACACATGACAGGTACATGAAACACGGCTAAACATCAAAATAAAAGACATGAAAACAAGAACATAAAATTAAATCAAAAACAGACGTGACAATTGGCTGGTATTTTTAAAATTCAGTATCATTAAAATTGTTAAATTTAAAAAGTCTTACAAAATGACTTTTTATATTATTTAATAAAATAATAATTATTACAAAGCAGTTTCGGTTTCAGTCTAGAATTTTAATTTCTGTGCATCCCTAAATTTAATTCATATTCTATTGAGTGAAATCAGTACATTGGTTGTTGTTTTTCAGCAACTTATCAACTAATTGGAACACTTGGAAAATGATCAGCGAGCTACATTTACTTTTTTTTCAGACACTCCTGGGTGCTTTGCTATGTGTTAAAGTGAGTCAAAATGCCACGTTAGCACCACTGTTCTTTGTGTACTTGGTCACGTTTACTGTTGACCAACAGAAAGCTGGTTGGTTTGAAAGTGGCTTCTGTGTGAGCTGCTTCATACTTCGCTACACTATTGACAACAGACAATGGCCTTTTTTGCCTGTGAAATTTCACTAAAGTGATTGTGCTGTTATGTGCTACACTAATATCTATTGAAATGGATCAGTATGATCATCTGTTGGTTTTATATAAATTATGCTAATACCAGTTAGTTTCAGAGAGTGTCTGCATAAAAATTAATTCCTTACCCGTCCAGCAAAAAATGAGCAACTTGGGTTGGACTTGGACTGATTCTCCTGTTGTGTCCACTGGAAAAGCATGAAAGTATGTTCCGTTGTGTCATTTTCACTCTTTGCATTACCAAACATTACTAAGCTACTAGAGTGTCTCTAGAGGCAGCAACCAGTGAGCGTGAGGATTTTTATTAATGTTTAGTGAAACACCGCATGTCATTTCAAAATGCATTAAGAGGGGTGACCTGCACCATATATAACTGAAACACTTTTTATAGAAAACTATTATGAGTACATCTCATGTGAGTGTGCACCATTCAGACGACACAAAACCACAATATATTTCCTAATGAGTACAACTTTTTAAATGGGATGTTTTATCATAAAGTATTTATTCTAGAGTGGTAGGGATCTCAGAAATCAAATGAAATGATGCCAGTCTTTCTACAGAATATGCAGAGAACCGCCTCAATATGGTACTCACACACTGAGCACTCACGTGCATATTTGTGACTGTGATCTGTGATGAGCTCTCACACCTTGTGTAATTTGACTGCGTGTGAGTGTCATTAAAACTTCTTGGTCAAAAGCCCATTTGAGTGAGGCATTGTAGTTTATATTTATATACAGCATATTGTATTAGTGCATCCGAACACAGTAAACACCCACATGTCTGCACGTGAAAATCTGTTTGGCTCCCTCATCCATCCCACCCACTCTGCGAACAGCCTGTGCTGATGAATGCTCGTTATCCCTTCGTCCAATCATTTATCCATCTCTTCCTGTCTCAGGACCTCGCACGGAGCACACATGCTGTAGAGCGCCAATCTTCATGCGCACCGTCAGGTTTGCAGCTAACTCTGGTCTGCCAGTGAGAGAGAGAATGAAAGGAAGAGAATGGGATGATAAATAAAGCTTCAAAGAACTAAAGGACAATAGCTCTGTTCTCCCATAATGTTTGAAGTCAAGTGCTCATGTTGTCTTGTTTCTCTGTCATTTCGGAAGCGATTGTGTATGTGAAAAAGAGAGGGAGGCAGAGTGAGAGGAAGCTTATTTTTCACAGGCTTTTTATAATGGAAGAGGCCCTAAATTAACGTCAGAAATAGGTCATATAATCCTGTAGCTGATGCATTACCTGTGAATCTCACAGGCTGTGCCTGGTTGTTGTTCTCTGCATTTTTCTTCTGCCCCTTTTCCTCTGTTCTCCTCCACTAGTCACTATACTAGAGACACATGACCATGAGATACTATGGCTTTTTAATGGATTCTGTCAGAGGTCAGAGAGACATTACTGAAGCCATTAACAAAGACAATGCAATACTAAGAGACCCCAGAGCAAACATAAAATTCCTGTTCTTTTGACGTACATACCCCTCATCACCGGCCTGTACTCGGAAATCACCCATTTCCATTCATGTTTATACTAGTGTTGTCAAAAGATTAATCGCGATTAATCGTATACAAAATAAAAAATTTAGTTTGCATAATATATGTGAGTGTTCTGTGTATATTTATTATGTATATATAAATACACACACATACAGTATATATTTTGAAAATACATGTATTTACATGTATATATTTATATTCATGTAATTTATGTTATATATAAATATATTTAATAAATAAACATAACCTATTTTCTGAAATATATACATGCATGTGTGTGTATTTATATATACATAATACATACACACACTTATTATGTAAACATAAACTTTTATTTTGGATGCGATTAATCGCGATTAATCGTTTGACAGCACTAGTTTATACTAAAGATTGCAGTATTGCTCAATACGGCCATATTGTTGGACAGAAACATAATTTGCTTGTCACATTTTTTTCTTTCAATAATATAACAGGTTAGTGAGGTGAGGTTTATGCTTAAAACAAGAAAAAAGCTATTGTAAGATATATTATGTGAAAACTAATCTTAAAACAGTTTCTTGACTCCTGCTTACAGTACAGACAGGAATATTTGCAGTGGGTATAAATAGAGAGATAGATAAATAAAGAGAGAGACAGAAAATGAATTAAATAGAGGGAGGGTGACAGAAAGTGAGGAAGAAAGCAGTAGCAATGAAAAGCAGAGAAATGTGTTGTCATAATGTTAATACAAGCGGATATTATATCGGGCCCTGTTCTCTTGCATTTTACAGAAGCATTGTTAGAATTTGTGTTTTGTCTCCTTTCAAACCCACACAAAAAATGCATAGTTGCATGTGTTTATATATTTACAATATGTGTGTCTGCCAGTGTTTATCCATCTATGTGCATGCAAGAGAGACAGAGATAAGGAGACACCAGGAAAATAAACGTATGAGAGTGAGAGATAAAGTGGGAGAGAGTGACGGAAACCATGAGATTTCCTAAATGGAATCATCTGCTTTGAACCTTGTGATGTGCTTGAGGAATAGATGGGCTATAGTATAATAAAGAAAATCACTGTCAGACTTCCATTACATCCATTAAACATGCCGTTAAAATGCATGGGAATATCACATATCATTTTAGAATCAGCTAAAAGATGGTTCAACAGGAATAGACTCACAGCTTCCACAGATAATGAGCAGAGTCAGCAGTTCTGTCCTGTCCTACTTTGTGTATTAGTGTGTATGTGTGTGTGTAAAAGACTACATGGTGTACAATGAAAACTAGTATAAAAAAGTATTATGTAAGCCTTATGAAATATTTGCTATACAGTGGTACTTTCATGTCATATAGGAATGATATTTGCAAGTTAAGTGCACATGAGTGTCATCACAAAATCATAATTGTACACTACTTTTAAAAAGTTTGGGGTCAGCAATAATGCTGTTCTTTTGATCTTTCACTTCATCAGAAAATCCTGATTTCTAAGAATGTTGGAAGAAAATTGTTATTGATTATAACATTTACATTTACATTTAGTCATTTAGCAGACGCTTTTATCCAAAGCGACTTACAATTGGGGGATACATAAAGCGATTCTTCTTAAAGAGGCAAACAGACACAAGAAGTGGTTGTAATACCAAGTTCTTAGAAATTGTTCAAATAAGTACAAGCTAGAAAGAGAAGGAATAAATAAAGAGAAAGACAAAGTTTATTTATTTTTTTAATTTAGGATGACGTCAATTAGTGTCGAAAGAGGTGAGTTTTCAGCTGCCGCTTGAAAATTGTCAGGTTTTCAGCATTCCGGATAGGGGTGGGAAGATCATTCCCCCAGCCAGGAATGGTGAACAGAATTTCTGGAAAGGATTTTGAGAGCCGCTCTGTGATGGTAACCCACGAGCGTCGCTCACTAGCGGATCTCAGACTTCTGAGGGGGATGTAAATTCATAGTAGTGAGTCGAAGTAGGCGGGTGCTGAGCCTGTGGATGTTCTATATGCAAGCACCAATGTCTTGAACTTGATTCGAGCCGCAACCAGCAGCCAGTGCAAGGAGATAAAGAGAGGTGTGACGTGGGCCCTTTTGGGCTCGTTGAAGATCAGTTGTGCTGCTGCATTCTGAATCATTTGTTGAGGTTTGATTGTGCTTGATGGGAGTTCAGCCAGAAGAGCATTGCAGTAGTCCCGCCTAGAGATGACAAGGGCCTGGACAAGAAGTTGTGCAGCATGCTCCGTTAGAAAGGGCCTGATCTTTCTGATGTTGTGCAATGCAAACCTGCAAGATCGAGCGGTCTTTGCAATGTGGTCTTTGAAGGTCAGCTGTTTATCAAAAGGTTACACCAGGATTTCTGACCGAATTGATGGGGTAATTGTTAGAAGAACGTCTCGGGTTACGTATGTAACCATGGTTCCCTGAGGGGAACGAGACACTGCGTCCCTGAGGGTCGCTATGGGGAACGCCCTCGCGACCCGTCTGAAGCCACAGTGAAACAACCCAATTTGTTTGGCCGGCGCATGCCCATGACGTCACTACGTCGCAACTAGTACAATAGGCTCCGTTAGCGCACATCCTCACTTCTTCGTCTGAAAGCTTGTGTCCAGCACATTGCACAAACAGCTAGAGGATGCAGTGTCTCGTTCCCTATTCAGGGAACCATGGTTGCATAAGTAACCCGAGACGTTCCCTTTCGTGGAACTTCGAACTGCTTCCTCTAGGGTTCGCTATGGGGAACGGTATACCCACTTCGCCATGCTGAGGGGAGTGCAAGCCAAAACCATGGCGAGCCACTAAGTACCAACTACACCATATCGTTATGGGAGTTGCCCCTGTCCTGGACTAGACGGGTGTCAGTGACATTACTCCCTGCGGCCAGAAGCTTAGGCTGCCAAGGGACATTACTAGAGGCTCACAGTGTGCAGGTCCCACCGGGACATGATTGGTAGTAGAACCCAGGCTACCAATAGTCTAACACGGGAGTCAGTCTCTCGAGATTGATCTCTGGTGTAATGAGGGCGGCTGGCTTGGTGCCCAGAACTGTGGGACGGCAGGGGCCACTGTACCAGCTGTGCCAAAAAAGCCTCCTCGGAGGTGGCGCCAGGGCCTAGAATCATGAAGGATTCCTTTATGGGAATACGACCAAGAGCCTACTTATTGGTTCAATTACTAGTCTTGGCCTGTCACTCGGGGCTACCTCACTTTGCAGAAGGATCTGTCTCAACAGGCCTCTAGTGGAAACACTCTGTTAGAGCAGGTATTCGAGGATACCATGAGAAGTGGCTCCCAGGCGGAACCGGGGTTTTAGACCACTCAAAAAGAGCACGAAGTCTTACGCGTAGCTCTTACCATACAGGATTTATAGAAAAGTGGGCAAAGCATAACGTGAACACTTACCACTTACGTGGATTTTAGAAAAGCAGCAAAGGATAACGTGCACACTTACCACTTATGTAGATTTTAGAATGTCATATGTTATATGGATACCACGGTCTAGGGGGTCTCGGGGCACTTCTGGAGGGCAGCCTATAGATGGAGCTCTGAGTAGTCATCAGTCTGACCTACGGCTATCACGCTGGCGTGGCTAGCCGCGAACTTGTAGCTGAGGGAGCAGACATCCATTCTACCTACAGCACGTTCCTTTGGTGGAACAGCTAGCAGTTATCAGCTGGGGAGCAACACGCCCAGTTCTCACCGAGAAGGGGACTCGACCCGCAGCACGTTCCAGCTAGCGGAACCAGCTAGTAACAATCTCGGTGTGGGAACCCACGCCTGGTCCTCAGACGCCAAGGGGGCTCGACCCTTTCTACTAATGCCGGGTTTTCCCCGGCTGGGAGTAGCTCATTCTAGCTGGGGGAGCCCAAACCCAACTCTCACCGAGAGGGGGGGCCCCTAACCAGCAGCATGATTAAAAATCAGAGTGGTAGCATACTGCAGGCTAGCCACA
The DNA here is from genome assembly GCA_018155175.1 of Sinocyclocheilus anophthalmus. NCBI lineage: Eukaryota > Metazoa > Chordata > Actinopteri > Cypriniformes > Cyprinidae > Sinocyclocheilus > Sinocyclocheilus anophthalmus. The sequence goes on along the minus strand of JADLZN010001877.1, from coordinate 156,021 downwards.
TCGTCAGTGCATCAGGGAGGCGGAGGACGGCCCAGTCCTACTGATGCAGCTGGTTCGAGGTTTTTCTGGAAGACAGCGAGCTCAAGCCTCTCATGACAGAGGCACCTCCGTTTTTCCTCAGCTAAGGAATACTGTCCCCATTCCAGGTGACCCTTTCCTGAAAGGGGAGCAGTGCTAAACATTACCACGAGGACAGCCCATGGAGCGAGGGAGTCAACTGGCCTTCGGAGAGGACCTGCTCGTCAGACGACACCCTCTTGTACCCCTATATCGAGGGGGCAGTGCCTTGATAGTGCGTCGATCGAGACACACTGGTTGAGAGGAGCCCAGGAACTCGGGGCCTAACCCTCTCCGAAACAGGGATTCGAAGTCCGAAACGCGTAACCCTCACCATATAGGATTTTTAGAGAGGTGGGCAAAGATGAACGTGCGCACCTACCACTTTCGTGTGATTTTAGAGAAGTGGCAAAGCATAGCATGCACACCTACCACCTGGGTGGATTTTTAGACGGGTGGCAAAGCCTAACGTGCCTACTCACCACTTACGTGATTTTAGAAAAGTGGCAAAGGATAATGTGCACACTTACCACTCACGTGGATTTTAGAAGGTGCGCAAAGAGCACTCTTAGGGTTCTATTGTCAACCGGACGTAATGGCCGGTTGGGAACAGCAGCTCCAGCACCCTCCTCTGAGGTGAGGGGAGTGCTGTCTCCAGGGTGTGTCGGCAAGACACATTATTTGAGTGGCACCCAGGGTACCGGTGTGTTACTCCACTTTGAAACAAAGGGAACGCAGACAGCACGCGTAACCCTTACCTTCACATGATTTTAGAGAAATGGGCAAAGAATCCCGTGCCCATTTCCCACCTAAGTGGAATTTTATAAACTGGCAAATCAACACGTGCCCATCTACCAGCTAGGTGGATTTTAGAGAAATGCGCACAGCTTCACGTGCACATCCCCCCGCACGTGGCTTTGGGGAGAAATGCGCAAAGCCTGCTTTACGTGGACATTTACCATATTATCTGGAATTTAAGTTCATGGAAACCCGACCATATCGGCCAGCCGGAAGAGGCCGGCTCGCACATCTCAGTGGTGATGGGAGCCCTGCCTAGGACAGCTTACACAGGATGATCCTGGTGATGCCCCCGTACCTCCTGTTCGTTGCCTCAGCAAGAAGGAGTATGCTGGTGGCCAGGAAGCCCCTCGGGGTGACCAAGCACTGTAGCCCCGTCCGGGTGCCTTGCAGCGTAGCACGGGGGCCTGATGTTCACGAAGGCTCCCGCAAAAGTCCGTGTTCGGCCGCATGATCCAGGAGTTATGAAGCCGAAGCCCGGCTTTTCTTACTGTCTGGATGTATGTCGACGAGTGACACGCCTACGGCAAGTAGAGCACCTGGCTTCTGAGCCCAGCAACGGCAACTCATTGAGGGCGTCTAGCAAGGACAAAACCGATAGGTCCCTGCAACACTGCAAGACTATAGAAGGTTGCACACACACAGCCATCTCGGTCTGTCCTCGATATACAGATATAATGATATTTGGATCGTACTCACCCCCATGACCTCTTTGCTGGAGCTCTGCTCCGAGGATCTTCTGACTGGATCATCTGCTGCAGGTAACTTTATACATTTTTTTACTCATGACCACTTCAGTCTCTCATTAGTAAACATGCTCTCCTATGACATATGGACCATACTCACCCACCACAAGCCTGGTTGCCGGGGCTCTGTCCGGGGATTTTTGACCGGACCATCAGTCAGGCGGTTCCTATGATCTAGCCATAGAACCACCAACAACATCATGGCCGAGTAGGAACTGTTTTGAAATGTTTTACAGCGAACCTCGGTCAGCTGGAGATGGTGGTCATAACAAGGGAATTGGAAAAAGGGGAGGACAGGGTAGATGTTGCGCCCTCCGCGGGAGAGCGTGAATACCTCAGTATTACTCTGACCCGGACGAAAGCACTGGCGCCTTGCCCAGGTCTCACCCCCCGGGTTTCGCCTGCCTCCCCTTGACCCACGATACTTCCTACCCCTACCCGCGGGTGGGGGAGGAGCGCGAGCCACGACACTAGCCTTCTGTGGTTGTCTCTGATCCTCAGACCGAGACGGGCCGGACCCCTGCATTGTTCGGGCTCAGACCTGGACCTCCGTGGAATTAAGGTTTTGAAGGCCGCTGAGCGCGCCTTCGCCATCCTGAACTTTTTGTGACCACCGTCTCAACGGATGTACCAAAAAGTTCAGAGGGCGAATCTGGGGCATCGAGAAGAAAGCCCCTTTATTTCTTCCCGATGTCCGCCAAATTCACCCACAACTGCCGCTCCGTCACCACCATGGCAGCCATCGCTCTGCCCATGGCCGAGGCTGCCTGCTTAGTAGCCCGGAGGGCCAAGTCTGTGGTGTGCCGCAGCTGAGCCGTTCCGGCAGAGGAAAGGCCCTTCCCCTCATCCAGGTCCTTCAGCAGGTCAGCCTGATAGGCCTGAAGCACCGCCATCGTGTGCAACTATGCCACTAGCTTTTTTTTTAATTTTTTTAATTTTAATTTTTTTTTTTTTTATGTTTTTTCTCCGTATGCTGAAACCGGTATACGCGTGAGGAAAACGGCCTCTCCCATTCCTTCTCGATCTCAGTATGGAGATCAGGCAGGAAAGGAAGGCTCACTTGAGCTGGAGGTGTATGGCCAGAGAGATAACGTTCGTCGAGGCAACCTCGCGACGTCACCTCCTTGGCTCGTTTCCACGGTAATTCGAGCCTTGCTGTGGCCCGATCCATTACCTCTAGCAGCTCACCATACGCAGGGCAGGTGGATTGGGAAAGCTCAGCCTCAGCTTCTTCACTCTCCACATCCATTTCCTGCTCTTGTCCAACTGAGCACTGGCCCCTGGATCAGATGATATCAAAGAGAGGATATCATCGTCCAGTAGCTGTTTCTCGCCCGACACCGATGCGCGGAAGGGGGGGACCCCCCCTTCAGCCTCATCGGCTAGGTCCACCTGAGATCCCCACGAGCTCATTCTCCTCTGTGCCTGAAAAACTCAGCAGCGGCAGGTCCGACTCCGTGCACCGATGGTTGTCCTTCTCCACTCGAGAAGAGAGACAAACGAGAACGGAGCTTTTTCAGCGAAAAGCTCACACAATGCACGCAGATTGCCTCCTCGAAGACATCGCGTGCGTGCTCCTCGCCCAAACAAACAACGCATAGATCGTGTGAATCATCGGGTGTCAGAAACCGCTGACACGGATGCACACACTTTCTAAATGCTCCGCTAGTGCTCGCCATAGTAGGAAAAGAAATACTCTTACTTTGCTTTAGGAATGCACGCTTCAAACAGAACGGTCAGTGAAGACGAAGAAAGTGATGATGTGCGCTACCGGCGCCTATTTTGTACTAGTTGCGACGGTAGTGACGTCATGGCTGTCGCCGGCCAAACAAGTTGGTGTTGTTTCAATGTAGGCTTCAGACACGGGTCACGACGAGGCGTTCCCCATAGCGACCCCTAGAGGACGCAGTTCGAAGTTCCATGAAAGGGAACCTAGCTGGATGGAAAAATCATACTGTAGAGTTGGAGTGGCAGGGAAGACAAGAAGCTCAGTCTTTGCCAGGTTGAGCTGTAAGTGATATTCTTTCATCCATGCCGAGATGTCTGCCAGGCAGCCTGAGATCCGTGCAGCTACCGTTGGATCATCTGGTGGATCATCTGGTGGATCATCTGGATTATAAGCTTTAATTATGAATGTTGATGGTACAATTCAGTTTTTTGTGTTCTGTTAATGCATTAGCACTAAAAGGCTTCTTGTCTTTGTCGGGAAGTGGAAATGAGAGAGAGAAATATGTTGCAGAGTCCACCCATCTAAGACAAAAATCTGCAATATTTGTAAATCTTAGCATTAAGGCTAACTGTCCCTGAAGCACTGTCTCTCTACTTTCTCTGTGCTGTATATCTTCCAGCTACATGGAGCCAGATGATCCATGCTTTGTCTTACCTTTACACGTACTTGGTTGATATAGAAATCCAATCTTCTTAACAGAAAAAAACATCTTTTGAAAATAAAATTGTAAGTGAAAAAACACACACACACGGCATACATTTTTTTTTTCAATTTAAGCAGATTATCTGATTTCTTCAGGTCAACTGAGGCCGAATACATCTGCTTAATAAAGCAAAGAATTACAGAAATAAGAGAATCAGCCTGCTGGCCAATCAGACGAGACATAGACCCCAGATGCGTGCTGTAGAATATTTTAGAATGTCACAAAGAAGAACATACTGTATGCGTGGGCGCAATTTCACACATGCGTGTGTTTGTTTGTTCCTTCTGTTTTCTCCATCTTGTTTTTTTTGTTTTCAATCTTCTATGAGACGCATTCATTTATTCCATATTTCTGTCTGTCATGAGAAATTCCATCTGTAGGAGCACTGAATCATTGAAATAATTTTACCTTGGGAATAAGATTTGTTTAGCTGCTAAATGGTTTCTGCCCTCCTGTAATGACTCGGGAAACTTAAAGATAGTTACTATCATTTTTCCAACTGATTGGTGGTCCAGTCTTAATGTTCAATTTATTTTACCATATAGGGAATAGAGTGGCTATCTGGTAATTTCTCTTGCTGGTAGATAATGAGGTGTTTTTCTCACATAAATAAAACAATTGCAGTGGTATTATGCAAGACATATTGATTAAGTATGCACCACACAATACTGACTCTCCAGTCAAGATTAATTCTGGATTTTGGTTATTATCATTTTAAATGATTTTAAATATGAAGGTGGGTACTATCATTTTTCTCCCCTTTGGTTTCTTAGCAGCAGCTCACTGGAAGTTTTCCTAGAATCGGGTTCTGTGTACTAAGGGCTTTTTGAGAGACTTTGTCCACTTTATTATATACAGTACAGTAGTAGTTAAGTGGTTCCTTATAAAGTGCTTCATATTATTAAGTGCACTTGAAAAGCTAGCAGGCAGAAATGGGATTAATCCAATCTTTGTCAAGAATCTGCTCGGCCCAGTAATTGCAAATTGGAGCTCAAGCCTTGGTAATTGTTTTTATGAAGAGGACGAAAGAGGGAGAAGCAAGAAATCATCCTTCCTCTGCATATTATTGATACGATGGAGCTTTTATTTTCCATAAAAGAGGTCAGGAACACCTGAGTCCGTTCATCTGTGTATGATTAATTTAGAGGAGCGCCGGTCTACACATAGCTTTAGTGGGGTCAAGGTTTAGCTGGTAAGCATGGCCCCATTAGCCCCTACTGGTACAGACCTTAGTTAACTAAAAAGCATCTTTCGCCAATTCATGGACATACAAAAAGCTGTCTTCTGATTTTTTTTTTTTGCACGCAGCATGCAGTATATTCTGGCAATATTCAGTTATAATGTAGCAGATGTTTTATACAAATAGATACTTTTTAAACTGCCTGTTTCATTTGGCTCAGGATAGTAGCTCGTGAAGGGTTTGGTTGTTGACTTTAGTCATTCAGCGTTATGATGTCATTTTCCCCTTTGCTTCAGAGGGATTGAGAGCATTTACAACTCTGGTGATTTGCTCAGAACTGAGTGCATGTGAGCAAAAATGGTAGTTTTCAAATTGTGGATGTCGGAGTCTTGTGCCAGCCAAGCAAATGCCATTGAGATGAGAAGAAATCACCTACATTTGGATTTGAGTAACAGTCTTGTTGCAAAGCTTGCAATATGTTGTGAAAGTCTTCAAAACAACCTTTACCGAATAAGTTCAGAATGTGTCATTATTGCAGTTATAAATGGTCTTTTTGGACTGAGGAGGATGTTCTACAAGCTCAGGCATAAAATGACCTCATTAAGAAGAGTGTGGGGTTTTATACTTTTCTGTGAATTTGATATTGAGAAATAAGAAAAGAAAGAGCAGGTGTAGAGATTATGTAAAATGATTTTGAAAACAGAAACAGATTCAGAAACAGGGTTTTCTTAAAGTGGAAGCCCACCTCAGAGCAAAAAATTATGCGAATATGTTTCTCATAAATGCAACTTTATACTGTACTTCCCAATGTGACTGTATGTCTTGTAGTGTGACTTTATTTCTTACTTTAATATGAAAGAGACACTGGATTGGTTTGTGAAAGTTTTTTTCTAAAAACATGGTTAATTTAACACTGAAAAAAAAAACACACAAACTAATGTTGCAGGAGTAGATATGAGAGCCCATAGATTTTCGTACCATTTTTGCTGTTTATTAGAGAGACAGTTTGGGGGAAGCACAACTTTAGCACAAAGATCATTCCAATTTCAGTACAAAGGTCTTGCTTGGGTTGGTGAGGTGTGATTTCAATTCCACATGTAAATAAGGATGTCAGAACAACCACTGGTGTATCTAACTACTTTTTCAAGTAGGATCTTAAGTGTAGTTTAACAAATTTGGGATTAGACCCTTGCAAATTTCAAAGCTAAAAAAAAAAAGCTAAAAGTTTCCTTAACACTCGACCTGATCTAGCAGTTATGAAGACTGCAATAGCTTGTGTTTCTTTGCCTGGAGGCAGCATTTCTAAAACTGTGATCTGCAGGTCCCATACCACTCACACAGACACGTATACAAATGCTGATCAGGCTTTATATAGGGCATCATGCCAGAGCTTCTGATATCTGCTTCTTAATGGTGATATAAGAGAAGCTAATGGCAAATGGAAGGTGCTAAGGCAACTGCCACTGTCAATAAAGGGACTGATAGCTCTGTTTGTGTTGTCAAGCATATGCATGCTATTGAGTTATACCTTACACTTAAAAACAGCTGTATGTGTGAGAGAGAAAGAAAAAGAGAAAGAAAAGTATTTCTGTCAGGTCCTGTGATCCTCTAAATCTTATTATATGTGTGCACACACTTCAAACACATCACCTCCAGCGGCATTCCATTGGGTTACTCATATGTCTCTAAGCCCTTCCAGTACCTTTCAGCCGGTTGCCAGGATACGCGCCGTGGGGGGCCAATCCGTCACCGGTGTGGTGTGTCATCTGTAGATTAAGTAGCCGGCCACTGTGTGCCTGGTGTCGCGCACCTCTTAAAAGTTGATTGTCCTTAAATCATGGAATCATAACGTGGAATATTCTGGAAACAAGCTTCCTTATTGTTCATGCTCAATAAATGTGTTTAATGCTTTTCTAGGACCTTCTCCAACACCAATCATAACTATTACTCACAGCAGCACAAAAGGGCAAGAGACACCCTTGTCACATTCCACTTACCATGACCTTTGTGGATTCACTTGACGTGTTAGAAATTCTAAAATTATTTTTGTTATAAATGTATGTAGGTGTGGTGTGTGTGTGTGTGGTGGTGTGTGTATATATCAATATAAAATATACTGCAGTATATACTATTCAATATTACTTACAATTTTGATGAGTAAAATGTTTAAATACAGATCTGAGACTAATTGAAAATCTGGGAAAGAAATATTCAAAATAAGCAAATTTGTGTTAATGTGTGTGTGTGTGTGTGGTTGTGTAATATACACATATAATATTAATGTATTAATATATAATAGATTATATGCTATTATTATATACTTAATACTTAGTACATTTCTTAAGCAAGGTGTGTGTGGAAATGTCTATGGCTCATGCCATTAGATCAGTAGTATGGAATGTATGCGCTGCATAGACCCACGGTTCTCTCTGTAGAGCTGATGAGGTGAAATGAAGGAGTGCTGTATTCCTGACCCTCATAATATGCTCAACTCTTCAGCCCACGCCTAACAGTACACACTCATAATGAATATGAGAAATGTGTAAAAGGCTTGCTTGACTTCTCCACACTCTACTGTCAGCAGTTACCTCGTATGTGCTTGTCTGTTATTCAGCGTAGCACACATTTCTCTGCCGCTAACATAATTGTAACTCACAAAAACTGGGGGCTGCTTCTATTGCAGAAAGTGAGTCATGTTGAATACGCGTTTACACCATTTATAGTGGAGGCGGTATGTTATTTGCTCCTGTATGTTCTAATAAAGTGCTTTGCTCAGTGGGAAAAGGAAAATTGCCACATTAAGGATATTGTAAGAAAAAAGATTTTAATCTTTTTAATTTTGCTTTAGTGTGCAAACATTTAGTCATTATAAATGGAAACATCTGAATTTTTTCTTCTCACCAAGGCTGCATTTATTTGATAAAAAAAATTGAGTAAAACAGCAATATTATGAATTATTATTACAGTTGAAAATAAATTGTGGAATATAAAATTATTTTATCCATTTCAGACAGTTTTTTTCAGCCATTACTCCAGTCTTCAGTGTCACATGATCCTTCAGAAACCATACTAATATGCTGATTTGATGCTCAAGAAGCATTAATTATTAATATCAATGTTAAAAACAGATAATTAATATTTTTGTGGAAGTTGATACATTTGATCAGGATTCTAGGAATAGATTTAAATTGATTTTTATTTTTACATTGTAAAAGTCTTCACTGTCACTTTTGATTAATTCATCCTTGGTGAGTAAAAGTATTAATGTCTTTAAAAAAAGATTTCTTACTGACCCCAAACTTTTGAGTGGTAGTGTGCATAATATTTTCATATTTTAATAACTCTTAATAACAAATAAAAATAATTTAAATTGATATTTCTGAAGTAATGCTGTCTAACAGAGACATCAACAGATACCATTTCAGAACAAAGCATCTTTTTGCCTCACCCACAACATTATTTTCGGTCACATCAAAACTGAAATGATCTGCGTGTGAGCCTTTTTTTTGTGGCAAGATTTGGTGAGAATTTGATGACTAATGAGCCGTTATGAAGGAGAATATTAATAAAAATAGTCAAACAACAATAGCCTTTCTGAATGATATAGACAAAAAAATTATATAGTTTTGGTAACTGCTACTGTTGTTAACTTGATTTAAAGTATATTAATACAAATAAATGAAATACATTTTAAAATGCTTGATAGCATCCCTGAACTGTCAGACTTTATACTGACAATATACCAGATTTTTTGTATTTTTGTTGTATCACAAATCTGCTTGTTTTCAAACCTTTTTTTTTTAATGAAAAGAATACATACACAAAAATGTGATACGATATTTCAATTATATGATATTTTTGTTTCCTTGTTGATAGTGTAAAATAAATGCTATTCCATATACCTTAAAACTGTTAAAACGTTATGAATTTCCCCCGGAAAATTACAGAAGACCACCACGCGCCGCTGCTCTTGGAGGATATGCTTGTTTGAATAGGACAGCCTAATGCTTGACACCCGGTGGATGAGAAGTAGAACTGACAGACCTGTCAGTATGAGGACTGGCTTGAGTGTGTGTGTGTGTTTGGTGACTTGGGCTCAAACCTGTCATCTGACAGGGTGAAGGCCTCAGTAGTGCTGTGTGTATTTCTCTGTCTCCACCTCTCTTTCTTTCAGAGTTCATGTGAATGTGCATGTGTTTCAGAGTCTGTGGCATGGATCTGTCAGCTCGTGTCTTGCCAACTTTGCTCCGAACTTGCCTGACGTGGAGTGTGACACCACCTGTGGTGTTTTGTCATCTCTGCTCGCTCACGGGAGACGCTGAGCTTGTACGACAGGTACCGTCACACCGTCTGCAAGCTGCGGCATAACACCAGTGACACGAGGTTGTATTCTCAAACTTTCTGACTCAGAGCCCCTGTTGACTAACACTATATGGCAAATGTTTGGTATTTAGCTGTGATTATGACATAACTGCTTTTTCTCAAACTTTTTTTTTCTTATTTTTTTTGGGGACCAATTCTCACAAATAACTATTAAAGGTGGGGTAAGCGATTTTTCAAAAACGCTTTAGAAAATTGATTCGGGCCGAATAGCAAAACAAACTTGTAGCCAATCAGCAGTAAGGGGCGTGTCTACTCATGATGTGGAGGAGAGAGCGTTCAGTCCGAGCCGAGCGACAGAAAGATAGAGATGGCGGATAAAAAACAAAAGAGGAAAACGTCTGCGGAACAAAAGAAGGCTTAAGGCAATAAGGCAAGAAGTAGGACCCGTGTAAATAACGGATCAGCTTTCCAGCGCTGGAGAGAACTCAAAGAGCGGAAGGCCTGCGATCGGACACAGAGGTTGCTTTGTTTCTTCTTGATAGGTGAGTAACACCGTGTCTGCGCCGCAACAGCTAAAGTCTGTCTAGTACACTGGACGCGACAAAGCGACCGTTGAAAATCATTTGAAATTTGTGTCAATGCATCATGAATGGAATGCAGCAGCAGTTTTCTGTCGGGGATTTGTCGTGTTGTGCCGCGCCACACCGCACCATATATATGTATATATATCTATGGTGTAGACAGCATCATGATTACGATATCTTAGTATGATTGATAGACGCCACGGCGCCACTCACGTCCGGTGTAGACACGGTGTAACATTGGTTTTGCTTTGTTTCACAGAACTATTTGTTGCCTGGGTTGCGTAGGCCTACGTATGTGTGGGGCGAGACCCTTTTGGGGTAGGGGCGTGTTTGTTTTGGTGTTTTCAAATGTCAACATTGGCTACCAGAAATCGCTTACCCCACCTTTAATTATTAACTACGACTTTTGCCTCAATAAACTCTTAATTTGCTGCTTATTAATATTTAGTAGGGTAGTTGTTAAGTTTAGGTGTGGTGTAGGATTAAGGGATCTAAAATATGGTCTTGCAGAATAAGGCATTGATATGTGCTTTTTAAGTACTAATAAACATCCAATATGCTAGTAATATGCATGCTAAAAAGCAACTAATTAATAGTGAGAATTGATCCCTAAACGACTGGGTTACAGAAAAAAGAAATAACATAATATAATAAAGATATAAGTATAATAAACAATATAAAAATAATATTTCAGTTTACATTTTTATTTTATGCATTTAGTGTTTTCATTTAGATAGTGTTAGATCCTTCAATATAAGCATTAGTTATTGAGGGGAATAACAACAACAACAATAATAATAATAAGTATTAATATAAAATTATATTTCACTTTACTCTTTGGCTGAACAAGATTCAATCATGGACACTGGTTGCACACGAATGAATCAAGTTATTTGGACATGTCTAATTTTAGTTGAGTTTTCTCAGTTCACTTTAGTTGATTGCGCATGAACTATTTGAGAGGAAATAACATATTATTTCAATCATGTGGAACCACTGTCCATGATTAAATCAAGTTCAGCCAAACTGTTATAATAACATACTAGCAAGTTAAATCTAGCTTTTCTTTACACATATGATGTTAGAGATTGGAAGTCTAGAGATGGCACTGATTACATCCTGATTACGATTTAATTTGAGCTAGTTGATTAAAACATGTTCTTTCAAAATGAAAACACTGAGTTAAGCCAAAGAGTAATCATTTCAAGTCAGTTTAACAGGATGCAATGGTGTTTATCCTTGTGGCCAGTGAGAAATTCGCTTGGACGTTCATTCACAGGGGGATCTGGGTTTTCTGAAAGTGCTTGCTTGTCATTTATGTGTGGTGGTGTTTGTTTTCATTAGATTTGTTTAAGGGGTTTTTCGCTTGAATTTTGGTGAATGCTCCAAAATAACTTTAAAGTGAACAGAAGCCCTTTAATGTGAATTGAACTGAACTCATCTTATAAATCTGGTCTACGGTTCACTTCTGAGTGTTTTGGGTTGATTTTCACATTTTGGCTGTTTCATGTTAATGCAGGTAATAAAGAGATTATCATGTTAGAAACACCAAGGTCATGTCTGAGCTGATCAGGTGTATACCTTTAGTGATGTAAGTTGCTTTGAATAAGTTTCTGCCAAATTCATAAATGTAAACATTATTTGTTTGGAAATGACAGACTGTCCGACTTATCTGGGATACAAAAATGCTGAAGCATGATCTGCATAGCTTTCATAAAAGCCCTGGAACTGTCAAAAATCCCCATTTATTTGTCAGCAAATGTCAGCCAGTTGATGTAAAATATGTAATCTGGCAGACTTTTGCTGACAAATAAACAGGGATATTTTGGAGCAGGTATAACACAGAGAAAGAGTACACATTGTTTATTTGCATATAGACACCATAACCATACAAAGAATGATTGAACATTGGCGAACTTACCATTAAAAGAGCCATTTTACATTACACAGGCAACACTTTCAAATGACAAAATCTGAATTTTTGTAAATTTGATAATTGTCAAATTAAATTTAGTAGCTTTTTTTTTTTTGCAATAAACAAATGGATTGCACTTTACTTGCTTGATTAACTTGACCTGTATTGCATAGTGCTATTAAGATGAATTCTTGTCTATGTTTGGCTGCTTGGAGACTCGTGGACAGACAGATAGTGGAAGGGGCCTCTGGCAGCAGGGAGGGAAGTAAAGCACAGGGAGCTGCTTCAAAATCAATGAGAGTGGTGACCACAATCCAGCAAAACTGCTTTGAATGTGCGATAGGTTAGAAAAGTATGCATCTAAAAGCACCCTGTGCTGCCCTAGGCAGTTAACTGTCACCTGTGTCCAGATCCTCCACTGCAGCTTAAATGGGCCAGTCTGAGGATGTCTTTTACTGACATTTTTGCGAATAGTGATGTTAGGTCTAGAATTTGAAGCTTTTAATGTTTTGCAGCATGTTTGCTGTAGTGGTCATGGAGAGTATTCTCTTATGCTGACAGCAGTCTGCTTCTTCTTAGCTCAGAATCCTGTGCTGTCTGTTTTTAACCATGGCAATTTCACTTAGGAAATAGAACTTTGTCAAATCTTAAATCAAGATAGGAAGTTTCTGCACTGTAAGGCCGGATCTAATTAAACAATTTAATTACAATATCCTTAAATATTTAAGTTTGACTACATTACTTATAAAATATAAATAGATTCTACTCATTTGTAGACATATTTAAAACTGTGAATAAATTTAAGTTAAATTAACTCGTTTTATGAAGTTTGTCTCCTGACCACGCCTCCATCACACTGGTGCTGCGGAGTTAGTAATGTAGAAAACAAAAAGTCAATTACGTTGTGATTGTGTGTGAATTCAAGGAGCTGTTGAGAAGTTGGCAAATTAGTTTTAGCTAGTTCTATGGACATTCCTTTCTGCCATTTGCCTTTTATCGTTTCTTTTTTCCCTCAAGAGATTGTTTGTGATCGGCGAAACTTTCTATCCGATAAGCCAAGTTCACACTACAGGATTTAAAGCCCGATTTGCAAGTCAACGAGCTCACCGACAGGTCGGGCTGTGATTGGGGGAAAATCAGCAGGTGATCAGTGCTCCGCAATCTTTATTTGTGAACTAGTCAACGACGCATCAAAGAGGCTTGCTGACGCCTCGCCGAACCGCCAAACGAATATCTAGCATGCCAAATATCTGGGCCTGTTGGCCGACTCGACATCACATGGTGTCAGGTGTCGCGACGAGCTACAGCCAATGAGAGCAAGGCAAGGGTTGAGGTCAGCAGAAGAAAAACAGCAGCAGGAACATGGCTTTAAGAAAAGTTTGGGTAGGTGTGACGAGGCAGAGGCAGATTGTGGCGAAAATAGTTTGGGTTTCCAGCGGTAGCACGATCATGCACGTGCACAGACGGGATGCGTCAGTAAGAGGTACTGGTTATGCGGTTAGAAGTGACCTTAGCAGGTCGCCATGGGAGTGTGGGGATTTGTGTCAAACTCAACTCGTTTCAATTGCTGTTTCACGTCATTCCCGTTCAACTTCTCGCGTGTGTTTTTGTGACAAAATGTGGTTTGGGGACCGTGTAGAGTCGTTGTGAGTAAAAACACTTTATTTTTTATTCAGCAGATAATGCTCAACCTGGGAAATTGTGAGCTGGCACCCAAAATGCAATACTGCGGCCAATTAGGGGAACAAACCGAGAATTGGGAGGGAGTTTTTGTTTTTGTTTGGTGTATTTTTTTTTGTTCATGGTTGTTTGTGGGCCTTTTCCGACACCTTTTCACTCTCATGCACTTCTTTTGACCGTTTGTGCGTAACAATAAGTTAATTTGTTAAACTAGTGGGTTTTTTATTATGTTTTATGGGGAAATGTTTTCGGGACTTGAAAAATTCATGTTTTGTTGCGTTTTCAAAATAACATTTGGAATTAAATTAAAATAAAACAGAAAATTGTAGGAATGTTTGCTTTTTTCTTAATTTTATAGTTTAACAAATTGAAAATATAAAACAACTTGGCTTTCATTTTGTTGTTTGGCACCTTTGTTTTTTATGCTGTTTGTGATTTACACTGGAACGGAAAAGAGACGAGGGTGTAGCGTATCACACTATCTGGTGCTAACCCAGGAATGGTGTGCAGATTACAAAACTCATCAACCCCCACTGATTAGTAGAGAATTACGCACTCTCTAATAGTTTTACTGTTCCTCACCCTTCCACTTATACTTCTGACCACTCTACATGTGGAGAGCAACCAGTTTCCTCAAGTTTCTTAATAAATTCAGTTTACACAGTTTACAGTAACCTTATTTAGTAAATGTATTTATTAATTTTTCTTAGATGCCAAGTGTGAATAAATTATTCTTTTGGTAATAGTGATATGAGTCACTTATCCTTTTTCACTTGACTACTACACTTGAACACAAGAGCTTTTTCCATAATTTATAGTTCATTTATCTTATTTTAGCTGCTGCTATTTAATTTCTAACTTGAATATGTCATAATAAACACAAACGTAGGAGACTCCAAGCTGCAGTGTTTTCTTTTCTTTTTCTTTTTTTTTGAGTGCCAAATATGGACACCTTCATTATGAATGAATAAATATATGAGCAAACGAACTCAATTATGTAGCTAAGACATCTATGAAAACATATTTTGACCTTTATAAGGAATATATGTTGTGAGACCTGTAAATTAAATTCAGCTCATCTTCTCTTCACTGTTTATTAGATTCATTGTTGTGGGCTGTAAGCTGCATTTGTCATATACAGCATATTGTATTTAAAGTCATCCTTCACACAATGTCATATAGTCTTTTACCGTGTTGAGGGAATTCTGGATCTAAATATGGAAGCTTCTGGCGTCTGCAGTTTCATGCCGCACGTGTCTGCACACTAATGTGTTAATGTGTCGCTGTATGCCCTTGTCCCTCAGTTTAACTCCACACTAGCATCGTGGCATTATGGTTGGAGGGGTTGGTTTTGAATTTCAGCACTGTTTACTGAAGGGAGTTAATCAGGTGGATTACTGTGCTCACAGTCCTCCATGTAACACCTTGTTGCCTCTGAGTGCAGCACTAAACTGAAAACTCACCCAGTGACTGAAAACTATTTGACCTTGGTGCTTTGCTTGGTGTGCCTTTGGGGGAATCCATAAGAGTAAAAGAGAGCCATTTCCATTCAGATGTGTATATAAAATCTATACCTTTTTGCTCTCTTCAGCCTCTGTAAATGAACTTCTGAGGAGTACTGTTAGAGCCATCAAAGTGCTTCTTTTGTTTTCAAACGACTCAGAATGGCAGTATACAGAGCGTGAGAGACAGGCTTGTCAATTACCTTTCTTGTTCATAAACATGATATCCGTATCAGCCCAAATCAAATAACTTCACGCAGGCTTCCCGTTATGGTAGACTGCATAGGTGAAAGGGCTTCTGCTGACACAGTAATCAGCTTGGAGAAAAACTAGAAGGGTATTTCTGTCACAGGTTCCCTGTCCTATTTTTGTCTCAGAAAGACATATTAAGGGACCACAGCCAACTATGTGGGTGTTGAAAAGGAAGGGTATAATTGGTTGATAATTAGCTGAAAACCTAGAGGTTTTAATTTTATTGACTGTAATTGGAGTCATTATGAATGTTACATTCAAAGCCACCCACTTGCTGTTTTCCATTCACAGAGTCTTTGGCGTTCATTTTATGGGTTTTTACTATATAATCTTCATCAATGAAGTGTTCAGAAACCTCTCTCATTCACTGAGACGTGAAAACACACACAGGCCCAATTAAAGGGGCGATTCATGTGCTATGTCATGCAGAGAATTGCAACATTACTTCAAGCTTGTAGTATAAGGACCATCCACAAGGCAGATGGTGATTCACGCAAAATAAACATCTTACTGAATAGCAAATCATACAGAATTTCATGATTCTGATTCACATGAACAATTCCAATTCATTACTGATTCCATTAACAGTTGTTTTTGTTATTCTTTTTGAGGTAGAAAGAATGAAAATGGAGAAACAATTATTTCTGTCAGGACCACTATCGTCAAAATGATAGATACTTGGCATAAAGTTTGGTTTGGCAGTATGGTTCTGTTCTGAGCAAAAACCTCCCTGCCCATCCATGCAGCCTGTCATGAATGAGCAGGGAGAGCAGCAATAATAACCCCCCTAGGGTTAACAGAACAGAACAAGGCAGATATCATTAATGTACTTAATGATATTTAAGTGTAACACTTTATTCAAGATAAAGGAGTCTGATTAGCAAGGAATATCAGAAAGCCAAGTCCTGACTGTGGCGAAAGGAGGAGCTGGGGATGGAGTTTGGTGGGTAATTTGCAACCGGAGCAACTATAAAAGCTGCTGATATGCACTGACTAGTAGCTTAATACTAGGCAAATGGCCGAGATAGGTGTTGTATTCCTGAGTAGTAGATGTGATAGCTGATAATCATCTGATGCAAGCTTGCCGTCTGGTGCCCTCTGTCACCTGCCATACTAACGAGCTTAAAGCTAATTTTTGCATTAGCGTACCATTGTTTTGTCAGTTTATGATTCAGACAGCAAGGAGAGTCATGTCACACATCAGACACTAGCTACCATTCATCCGCACCGTTTAATCGCTTTCGGTTCAGTTCCGTGACGCTTATGTTTGGTTAACCAGGCTTCCAGTGTTTGGTTATATCACCTAAATATGCCACTATTGTCTCTTTTTGAACTTTCGTATTCATCGCCAAGATCCCTGAAAAGGTAATGTATCATGTGTTCCACCAAAACAATCTTGAGCAGACAACATTTTCAGTATTGATAATAGAGAAAAGTGTATTGAGTGCAGCACATGATTTACTTTTCCTGTCCATTTTTCTGCTGATACTCTATTGCAGTTAGATGTTTTTGAGTTATCCAGCATTGGAAGGACAGCGACCGCGCATAGTCTCTCGTTGGGCTTTATGCCCAAGTGGTATTATTCTACTGACAATCTTTGTGAAGGTCATGGGACTCTTTTTTCTTGTTTTTGAGTAAAAAATATGAGGTTCAGTTAAGTTGTTGATTGTTAATGTATTATGCATACGCATGATTTGAATTACATACTTGTTGGCTTTCCTCTTATCAACTCAACATTGATAAACCCTCTTGTTGGTCATGCCATGCATCCCTTACTGTAAATGTGTCGTAAACAATGATTAATGCATGTTTCAGATGTGTCCAAATCCTGCTCACCAACTCCACCTGTCCTGCAGAATCATAGCTCCAACCCAAGTAATCAATGAAAAACTCCATTCAAAGTCTTCACATACTATAAACTGTCAGACAGGTTGTTTTGCGGGCTTAGATTGCTAAACTCTTCAGTGTATTGGTCCTCCAGGAGCCAGATGGACCACCCCTGCTCTATGCTAGGTCTGTGTTTCCGACTATATGTTATTTATTCGCGGTTCCATCTGCATCGGATTGGAAGCAATCATTCCCGCATTCCGTAATTCGCATCAGTGTGAACCAAATGCTCACTCTCAGATACTACTTTGACTGTTGAAATGCTAAATGGGTATCATGCGGGTGTCAGTCTTGCGTACCCTAACAATTTAACTCTTCAGGTCGATTGATGAGTGTCGCGGCTTTGCCTTACAAAACCATTCATACGTTCAGTCAATCTCGTTATCGCCTGGAGACAACTTTTGTTCCAGTGTTCACGCTATCTCAGGAACATCTAGATATTGTTTTTAACGTAAATATAGAGTGGCCCGCATGATAATGTATTTTACCCTACAAAAGCAGTATCGAAGGTTAAGTGTAAGTCGTCAAGTGTAAATGGTAATATATCATGCAATTACAGTGCTGGTCTCCCTCCGTTGCCTGCATCTGTAAATGCAGCCTTGACATATTGCATGTTGTCATATCGTGAGGTGTTTACATTACATTTAACATAACATTATCTTGAAGGTAGTTAATAGATGACCGGCCGGAAGGAAGACGTAAAGCTTGCCTCCACTCTCCATTGACCTTGTCGATTCCGGTGACCTGTCTTCGCTTCGTATCATACTTCCCCCCGGGCCGTCCGTTGTGCTGGTCCCCAGTTGTTCGCGGCCTTCTGACCGAGGGCATCCGTCCCCTATCTGTCTCTAATTGAGGACACTGTGCGCAGGGAGCCCCCGTTGCTCATCAGGATAGGACAGGTCCGCATCTGACGTGTCCTGCCTATGAGGAGGCCTTCGTGACCGTGGCTCGCCCTACCGGCGGTCATATCGTGTTACCGCGACTGCCTTCCAGCCTCCGTCGCAGTATGATCTATCTCAACGCCTCCTCCGAAAGAAAGGCGTAAAGGACAGTAGACGAGCAGCTACCAAAGAGGTCTTGAGCAAAAAAAACAAAAACAGGACAAAAAAACTAATGTGATTCACCCAAGCTGGAAGATTACAAGGTGTTAAGTGGTTAGAGGGAATGTCTGAGGCCATTTGTTTAAGGGCAGAGACTCATATCTTTCCGGTAATATGCTTCTATCACTTGTCAGTTTGGTACTGATCTAAAATACCACAAGGGAAAACAATTAAAAGTTTGGGAACCAACTAGAAAGAGTGATGGAGAAAATGGGGAATGTCTTCCATGAGCCAGAGTCCTATCTCCCTGTAAGCTAAATAAAATGGTTTGAGTGGCACCTTAATCTCTCTGATAACCCAAACTCACAGATTTGCAGCCAAGCAAAGCCAATGGCATCACATTCCCTTGGGACTTCACAGCTTGACTTTGTCAAGGACAATTCTTTGATTTCTTCCATTCCTCCTTCTGTCTGTAAGAAAGAAGGCTGCCTAGCCTCCATCATCGACCCCTCTTAGTCACAAATAAGCGGAGTGCACCAGTGAAGTCGTCATAGAGACAACCCAAGTAACCTCTGCTGTCAGTGTGCATCAAGACTTAACCTGTAATGGCTCCATCTGAGGTCTTGAGTCTAGGACAAACCGTGACTGCTGAGAGATTTGAAACAATTTTGTGAACTTTTGAATGCCTCAATGAGCAAGTGTATGTTTAGATTCAGTTAGAGAGCATCAATGGGATAGTTTAACCCAAAAAATTTAAATTCTGTCATCATTTTCTCATCCTCATATTGTTGCAAACCTGTATACTGTTCTTTCCTCTGTGGAACACAATAATGTATTTTGAATGTTTCAACCCTTTTGTCAGCATTCTTGCAATTCACACAAAAATTTAATAAAATATTATAATTACGAGGCAGACCTCAAAAAATTTTTTTACCATAGTACATGATTTGTAAATTAGTACATTTTGATGTTTGCGTCACATAACCAGCTCCATATATGTGGATTTTCTGGCATAGTAAACTTGCTAGGTAGCTCACCTGGTACAGCATCCACTTGCGATATACACAAGCAAAAATGGCATTGCTGCATTAGAAAATGCATTTTCCCCCTCCACTTTTCTTTTTTTAACACAGCGGGTTGAGTTCTATAACATTGCCAGAATCACATTCATCTGTTTTTCTGTTTTGGGAAAAACTGAACACGCTTTTAGCACCACTGACTGGACATTTCACTTTGAAAAAGTTGCTAAATGTGCAACAAGCAGTGTAATATTTTTCAGAAATGTTGCCACAAAAGGTTTTTCCAATGAGACTTGATGCGTTTTGCCGTATAATTCATTCAAGTGGGGTCCCGAAATAGTATTGGGAACTAATAATAATTATAATAATGACTACAAAACTGACTAGAAAATACGCCTTTAGAAAGATTACCCCCCCCGCCCCCCCCCCCCCCCCCCGCCAAAATTTTTTCCCACCAAGAAAGAACATAGGGGTTTGGAACAATATGAGGGCGAGTAAACAATGACAAAATTATAATTTTTAAGTGAAGTATCCCTTTAAAGGGGTCATATGATGCGATTTCAAGTTTTCCTTTCTCTTTGGAGTGTTACAAGCTGTTCGTGAATAGATAAGATCCCTAAAGTTGCAAATATCAACGGCGTGCTTGAGGGTACATGTGAGTGACAGCTTTGCTTCAGGCCACTGCAAGCAAATCGTCAAGACAGACCGCCATTGCCCACAAATTAGTGCTTCTGTTCTACGTTTTGACAAGACTACTGACACGCGCTGACATTGCGAGGGGGCTGCGAGACAGCTGACTCACAAGGACGGGTTCATATGCCCATTTCTCAATGACTTATCAACATTCCGATTTCCAGGGGATTGTCTCAAAGGCAAATAAGACCTTTTTACTAAAAGCCCACCTTAATATAGCCTAATTACTTTTATAAAATATTGAGAGTTTGAGAAGTCAGCGAGAATCCAGAGGAAAAGTTTGTTGTTCATAGTTGGATCTTTTATAGGCTACGAGACATGATATTGATTGTCAGCTGTTTCATTGAAGTAACAACTTTTTCGCTTTAGAAACTATGATCTATTTGTGAGGAAACTTCTTACCTAAAATTAAAAAGGCAACTATATATTTTCATGTACAAAGATCTACTTATACTGTGTGAGAAAATTGATATTGTAATGTTGTTTTAAAATGTAATAATTGGCTTTTATATTGTCCCAATGTACTGAAGCCAAAACAAATGATTAATTGGTTTTATTATATTTTATAAACATAGTCACAGTCATATGTTTTTTTTCTAAACTCTCTTAGGTTAATGTTAGTTATGAAAGCGTATGAACCGGAAGAAAGGCATTATTAAAGTCAAATTTATCTCTAAGATAACAGTGGAAGTTAACATGTTAACTTAGACAGCCTTAAAAATACATTTAGTAAAAAACATTTTTTTTTTTTTTAAGTTTTTCCACTGACTCCATCGCACCCTCTTGAGGTGACCCTAGTTTCATAATCTCTGACTTGAAAACAAACTCAAAGGAAAAAATTGTTGTCAAACAGGATGAAAAAAGCATATCAGTTAGTCCAGATGGTTGATTGTAGACTTTGGTATCTTGGTAAACTGTTCTCTTTTAATGCATGAGAGATTATTGGTGACTTTTTTTCTCAGCAGAAAAATCTGAGAAGCATACAATTTGCATTCCAAATAGTCTAATTGCTCTATGGAAATGACATATTAAACAGATTTCTTTTGTATTTTTTTTCTTTCCCTTTTGTTAAATAAATAATCTCAGTGCTTTTGTAATGTAATAATATCAAACATATCATATTGTATTTATGAATGAAACAGCATCTTCTTACACAATCTTAAGAAAAGAGGGAGTACAACTCAGCTGCAACTGCCTTTAGTGTTTCCCTCTTAATTACAATGCTAGTTAATTATTTCAGCTTTACACACAATGTCAAGTCCTTGTGCCTGGCGGCAATTAGAGATGTGCATTCATTAAAACCGCCCGTGCTCTTTCCCTAATGCAGCCATCAGCTATAGGCCATGCCTAACCATCCACACAGTGAGGGAACCTAATTAATAATTGCACACTCTCACATTTATAAACGCACACGTGCACCCTACTTTAAATAGAATGCACATTCCGTGAATTGATGGAGGAAAATATTTGGAGTGCAGCTCATGCTTGTGTTTATAGGGCAATAAAAGCTTTACTGAACTCCTGGAAGACTTAGTAAAAAATGCTGCCTATGCTGGCAAAATACGGACAACAAGGCTTGTCAGAATTCAATGATTGTGTTGCATCCTGTCTACTGAGATACCTTCATCTGATTGATTTTTGAAGGCAGCGTATCCTTCCATACCCACTATCCTGTGACATTTGAGAAATTAGCACCAGGTGCCAGATTAACACCAATAACTTGGAGGTATCTTCTTTAATTTTGAGTTATTTTTCAAATATCTCATTTGAGTTTTTTATACTGTGCTTCAGAATACAGTTAATAAAATATGCTTAAAAAACTGTCCTTCTACTCCTGTTAGGATAACTTCAAATAGGACTAAGCAGTGACCTTGAAATTTAGGAAATTGTAGGTTGTTTTTTGATCTCCTAATTTTGATCGCCACTGTATATATATAATATATTATATATACACACAACACACACACACACGCATGCTATTATGTACACTAATAAAGGCATATCAATGCCTGCTCAGAAGTCAGTTTCAGGAGGTACCTTTGTGTGCAAAATATTGTCTGCTATGGCTTCAAGTCTAAGCCTGAGCATTCGGATGAAGTCAAAGACTCCTTAACCTGTATCTCTCTATTTCTGTGTTTTTCTCAGTAACATCTTTGTGGTGAGTTTGGCGGTGGCGGACCTGTTGGTGGCCATCTATCCGTATCCGCTGGTCCTGACCTCCATATTTCACCGGGGCTGGAACCTGGGATACATGCACTGCCAGATCAGCGGCTTCCTGATGGGCGTCAGTGTAATTGGCTCCATTTTCAACATCACCGGCATCGCAATTAACCGCTACTGTTATATCTGCCACAGCCTCAAATATGACAAGCTCTACAGCGACAAAAACTCAGTTTGCTATGTACTGCTAATCTGGGCCTTGACGGTGCTTGCAATTGTGCCCAACTTATTCGTAGGCTCCCTGCAGTATGATCCACGGGTTTATTCCTGTACGTTCGAGCAGTCGGCGAGCTCGGCCTACACGATCGCTGTCGTCTTCTTCCATTTTATCCTTCCCATCATGATCGTCACCTACTGCTACCTGCGAATCTGGGTTTTGGTCATACAGGTGCGACGACGAGTGAAGCCCGACAATCGTCCCAAGCTCACGCCTCACGACGTGCGAAACTTTGTCACAATGTTTGTTGTTTTCGTGCTCTTTGCAGTGTGCTGGGCACCATTAAACTTCATCGGGTTGGCGGTGGCGATTTCTCCAGAGCGTGTGGTTCCTTTAATACCCGAATGGCTCTTTGTGGCAAGTTATTTCATGGCCTACTTTAACAGTTGCCTCAATGCAATCGTCTATGGAGTTTTGAACCAGAACTTCCGCCGCGAGTATAAGCGCATTGTGGTTTCGGTATGTACTGCGAGAATCTTCTTTGCGGAAAGTTCAAATGAAGCGCAAGAGAGACTAAAGAGCAAACCCTCGCCACTCATGACCAACAACAATCAGGTCAAGGTGGACTCTGTGTGAGTGTATATTGTGTAAGACGTGAAAAGATCACAACAAAATGAATGTTTGCTTAAAAGTAAGCAAACTTGATTTAGAAAAAATATCTGATGACCAAATATGTTGTCAGGAAGCAGCGCCTAGCCCTGAAACTGTGATTGTTGCCTCAACACAATCAAAACAAACAGGAAATGATTATTATCATTGTCTTTTTTAAAGCACTTTTTCATTCTTGGTCAGAAGTACTTGTATGTATGAATTCTTTGTTTAAATGTTTACAGTAATTGTATCAGCAAATCTATGTAAGACATACTTTATGTAATGATTTTATATGAGTTATCTAGTCTGAAGAGAACAAAAAAACAAATATAAAGGTATGATTGATATATTACTGTATATAAATATATATTGAGTGTGTTTCACTGATGTTGATCAATCAGTGGAGAACAAAGAACAGCGTTGTCAAAATGAATATCAGCATATCTCTACAATGCCTGGGCACAACTGTGACCACAACTTTATAAACACTACCAAAAGAGTTTGTTACGGAGTTTACAGTTTTGAAATGACCTCACCTGGTTCGACACTGTTACGCTCCATTTCAGAAAGCAATACACCTAGATTGCTGCTTTCCCACAATCCCCTGCAAATATCTTTGAAAGTATAGGGGTTCCTGCACTGTGGGGTTTCTATCCTTTCTGCTTGCTATTCTGTTTTTTTTTAGCATTACCTGTCTTTGTCTTTTTAAACATCTCCTTACCTTCCCTCCTTTTATTTTTCTTTGTATCTGTCTCTTTTACTCCAATATTTGTTGTGCATGAATCTAATGACAAGTTCATATGCAAACTAAAATAATAAAATAATAAAATTAAAATGTTTGATGAATAAAAAAATTAAATTGGAATGTCTGCATAAGTATGTGAAATTGATACATTATATATAATAAAATAAAACAAGAAAACAAATGATCATATCACTATCATTAGAAATGAAGATTTTTAATAAGACTTATTTCCTGAGAATATATTTTGAATTAAGTGTATTTTTCTATGTCATTGGCAAATAGTTTATTCTTGTTCTAAGCATAAATCTCAAAATTTTAGATGGTGTATTATAGTAATACATTTATTACTATTATTATTATTGTGAAAATAATGATAATACAAATTTGCCAACTGCATAAGCAAATGTCAGATAAATACATTTATTTTTAGGATAGGCAGATATTTTTACTGGAAAACAATGAAAGAAATATTAATTGATATGTTATTTTTTTTCTTTTACAGCGTGAGAGTTAATAAATATAATGCCAGCTGTTATTATGCATCACCTTTTGAATAACACAGAAAATAGGACAAAATGCAGGCAGTATTACCAATGCTCCAATATAAGTATTACAGTATTAGATTGAAGCTTATACAATGTAGTTTGAGTGACAAATGGAGCTTAAGTGTAGTTCAGGCAGACCACGGCGTGACAGCCAGCATCAGCTGACTCGCAGCTGATTGTAACTCCTCCCACTACAATTAAATAAGATACATAAGTTCATCTGTACTCACACTTGCCTTAGTCTGTCGCACAGACATGCACTTACCCTCCTCCATCCCCAACTCCTCCTTATGCAGGCATGATCACAAGCATCTTGTCCACGGAAATAATTTATCAGCTAATCGTTGCTTAATCTTTGATTAAAAGCATCTGCCAAATGAATAAATGTAAATGTTAATCTTATCCAGTCTCATTCACAGATCTGTATCACTTTTGCATGGAATTTTATATATGTTGCATTTTTTTTAACAATTCTGGTAATTGCATTAGGCTTTGGGGGTTTCAAACCTCAGTGAGGCTTGCTTGTGGACAGCTCAGAATCTGAACCCTTCAGAGCAAAGCCTATCGCCAAAATAATGTTTAGGACCTCTACAATAATCTTAATCAAAGAGAGTGGCCCTGACTGAAATAGTTCTAGCTGTACGCCCACAACTGCTGCATTTTCTCTCTCTCTCTCTCTCGCTCAGAAACATGACACATTGCAGTGAAATCCCTCTGTTTAATCCAACCCAACCAACTCAACGAGCGCGTGAGAGAGCGAACGAGTGGCATAAAAATGTCAGGATTTACACTGCCCTCTAACAGAATTATGCACTAATCTGAGCCTCTCCTGCCTTTATCGCCCTCTGCAAGAGACCAAGAGATTCATATGTATAAAGTTGAACGTGTTATGAGTAAGGAGGGGTGATTTACTCTGACCCCGTCCAAGTGTGATTATGGTTGGAACATGAGAGTTGGTCAATTTCGTGAAGGCTATAATTTAATGTTTGGAATTTTCTGCAAACAGCAATTTTAAGATCAATGAATCTGCGTGGATTTGCTGGTTCTTGTACACAAGATATGGGGCTATTTTAGAGCTGGATGTAGCCTAATCAGGGTTTAGTCTGTCGTAATATGATGATATCAGAGCTGATTCCGATTCTTTCTTTGCATTTGATTTGCTGATGAGCCTGTAAGGTCTGGTTTCCTAGACACAGATTAAGACTGTTCCTAGACTGCAAAGCATTTTCGATGGAGAATCACCTGTGCAAGAGTTATTTGACCCAGTCCTATTATTCTGTGTCTAAGCAACCAACCTCAGTAATCTGTGTATGGATTACTTTGCCACTGAAGAACGCATGCATTTTATATTCTTTTCAACCCCTGAGTAAGAATCTGAATCATCTGCATCATTGGTTTTTTATCATACACTCTAAGAAATGCTGGGTTAAATACAAGCCAGTGCTGGGTAAAATAGGACAAACCCAGCAACTGGGCTGTTTTGACCCAGAGGTTGGGTTAAACATTTAACCCAACAGCTGGGTCAAAACAGCCCAATTGCTGGGTTTGTCCCTATTTTACCCAGCACTGGGTTGTATTTAACCCAGCATTTTTTAGAACGTAACCTTGCAAAAATGTACATGGTTAAAAGTTTAGAATAATTACGATTTTGTAATGTTTTTAAAAGAAATGTCTTATGCTCACCAAAGCTGCATTCATTTGATCAAAAATACAAAAAAATCAGCAATATTGTGAAATATTACAATTCAAAACAACTGTTTTCTATTTCAATAAGGTAATTTAGTCCGTGATGACGCTGAATTTTTTAGCTCGTCTTCAATGCCCACATGATCCTTCAGAAAGCATTCTAATATGCAGATTTGATGCTCAAGAAGCAATTCTTATTATCAGTGTCAAAAACCATGTTTGCTGCTTAATATTTTTATGCAAACACTACTATTGATACACTGCCATTAAAAATTATTTTTTAAATAAATGCGGTTTGTTGTACTTTTTTTATTAATCGAAGTATTTATATGAAAACATAAAGCAGCAAAAACTGTATTCAGCATTATTAAATTATTGAGCAGAAATAATAATTGTTAATAACAGAACAGCAAATCAGCATATTTAAATTATTTCTGAAGGATCATGTGACACTGTGAAGACTGGAGTAATGATGCTGAAAATTCAGTTTTGCATCACAGGACTAAATTACATTTTAAAATATAAAAATAGATTTTTTTTTAAAGTTCAATAATAATTCACCATATATCTTTTTCTTTCTTTCAATCTTTATTTATTTTTTTACTGTAATTTAAATAAATGCAGACTTGGTGAGCATAATAAACTTCTTTCAAAAACATTGAAACATCATAAGGTAACACTTTATAATAACTTTCATTCATAAATCATTAACTAGAGGTGTAAAGAGTAACTAAAAACCATACTTTAGTAAAAGTACCTTACAGTGAAAATTACTCAATTACACATTGCAAGTCGCCAATTCCAAAACAACTTGTATAAAAGTCTTAGAGTATCTGATTTTAACAGTACTTAAGTATTTTACTTATACTTGCACTAGTCAAAGAGACATGCCAGTTAAAAACTGTAACGTTGTGGAGAAACTTGGGGAAACAGGCAGAGGCAAGGATCTATGTGCTAGTGATGTTACGTTCTTGAACGAATCGTTCTTTTGAGCTGGTTCTCAGGAAATAACCGGTTGAGCCGGTTAACAAATCGAACTGAATCAAACTTTAGTTCCGGGTTGATGACGCAGGACGCACAGCCTGAAGTAGCACGTCCAACTCAAAAAGAACCGAATGAGCCGGTTCAACCAACTGTCGAAGTTTGCAGAGGATTACCGAGGACTCAACAAGAACCGAATGAGCCGTGGCGAAGTTTGCCGAGGATTACCGAAGATTCTGATGAGTGAGTTGACGATACTGTGCAAGCCTGAGGCACGTACTGGAAATATGCTTGTTTATTATGACTGTTATTAATTTACATTTTATTAAAACCTGCAAAAACCTTTCTGTCGAGTGATGTAAATACATTTTACAATAGTTTATTGTGCATGCATATTATATTTAAAGTTGCTTAAGCAAAATCAAGGAGTTTATAAGACTGGTTTATTCATTCTTTATACTGTAGACATGTAGAACATATTCGCGTTTGTGCATCAATGTCTGTAATGTGTGCTGTAGGTGCGAAACTTCTAGGACTCTTATCCAAGTTGTAGGCTAGTCAATATTGGTCAGTCAGTCGTATCTGAGGATCCGCGAATGAAACTGTGACCACAAACACCATTAACTAAAGTGAATTATATGGTAATAATCAGCAATATGCTTTCACACAAATAACTTTATTTTTGAATGTTTCAATATGCGTTGACACAAATTACTTATTTGAATTTTTCATTGATATAACATTGCATTGAGTTGTTAGAAAAGAAATGCGTAGAGACGTTATTGCTTGATGACGTCAGGAACCGATGAATCGGCTTTTTGAACCGGTTCAATGAGCCGATCTGTCCGAAAAGAACCGGTTCGCGGAAATGAATCGGACTTTGCATCACTACTATGTGCAGGTATTTAATGTAAAAACTAGAACAACCAATAAACCAAAAACCAAAGGGAACAAAGAACAGAATGACAACCATTACATTCAACAACTCACAAGGAACTAAATAAAAACTAGGGCTATATATACATACAGGGGGCTAACAAGCTTAACAAGATAAGACACACCTGGGGAGACTAATCAAGGGGAACCAATGAACAAATGGACTACAAACACCACGGGAGACAGGAAGTGACATAAAAGTCCAGGGCAAGGCACAGAGCATGAAACAAAAACAAGAAAGAGTTGATTTGTGAAGAGAGCAATCACTTTATTTTCTAAAACCAAAATAAAATATACCACCTCAAAAAAAAAAAAAAAAAAAAGTCAATATCTTTCAAAAAGTCTCTTCAGTATAATGGATAAATAAAATAATGTTAAGTAAAATTAAAAAGCCGAAGCCTTCTTGCAGTGGATGTGCTGGTTTGGGCCTCATTGCCGGCTGCAGTCATGTCCTCATCTCATATATAAAACACCTGTGATTCACAAACACTTGCTAAGGAACTTGCATTCACATAAAGTAGCCTTGTTGACAAGTTTGGGTGAGTAAGTGCAAAACGCACAAGATATAGCACATTCAATGTGCTGTAGATGGCAATATCACTTTTTTTGTAGCAGAAATAAACTGCTGTAGAAAAAATTAGGTCCATGCAAAATGTAATGTGTAACTGCAACACTCATTTCAAATGTAGTGGAGTAAAGAGTACGGGGCATTATAATTTATAATATATAAATTATAATTTAATGCAATTATACTGCATTAAAATCACCCTTTTACTCATGCATTAATAACTGCTTATCAATGATTTATAATGCATTTGTAAGTGAGTTATTAGTCATTTATTAACACCTTTATAAACCCTTTATAAAGGGAACATTAATGTAAAGTGTTACCTAGTAAAGAATCACATTATCACAGGAATACATTACATTTTAAAATGTTTCAAAATATAAAAACGGTTCTTTCACCTGTAATAATTTTCAGATCTGTTTTTAATTATTTGTAATAAATGTAGCCTTGGTGAGCATAAGAGACTTCTTTCAAAACCATAAAAAAAATGTAATTATTCCAAACGTTTGATCGGTACTGTATATTAAATTCCAATTTATATTGTGCATAGAAAAATATGAGAAGGAAGAGGGGTCGTGGTCTCTAGTGATGTGGCAACAGTACAGTTTAAATGTTTTGCAGTCTATTATAACATTGTAAAATATTTGTTTTATTGTAACCTCTGTATACTGAGGAATTCATCTGTTGTGTCTTAACCCTTTGGGGTCGGCAAACGCGAATAAGCGTTTTGTGGCATCTTCTCCTGATCACACCGAAAATAACTTAAATTACACTTTCAGTTTTGATCTTACAGATACGAGAAATATATCAATTGAATCTGTAAATGGTCTACTTTTATTTTTATACACACATAATAACAACAAAACTTTGTGCATTTATAAAATAAAGAAAACAAACAGGGTGCGCTGTCTGCCGCCTTGGTCTGCGTGATCCTCATTTAGAAACGCGTCATTAAGATTGATTCAAAGTAGAGTCAGAGCTGAATTAAATGAGATGTGAAACAAGTCACATGACAGGGCATGAATCATCCATATTGGTTGCTGTTGCTTAGCGGCAGCCAAGTTGATTTGTGATCAAAATCTCACACAGAGACACAAATAACCTGAGATCTTGACAGGTGAGTATGAGGATACTGGCAGATTAGTTTAGATACAGATTTATTGTGTGACAATTTCAGTTCACATAGGGTGGCCTCCAGAAATGTGTCGGTATATTCTGTTTTTCAGCTGCTATAATACACAATGCTAACCATGTTTAACAGCAAGGGTTGTGACTTTCTCAGCAGATCTGCAATAAATAAATAAATGCATTTACTTGTAGTAGATTGATTATTTCTTTTAATAACGTCCAAAATTATAAAATGGTTATGGGGTGTGGACCATTGAGAATTATTGCAAACTTGTTCATTTTGAAATATAATTGATATGAGGAGGTAGATCACAAATACATGTGCATGAATCAACATGGGAGTGAAACCCCAGAGCTATAAATAACTTAAATTATATGAATTTGGTCAGATTTATGGAAAACGTGTCTTTTTTCAAATGTGTTTTACTTCATGCCATTATTTTATATTACTGCATAAAAGCCTGTAATGAAAAGGCTGTGTTGATAAATAGGTTAACAGTGAAAAGTAAAAAATAGGCTCATGGCGAAACCGCAATGCTTAAGTGTGTGAATTCTGGAAGCTATTAATATTTAATATAAAAAAAAAAGGCACTGCTTATATTAATTTTGCAAGCGGTGTGAAACATGCCTAAGGGATTGTTTTCTATGTAATCTGTAAATTGTAAATAAAAAGAAAATATATTTTTTTGTTATCTACAATAAAGCAAAGTGTTTTACTGGCATTTAACTAATCAACTGATTTGCATTTAAATACAGCTACGTATGGAGTAAATTGTACAGCAAACACAACTACAATACTACAATACCTTGTAGAGCCTGTCTGAATGTGTTGTGTGCATGCATGACATATTGTGCCCACATTTTGGCTTGAGCCTGTGAAAAATATATAGTCAGTTCTCTCTGCATGACAGATTGAACCGGGCAATGCCGGTGATTGCCAATACGCGTGGTGCAGTTTCATATGATTTTTTATTTCTTGTTTCTCTTTTTGTCCTGCATTCTTCCTTCTTCTGTGGTTCTCCGTCCTTTCGAAGGACGGCAATTCACCCACACACACCATCAACCAAGTGAACTTGGCTTGGTTTCATCACTCTCTGTGGCGAAGATGGATAGCATCTGTAGAGATGAAGAGTGGGAGAGAAAGTATGGGTGAGAGCCAGTTTACGGTGAGGTCAAGCACAGACCAAAACTGATATGTAAAAGTTTGCATGTCAAACACAGGTTTTCAGTTAATTACACCATTCACTATAGACTATATTAATTACATTATATTATATCAATTATATATAGTCAATGACAGGAATATTATTTATACTACAGTATATTATATTATATTATAGCAACATATATTATTTGAATATAACTATTCTTTATTAAAACATATATGTTTGACACTTGTTTTCTTAAAAATAATGATGTGCTTGGATAAACCATTTATAATAAACACTGGAACATTCAATTAAAAAAAAATGCCAAATTTGATGTCATAAGCACATATAATCCAATATATTTGTGTCAAAAGCATGCCGATTTTTGGATGAACTACAAAAGGAGAATTAATATTAGGCCTATAATTTTGGCAAAATTAAAAATTGTTTTGAAGTCTATTAAACTGGAAGGACAATAGTAAAATGGAAATCAGATTTAAATTCAGATTTCTTTAAAATCATTTTGAATGTTAATTGAAATAATTCTTTACAAATGTATCTGAGTGATCAGATCACTAACCATTTCCTACCCATGTCTACCTTTATTTAGCGCTTTCCACTTGTGATTGGCTCATCTGAGGAATGTTAATACCAGGTGTAAAAATAAAAAAAAAAACAAAAAATAAAAAAAAAAAAAAACAAAAAAAACAAAAACCATTAAAAAAAAAAAAAAAAAAAAAAAAAAAAAAAAAAAAAAAAAAAAAAATAAAACAAAAAAAAAAAAAATAAAAAAAAAAAAAAAAAAAAAACTTAAAAAAAAAAAAAAAAAAAAAAAAAAAACAAAAAAAATAAAAATTATTTAAAAAAAAAAAAAAAACCAAAAAAAAAAAACATAACAAAAAAAAAAAAAAAAACAAAAAAAAAAAAAAAATATTTAAAAAAAACAACAAAAAAAAAAAAAAAAAAAAAAACAAAAAAAAAAAACAAAAAAAAACAAAAAAAAAAAAAAAAAAGAAAAAAAAAAAAAACACAAAAAAAAAAAAAAAAAAAAAAAAAAAAAAAAAAAAAAAAAAAAACCTAATATTAAAAAAAAAAAAGCAGTCGAAGTGAATCATCTTGTCCTGCCTTACCCATGCACCACACTTTTCATCAGCGCAGGCACCAGAACACATAGACATAAAAGGGGCTTGGCACTTCCCTTTTTTTTTTTGGGAGTTTTTTTTTTTTTTAATAAATGGTATATGTAATCTGTGTGGTGTGTTTGTTCTGTTTTGGCACAGCTTTCCCTGTTCAAAAACAAATATAAAAAAAAAACATCGAAATATCAGGGCAGGTCAGGTAATGCCTTTCTCCCTCCTCGTCTCTGCAGCACAGCAGTGTAGCACACATTGATCGGCACATGCACAGAGAGAGAGCCGCAGAAGTGAAGCCTTCTCTCCCTTTCCAGTTGTGTTTGTCTTGGTGTGGAGGTGAGTGGTGATGAACAAAAGACTAAGCTACATGTGCCTCGAATTTACAGCTAATTACCCAAAAGACAAAAAGCAATTATAGTTAATTTGTCTTGCTAACATCAATGACTCGGCTACCATGTAAGTTAGCTAAAGTTAGCTAAGGCAATAGGAAATCTAGTAGGTTAGACCAGTGCACGTTCTTTCACTGCATGATTCAGTTTATTAAAATGCATTTAGAATGATCACGAAATTCAAGATATGGGAAGATATATTATACACAAACCCGATTCCAAAAAGTTGGGACACTGTACAAATTGTGAATAAAAAAAGAATGCAATGATGTGGAAGTTTCAAATTCCAATATTTTATTCAGAATACAACATAATGACATATCAAATGTTTAAACTGAGAAACTGTATCATTTTAAGGGAAAAATAAGTAGATTTAAAATTTCATGGCATCAACACATCAAAAAAGTTGGGACAAGGCCATGTATACCACTGTGTGGCATCCCCTCTTCTATTTATAACAGTCTGCAAACATCTGGGACTGAGGGGACAAGTTGCTCAAGTTTAGGAATAGAAATATTGTCCCATTCTTGTCTAATACAAGCTTCTAGTCGCTCAACTGTCTTAGGTCTTCTTTGTCGCGCATCTTCCTCTTTATGATGCGCCATATGTTTTCTATGGGTGAAAGATCTGGCTGCAGGCTGGCCATTTCAGTACCTGTATCCTTCTACGCAGCCATGATGTTGTTTATTGATGCAGTATGTGGTCTGGCATTTTCATGTTGGAAAATGCAAGGTCTTCCGTGAAAGAGACGATGTCTGGATGGGAGTATATGTTGTTCTAGAATTTGGATATACCTTTCAGCATTGATGGGGCCTTTCCAGATGTGTAAGCTGCCCAGGCCACACGCACTCATGCAACCCCATAACATCAGAGATACAGGCTTCTGAACTGAGCACTGATAACAAATTGGGTTGTCCTTGTCCTCTTTAGTCAGGATGACATGGCGTCCCAATTTTCCAAAAAGAACTTAAAATTTTGATTCGTCTGACCACAGAACAGTTTTCCACTTGCCACAGTCCATTTTAAATGAGCCTTGGCCAAGAGAAAACGTCTGCGCTTCTGGATCATTTTTAGATATGGCTTCTTTTTTGACCTATTGAGTTTTAGCCGGCAACGGCGAATTGTGGATTGTGTTCACCGACAATGTTTACTGGAAGTATTCCTGAGCCCATGTTGAGATTTCCATTACAGTAACATTCCTGTATGTGATGCAGTGACGTCTAAGGGCCCGAAGATCACAGGCATCCAGTATGGTTTCCGGCCTTGACCCTTACGCACAGAGATTGTTCCAGATTCCAGATTCAGATCTGAATGCACTGTAGATGATGATAACTTCAAAAACTCTTTGCAATTTTTCTCTGAGAAAATCCTTTCTGATATTGCTCCACTATTTTCGCCGCAGCATTGGGGGAATTGGTGATCCTCTGCCATCTTGACTTCTGAGAGACACTGCCATTCTGAGAGGCTCTTTTTACCCAATCATGTTGCCAATTGACCTAAAAAGTTGCAAATTGGTCCTCCAGCTGTTCCTTATATTTACATTTAACTTTTCCGGCCTCTTATTGCTACCTCTCCCAACTTTTTTGGAATGTGTAGCTATCATGAAATCCAAAATGAGCCAATATATGGCATGACATTTCAAAATGTCTCACTGTCAACATCTGATATGTTATCTATATTCTATTGTGAATAAAATATAACTTTATGAGATTTGTAAATTATTCCATACCTTTTTTACTCACAATTTGTACAGTCCCAACTTTTTTGGAATTGGGTTTGTAAAATGTTTCAAATAGTAAATCAGTAGCCTATCACGCGAAGACTGACGTTTTTTCCATCAAAAAGCAGCATGATTACAAATGTGATAATGATTTTATACAACAGTTCAATAAACAAAAAGTTAATATAAAGATACTTACGTTTTAGACACCATATTGCATGTTTTTCCTCTATGTCGCCAACAAATATAATTCCAATTTGTGTCTCTGAGCAACATGATGGTTTTTTGTTCCTGAATGAATCAACCGTTAAAATGATTCGGTTCTGATTCGTTAAAACGCTACAGAGCTCTGAGCACCAGAACGACCAGACACAGGAACAGTTTCTTCCCTCAGGCCATCCATCTCATGAACACTTGACAATAACTGTGGAACACACACTATTTATTCACTCCTACACTTATTTATCTAACACTCATACTCAGTCTACATTTCAATTTGCACATAATAGACCTGTACATACAACTGTCTATTGTTATATACCTGTACATACAATTGTCGATTTGTATTTTTTATTCCTTATTTTACTTGTTCCATTTTATTCCTTAGTTACTTGTTCTATTTTTCTATTTTTTAATTATCTGTGTTTTTGTTCTGTCACTGTCATTCTGTTACACACTGTGGAAGCTTCTGTCACGAAAAAAAAAATCCTCGTATGTGTAAACATACCTGGCAATAAAAACTCATTCTGATTCTGATTCTGATTCATTCTGATTCTGTCACAATGACTTATTAACAGTGACTTGCTGCCACCTACTGGCAGTTTAATTTCACATTTAAAGTATCTTTTCATTTTTTTTTTTATTATTTCAAATTTCAGTATTCAACTATGTTTAAAACATCAAAACAGTATTAATGCATTTGTAACTGCAGGTTAAATGCATCAATGTCCCCGCTACATTAAACAGTGTGTAAATGCATCTAAATGCCACTTTTTAATGCAGCTTCTGTGTTTTCTCTGCATTGCAAAGATGAATTTTATCAATACTGATTTCATTTGCTTGGTAACAGCCCAAATGATTATTATTCTAATTGACTGATTCAATTTAAGGTAAAAAAGGTAAAAAATCTATTTAAACTTATTGGAAAAGATGCATTTCTATCACTGCTGTGAACTGATCACCAAACCAGGGGGGGGAATATGCAGAATATCAAAAACTTTAGGAGTCAGCTGTTCATGGTAGTCCTTAAGATATCAGCACAGTCAAAATATAATAAAATTTGCATTCAGCACAAGCAAAATTTCGTCTAATTATAATTATCGATAAAATCCCAGAAAATATAGAGATATATTTTTTGTTACTATTGCACACCCCTAATATATTTAACGTTTTGTTTAGAAAAAATTAAAATAAATATGAGAAGTGCCCTTTTTTCCACTTGAGCTCCTGCCCCTCAAAAGGTCTGTGCACATCCCTGATCAGCAATATTTTTGCAAACACTATCTCTCTGCCAAGATATGTGGGACAATTCTGATAGACGCTTATGAATATGCAACAAGAGAGATCTCAGGAGAGATGGCCCCTCAACTTCGAACCGGGCTCCCATTTGCACTCTACTAAACAAATATTTGCATATTCATAAATATTTCAGCACTGACCTAGAACTAGATGTTGCTTTTTGGAACGATTC
The DNA here is from genome assembly GCA_018155175.1 of Sinocyclocheilus anophthalmus. Classification (NCBI taxonomy): domain Eukaryota; kingdom Metazoa; phylum Chordata; class Actinopteri; order Cypriniformes; family Cyprinidae; genus Sinocyclocheilus; species Sinocyclocheilus anophthalmus. The sequence continues at coordinate 120,216 of JADLZN010001877.1, read as the reverse complement.
TAAGAAGACCTATTATACCAAACAGATGCGTGAGCAGCAACATGGGATAAATGAATTATTGAATCAGCTGCACTCTTTACCAGACTGAACCCCAGGCACTTCAGAATTTAAAAAAATGGTGTTTGGCCATCATGAATAACCACATGAGGACTGCTGGCCATCTATCACCCTTGAAATCAAATCACTGTGGCTGGAAACACTCTGCAACCGGCATATAGATTAAGATTAGGAAATCCCGGTGTGAGGCAGATATTAATCCCTGCTGCAATGAAAGTGTCTTGTTAATCACTTACTGATGCCAGAGATAAAATGACCTAATATGGAAATATGACAGCTCAAGCAACATGATAATGTGGTGGAATTATGAAATGTGTAATGTCCATCCTGTATGTTTTTATTTCTATTAGGCTCCAATCTCTCTGTCGCAAGCTTTGAGGTCATCAGGGTCAATTTGATATCCTAGATGGCACACGTGCATTACTGTATCACAGGGCAGTGCAACCGGTTTCAGTTTTGACTTGCCCTTGACTGTATTCCAGAGGTAAATCGGCAGCATTCCCTAGCTGCAGGTGTTCAGGGTAGATTTCGGAGAGCTAACTCTATGTGCATAAAAACTATGCAGGTAGGGCTTTCCCTCCTGCTATTTTAAACCGAATCTACATCTACCTCTTGAGAGTATTGCCCTTTTTGCGTAATGTGATTTATTGTCAGTCTGTGCATCAAATAAAGAGGTCACAGAATCAAAAACAGACAAAGATCTGTTTTTCTGATCTGATTTTTTAATCTCATTAGCACAAGTTTTCTCTGAAACTGGTTTTACCCAACCAGATTCACCCGTTGACTTTGGGGATGGAGACTGCAAGTCAGCAGATTTTGCCCCAAGCTTTATGGCAGATGAAAAAGCAGAGCTCTGATGCAAGAGGACAGCAGGACCTCTGATATCTGCTTTTCACTTAAACTCACCAGACTTTGCCCCTGATAAAAAAGAGACTGGTTTTAAAACATCATATGCTTAACATAATGTTTTAATATTCTCCACTTGTGACAGAAGAACTGACACCGAGCAAGCATTAAGCAAAGCATTGTAGTTCCAGCTTTGTGCTTTTGTGTATTCATTTGCATATGAGGAAAACCTAGGAGGGGCTACAGAGTCCCCAGACAATTTGTAGTGCACTGAGATTTGATCATCTACATTAGACAGTTATTTAATCTGCCATTATGCTCCATTACCAATGATTTAGATGTAGGCGAGCCTGCGACTCATCTGGCAAATCTCTCTCACACACACGCTTCTTCAAGTCTGGCTGGCATGGTTGTGTTGCTCCCACAGAACATAATTTTACTCCACTGGAGCTGTTCTGCTTCACCGGGCTCTTTACATTCACCACAGACTTTGGCTGAATAAAATCTTATAATTATTGGGCCAATTAATTTTTTCTAGTCATCCAAATCTAATTCATTTTTTCTGGTCTCTTTCTGTCTTTCTCAGTAGTCAAAAACTTACGCTGCTGTTAAAAAGCCTCTTATGCTCATCAAGGCTGCATTTATTTGCATTATTATAAAATACAGTAAAAAGAGTAATATTGTGAAATATTATTACAATTTAAAATAACCGTTTCCTATTTTGATAAAATGCAATTTATTCCTTTAATGGCAAGCTTATTTTTTTTAGCGGCCACAGACTGGAATAAGTCTAGACTATATACAAATATCCATTCTTCATGATCCTTCTGATATGCTGATATAGTGCTCAAGAAACATTTCTTATTATTATCAATATTTGAAAACTGATTTTTTTTTTCAATTTTGTGATGAATAGAAAATTCAATAGAACAGCATATAGTTGAAATTGAAATTTATTACAACACAATAAATGTCTTTACTGTCACTTTTGATCAATCGAATGCATCCTTGCTCAGTAAAAGTATTATTAATTTCTTAAAAACACAAGCATCCTGTTGTACTTAAAGGGATAATTCACCCAGAAATTCTGTCACCCATTGTTGTTCAAAACCTTTTTGACATTTCTGGTTGAACTATCTACTAGTCTGTGCTGTTAAACAGTATGGGCTGTTTTGGTATAATCATGTTGACAGTTAATTTACTCATCAAAATTCAGTTAAAACTGTGGCTCTGCCATGACTGTAGTTGAAAAACTGACTATAGAAGAAAAGTAGTTCAAGCTAATTGCTGCTGAAGTGTCTCTTTTGGCAAAGCTGAGAATGCAACTCATTGCGTTGCTTATGAACTCTGTTCTGATAAGTGTTGGAAAACAACAGCATATGTAATCATGCTTGTGTAGCTAGACAACAGTATGTTTGAATTTGAAACCACATAATTATCTGCATGGCTCATCACAGAAATCATGACTTACTGGTTAGTGCTGCATATTTCCCCACTCTGTACACACAACCTTTACTTCATTTGTAAATTCACTAAACCATAAATCAAAAAAGCATTTCTGAAAGAATATATGACCCTTTCCACAAACAGGGTAGAAAATAGGCCCAGACATTTTTTTTTCATCAAATGATCAGTGAATGAAGCTCAGCCTTTAGAAAATGTTGACTGTAAGCATCAAGAGAGGTCAAACCGAACATAATAAGAGTTTTTTTTTCTCTCTATATGAGGTTTACATTTTTGCAACTGTTACAAAATTGTATGTAATCAAATGTATTTGAAACCCTGATTGGTTGGCACCCCCCAGGGCTGGTTTGTTCTAACAAAAAACACGAAAAGTTAAAAAAAAAATAACAATCTGCATTATGTTTTCTTAATGAAATCCAAAACTTGTTACTTACTAATTCTGGGGTGTTGATTCCAAAAATGAATGCCTGTTTTGTTCAAGCATGTCAACCTTTCTCACAAAATATGATGTGCATTTTGTAGCATTTTTGCTTTTGATTCCTTAATCACCAGAAAAATTACCACAAAGACATCATTCCCATCATCCACTGAGCCAGAACTATTTGTTCAATTCATATAGATTTTCACATGTATGGATGATTCTGAAGACATTATTTATGCCTAATCTTGATTTCAAGGTTAGACTTATGGTCAGTGACAGAAGAAAACGCAAACATAAACCAAATGTTTTGTGCTACATCTGTGGGTGTTTTACTACATCCAAACAGCAACAAAATATTACAGATTTTGTGGGGGGGAAACGTATTTAATTATATACTTCTGTTTAGGTAAAGTTCTTTGACATTAAACAAAGTGTTTGAAAACTTATTTCGAACATTTGAAATTTGACTGTTTTTTTTTTTAAATTTGAATAACACTGGTTCTTATTTTGTGAAATTAATGAATGAATTATTTATATATTTTTTTTAACTGAGCATCATCCTTTTTTTAAGTGATTTGAATATCTACTAAACCAATTGTCAACATTATGACATACGATTTTTAAATGTTGGATACAGTTGAGAAGATATAGCTGACAGCAGAAATGTGATGCTTTGATTATTTTGTTTGCAACAAAAGGCAATTTGTTTTTTGTTGTGTTTCTTTTTTACACCATTATTATATGCTGACACTATGTGGACCAGTGTCACCCTGACCCTTGTTAAAAGCGAACACATTCCAACTCATTCTGCTAGGCCTGCTGCAAGCTTCAAAGGACTGCATCGTTTGATGAATGAATCCAGTTCTTTAGAGGATTGCAGTAAAACTCAGTCATTAAAATTAAGTGGACAAGTACACCCCCATGAGATGAAACATTTGCCATTGAAGATGTTCTAGTATCAACATGTTTTGCTGGAGCATAAAGTGAGTGTGTATCTAAGCTGTGTTGGTTAACTAAATCCTTCACTGGCATCTGCGAATGCACATGCGCAAACACACACACACACACACACACACACACACACACACACACACACACACCTCATTTTTAGCCTACACTATCCCTTCTAATCATTTTGTGGCTTTTCAGCTGTCCTCTATTTTTAGCTTCCCTCATGCTCTGTGTCACAAACCAACCTAATGCCATTTCCTATCTAATCAGGATCACTACACATATTAATAATGCCCATCTCTCAACCAAAAGAGCCAGACTGCTAATTTCTGGCCATGTAGTTGAATTTTAACATTTCTTCAATTTGAACACCATTTATTACTGTTTGGACAGTGAAGAGAGAGACTCCATAACAGCTGCTCTTCATCTTAAAAGCCCTTTCATGAACAACACCTGATCTCATGAACAGACTATACTAGTTTAGCAAGGAATAGTTGCAGTGTCTTCTGAAGGCTCTGTCATAACTTGCTCTTATAGATATATAAATTATCTCGCCTGACCTGGATTCCCATGAACTTTATATAATGAGATACTAGACAGACCTACTTTGTAAGGGAACTTCATATGGGGTGAAAATACTGGGGACCACCAAATCTTTGGTTACCCACATTCTTCTAAATAGCTCATTATGGTTCAGCAGACTCATACAGGTTTGGAACAACTTGTAGAGTGAGTAAAAGATGACATGATTTTCATTTTTGAACTATCCCTATAAGACTATAAGTTTGCACTTGCCATGGACCCATTTAACTTTTTAAGGTGTCTCTGAAGCAGGGGGTGTAAAAAGTATTCAAAATGTATACTCAATGGAAAGAGTACAATACAGATAATCAGTGAAAATTTTACTCAATTAAAAAAGTACAAGTATCTGGCCAAAAGCATACTTGAGTTAAAGTAAAAAAATACAACTTTAAATTTTACTTCAGTATTATAAAAGTACATGTAGGCCTACTCCAAATAAATAAATAAACAAATACATAAATAAAGGAGATTCTTATTTCACCATGTTGAACCATCTTCTCAATGCAGTTTTTGTAAGAAACATATCCATATTTAAACATCAATTAGACTGTACAAATTAAAATCATTACAAATTATAGTCGTTCTCCATGCTTTCTTATTTACTGAGGACGAAATAGTATTAAGATACATTTTAAATTCTTAAAAAAAAAGAAAAAGAAAAATTGGTTTGTTGTTGTGAACTTACATTTATTGATATAAAATTTGCCAAGGAAATTAATTAAATTTATAACAAAACAAGCATTTTTTTTTATGTCAGAATCAAAATATCAGAAAATAATGTCTTTAAGGTTTAAAGGGTTAGTTCACCCAAAAATGAAAATTAGCTTGTGTTTTACTTACCCTCGAACCATCCTAGGTGTATATGACTTTCTTCTTTCAGACTGATCCAATCTGAGTTATATTAAAAATTGTTCTGGCTCTTCCAAGCTCTATATTTGCAGTCAGCGGGTGTTGCAGTTGAGCAGTCCGCAAGTTGTCAAATAAAGCTTGCGCATTCATAATAAAACGTGCCGCAGACGGCTCCAGGGGATGAATAAAGGCCCCTTGTAGCGAATCCATGAGTTTTTGTAAGAAAAATATCACTATGCTCCCTTAAAAAGTAAGGGAGCATAGTGAGTGCCGATTCTCTCTAGTTTTTGCAGTGTGGGATTTTTCAGGGAGTGAACGTTCCAGTGCTCTGGAAGGATTTTGCAATTGAGACAGCCCTTAAAATGGCCGACTCCCTGATCAGTGCACTTACTACTGAACAAGGAGCTGATTGAGACACACCACTAGTCTAGCGAAAACCAACGTTTGTTTACAGGTGCAAAGGAAGCAAAGTTTCCTTTGTTTACAGCAAAGGAAAACCAGTGTCCTATTGGCTTATATCGAAATCCTCAGACATTGTTCTTTACAAATCTTTGTTTTGTACTTCTAATCCTTGACCAGTGTTTTGTTTTGCTCTCTCCTCTGCGCTTCCACATCCGTAAATTCACACCGGACCTTACGCTATACGTCCTATGGGCGAATTCCAAACGGAAGTGAGCATCCCTATGCCCTACTCCCTTCAAAGGGCAGAGCCATTGAAGTGTGTTCTATGAAGGGTGTAGGCAATTACTGTCTCATATAAGCGTTTGGAACTCCCTTGGCGAAGAGAATGACTAACCAAATGTTATCTTGACAATGCTGCGCATATGTGCATCATTGACATTCAGCACTCCATCAGTTGTTGCAAATACATATTTATTTATTCTTCTTCTTATTTTATTCAAATATTGTCTAATTGTATCTTATTTACTATTAAGCTTTTTCAAACTAAACTTGCTTACACCACCGTCTTAAATCATATTTCTATCACTTACATTAAAATTTTGTTCTACATAAAAGAGACAAATTTACTTAGGCCTATTCTATTTACATTGTATTAAACTCGAAACAATCCATTTTACTTAAAAAGCATCGCAAGATATCCTAACAGAAATCACATGATCACAACGGAAAATACTCCGTGATCTTTTTTTGGTCCTTTTTGGTGCCCTCAAGAGCGAAAAAAGCCGTTTGGAATTCGTCCTATGTCATCCACTGGAATGAACGTGCATTGGACAGTTAGCGGAGGACGCTAGAGATCTACGGTTTATAAGTTAAATCTGGTATTTTCTTACGAAAAAGCAGGATAGCTACAGGAGGCCTTTATTTACCCAATGGAGCGGTGTGGGACAACTTTTTATTAGGATTGGAGGCGCTTTATTGACGGTCTTGGGACTATTGAACCAAATAAACCATATCACTCACTGCATTATTAAGTTGGAAGAGCCAGGCGTTTTTTATATAACTCTGATTGGATTCGTATGAAATAATAAAGTCATATACACCTAGGATGGCTTGAGGGTGAGTAAATGATGGGGTAATTTTCATTTTTGGGTGACCTATCCCTTTAACATATATGTCAGATCTGATAGATATATTTTTCGAAACCATGTATATTTACAATGCTTTGGCTTGTAGATTTCAGGCATGAGTCAAAATTTAATTTCTGTGGAAAAAGATTGAGCTGACTTTGTATTGAACCTGAAAAATTCCTGTAAGACCTAACTTAAGAGATACTGTATTAATGCTGACATTAATACAGAGAGAAGAAACATTTAAGAGAGAAACATTTAAGAGTGTGTGTAGAATCATGTTGTCCCTGATGATGCAAACTGGCGTGTTGGGATTTATAATCCAGTATGACTAAGCCTTAAAGAAAACAGACATGATCCAAAGCACAGCAGTAAGACCATCTCACTCCAAAAGTAAATCTGAGCATTGCTTGAGGTGCTGATTATATTCTACAGTAATGGAATAATCCCAGCATTTCTTTTGCAGAGACCTGATATGACACTAGTGAGTCACACACTGTAATGCTAAAGTGACATTTAAATAAACTGCTATTATTTTAATATAAAGCTAATTCTAATTACTATAGACAACCCTCTCAAAGAAATTTAGAAACTATAATAAAACATTTAAAAAAAACCTACTGTATAGATAACTTTGATATTATTATTTGGTGTGTTTACCTATCTATCTAAAATGCTGGATGCTCTGCATTGGCTTTTATTGTTTATTAATTAATCTAATCATTTTTTTCATTGGGTAACCTTAACCCAAACCCTACCTCTAAAAATCTCCTATGTTTTTTAATGCTTCATGAACATTCTGGCCTTTTTGAAAACTTTAACCAAATGGAACTTTTATCTGATTTTGCTAACTACTTTGTTTCTGTCCCCAAAGTATGGATATGCTTGAAATGCATACAAATAATTTATATTTGCCATCATAATCCATTTTAATAATATTCCAGTCCTCATTATTGAGATTAGGAAAGTAGAACACTCAGATACATTCATATGCACACACGGGTATGCAATATGCCAACAGATAATATACTGGAGCTGCCCCTCCTCCATATATGCATACATACACCCATATTAGGATGATACACAACTGCAATCCACAAACACACAAGCTAGCTTAATAAGCATCCAGATATCATGAATTCACATCATGCTATTTAGCAAACTGCGCTCTTTTGATAACAGACGCTCCCTAGGCCGGGCAGCTGTAACTGGGTGCAGATAAGACGTAATTATAACTGTTATTAAACAGATGAAGATAGTCTGTATGTGGTGGCCGTGATTGTGTGTTGAATTTGGAGATAAGATGCAGCAGGTTATGTGGGTTATGCACATATGTGGAAATCATTTTACTGCTTATGTGTTGTGTGCAATTGAGGTAGGATGTGAGAGCGTGCATGTGTGTGAGAAACATGTTCAGTACAGTAGAAGATGATATTTTGCACTCTGAGGTACAGCTTTTCGGAGGTGGACTAACATTGCAGGAAAACCATCTTTTATAGTACAGAATTATATTTTAAATGGACCATGTTTTTGTAAGATTGTTACTGTAAAAACTGTAATTATGGATCTATAAATACATTTGTTCAATTGTTGGTATGTTTTTAAAGGAAAATTATGTTGAAATTGGTTTGGTTGTAAATGCTCTTGACCTACCTAGAGAAAAAGAGCTTAATAATATGTAATCTAGTACATGGACCATCTTGGACAATGGTTGATTGTTATCAAATGTGTTATAAAACCAAAACAGCATAAAAACAACTAATAATTTAATACAGAAATGTAACAAATGGCATTATTATATATAATGATATAATGTATGTATGTATGTATCTATGTGTATATATATGTGTGTGTGTTTTACAATGTCATTTGTTAAAATTCTATGTTAAATTATTGGCTATTTTTATGCAGTTATGTATAATATATGACATACACATATTCATTATTTGAGTCTTTATACTTTCTTTCTTTCGTTTGCTTGCTTGTGGATGAGAAATTTCAACATAGTATTACTGTTTTTTCAGTATTTACAAAATATTGAGCTAACTTCAGGTTCCAACTTTATAAATCCCAATAAATCCTTCTTTAAAAAAAAAAAAAAAATCCTACTTTATAAGTAAGCATTTCATAAACTGATTTTCCAAAGAGCACAAACACTCTGTGAGTTACAAGCATTGTTCTATTGTGCTGTGTGTGTCTCTAAGTGGACAAGTTGGAAATTCCTAGTTTGGAATAGCGTTAGCTGTTTGTCCTAATCAAGGAGTCAGGGTTTAGCTGGTGTAATTAATATTAACCCCCTGCTGTTAGAGGCCATAACTGCATGTAAACAGTCTTTCTATATTGATAGTCATTCCAAAATATCCATGCATTTTTTTGGAGTGCAATCTTCAAATGTCATTCAGAAATATACATTCAGACTTGACTTGTCACAATCAGTCACAGGACATACTGTGGAGACAGCATGATTTGAATGTTTAAATGACAATTAAATGCTATGGCAGATGGAAAGATTTTCTGGGAAGATTTTCGTTGAATGGAAATGAATGAAATCAGCTTGGACATTCTGGACTTTAATCTAGGGAAACAATGGATGAATACAGCACCATAGTGATGTTTGCAATGTTACTAAAAGTTGCTAGAGTCAGGCTTCCTTACAGCATGTTGGTTTGGGAAACCTGTTTGCGAACATTGGAAATCATTATGTTTTGCAATTCCATTTGACGTTGCTAGTGGCACAGAAATGTCATGCTGTTATTTACAGTGACAGAACTCAAATATGTTGTTCTGAAATGTTTAGTCATTAGGTCTGTTCCCTGACCACTGTTTCACAAACACATTCATTGACAGGTGAGAAATCACTACATGTGTACGTGATAACACCTTCAGGCACCATTTCAGACTGATATGAACAAAATCTGCTTATGAGTAGTTGGTCATATTTATTGGGATCAGCAAGTGTAAGTTCTCAAAATATGGCTGCACTGGGTTTGTATGAGGATCAGTCTCTCCTGAGATATGGTCATTGTTTCGATATACGTGTTGAACTGGTGCTTTGGCTGTCAGAGAGCAGCAGGTATCTTAGTCAATCTCTTAAACCACTTACCGCATTATTTAGAGTGAAGTCCAGTCATATTTTTTATTAACATGTGCAAGCATATATTTTTAGCATCTGGGAGAGAGGAAAGAGTATGCCTGCATGAAATGTTTAGTTCTCTCCTCTATCATAATTAATTAAACAGGGCTTTCATGTTGTGCACGCTGTAGCTCCTCCGCGTGAGCGCGATCTCGCTTCTAAATTGCGAATAGCAAAACTGCATCATAGACAAATGTCTGAATATTATTGCATATAAAAACAGCTGGCGACTCTGGTGAGATAGAATTTGCAAGCTAATGTTTATATAGCAGCAATAACTAATGTATGGGTGTTTTCTTAAAAGGGTTATATGATGCGATTTCAATTTTTCCTTTCTCTTTGGAGTGTTACAAGCTCTTGGTGCATAAAGAAGATCTGTAAAGTTGCAAAGACTAAAGTCTCAAATTCAAAGAGATATTCTTTATAAAAGTTAAGAGTCAACCACGCCTACCTAAAACGGCTCGTTCTAACACGCCCCCACATGTCTACGTCATGATGTGGGAAGATTTGCATAACGCCACTCAAATGTTCACGCAAAGAAAGAAGGTGTAACTTTTATTCTCGCTGTGCCATCAAACTGCTGAGAAGGGTTTATACAATATTAAGACTCAACCGTTTTTCTCACTTTTCAGTGAATTCTCAAAGGACTAGAAGTTGTGAATTAGTAATGTGCCACTATTAGATCAAGAGCCATTCGTGGCTTCGATATTTCTTCAACGTCATCGCCAAGGAACTCTCTGAAGATCAGCATCTGACTGTGAAAACACGACATCTCACTGTGAGCTTTTACACAAAACAGCCAATTAGCCACACTTCTCAAATTAAACAAGAAGAGCATAGTGAGAAGGGAATATGAGAGTAATAGAAACTGTAATGGGGAAGAGGTGGGCAGCATGGAGAACTCTGCTCTGTCAGTCTCTAAAAGGTCTGATTTGAAGGTGCAAGACAGAGAAAATTCAAGCTGTGAAAGTCATTATGTCTGTTAATAGATTTTGCATTAACACAGGCTGTTGGTGCTCTTCTCTCGGTGGCAGTCCGTTTACCGCAGAAACCCAACAGGTGTAACCCTGTCACAACTCCTTGGCTTCACCCTGTACATTTTGACAAGTTATCCACACAACTCTGCCCTGCACTACTTGCTAACAGACATCCTGATCCCGTTACACCTTGTCAAATTAACAGATGTCAAATTCTTTTTCAGTTTGTGTTGCATAAAAAGTCAAGAAGCTTGGATAATTTGCTATATTACTAATAAAAACAGATCTATTTGACAAACCACACACAATATTTTACAGTGTAATGTCTGTATTAAAAACCGATTTAAATAAGGACATTGAGAGAATAAAAAGTGTATGCAAATCTCTATGATTCCTAAAGAAGGTTAAGAGGAGACAGGTGAACAAATCACTGCAGATGTGGCTTTGACCTGCAAAGGAATCAAATATTCAGCATGTTTGAGATTTGAGTTGGATTTTGGTTCTGTGTTTGTTTTGAAAATGTCTACTGGGGTCAAGAAATGTGTCTAAGCTGTAACACATGGGCAATACATAGTTTAATCAATCAGAGAGTACGGTGTAACAACTGATTTTTAAAAAGTTGTATATAAAACAAAGATTATTGGAATACGTTTTACAAGAATATGCTTTTTAAGTTGTTCTATACTTCAAAATTTCAGGTACAGTTCAGTGGGTTACCTGCTGATTCTTTGTAATAATTTGTGAAATTTACAAGCAATTTCTGAGTAAAAATGGTTTCAAAGACAATTTTGTTAAATGATACTGCATGTATCAATATGTATGAATCAATCAGCTGATGTAGACATTTTTGTATTGACATAAAAAGTTCAACAACCGAGACAAACTCATAGTAAATTGATCTGATTTTGAGCTCTTACAAACAACAGATATATTTACTATCCCATCCATCCATGCATGATGGAATTAAGCATGATCAGGGGTCCCTTCATGGCAATTAGGTGACATTATCAGATTGATCAATCAAACCTCTTACAGAACATCTTACAAATAATCATTATAAAGTACCTGTTGGTAGTGTTTACTGAGATGACCTCCTTTAAAGCCTTAATGCCGCAGTGTACTGTAATGTTTTACAAGGCCCAGTATTTTTAAAATGGGTGGTATTAAAAATGCATGGAGGCTGAAAACCACCTGTTGTGACTTTATTCACTCTTGAACTTTTGTTATTCTCTTGGTACTTATCCCCCTGGTTCTCTGGATACTTTTTAAATCTTGATGTGTGTAGGAAACAGTATATGTCACGGAAAACGAGGCTAGATTCAGGTGCGGGTTCAACAGGTGCTTTATTGTACAGAGATTATCACCGCGGGCAATGAGCACCTTCGCGGACAGTTAGTGTGGACGTGGAATCCCCAACCACACCGATGGGTGGATAGCAGTGGCTGGAACAAGCTGCAACAGCGGCAGTGGAGATGGAGCCGGAGGGGCAGCTCGCTAATCCGAGCGAGAGGCTGAGAAGCCCAACAACGAGACCGCAGAGTCCCAGGGTACACTCTTAAAAATAAAGGTGCTTCAAAAGGTTCTTCAAGCGATGCCATAGAAGAACCATTTTTGGTTCCACAAAGAACCATTCAGTCAAAGGTTCTTTAAAGAACCATCTCTTTCTTACCTTTTTGTAATCTGAAGAACCTTATTTCGCCACAAAGAACCTTTTGTGAAACAGAAAGGTTCTTCAGATGTTAAAGGTTCTTTATGGAACCATTTAGACAAAAAGGTTCTTCTATGGCATCGTGAAGCACCTTTATTTTTAAGAGTGTAGGCGGATGCCGGAGGAAGCCCATGGTTCCTGAATGCACAGAGAGGTGCGGGAAAATAAACAGACCGCTACGAGCACTGGAGCCTGGATGAGACAAGACAGGACTGGTAAGCGATACTAACACTGACAGTCAGAGCAAGGGAATAATCACAACAATCTGACAAAAGACAGAGAAACACGAGGAGCTATAAGGAGAAGCTAATGAGATGACCAGAACCAGGTGTGAAACAAGAGGAGAGCAGAGAAACAAGGAGGGCGGGGAAACGATCATGCTGACATATGCGCACGTGGCGAACTGTCAAAACAAGCACGCACAACACACAAACACAGAGAAAGGTGATCAGACCCGAGACCCGACAGTATATGCAACTGGCAAAATGTAAATATGCAAGTTTCTCATTGTGCTTAATGCAGTCTTTGGATGAGGCCCAGGTAGCCCAAATGCTCTATATGTTGCCCTTTCCAAGGATAAGATGCCCAGAGGGGGATGCCAGGCTTAATGCAGAGGTGTGCGTGTGTTAATAGCATATGGGCCAGCTGAACCTTGCTGTATGTGGCATATGCTTCACTCTTTGCAGTTATACTTTTTCCAAGCCCATCTGCACCACCACACCCCACTGTGGAGGACAGTATGAAGGTCATTAGAAGTGATTCTTACATAAAATAAGCAGAAGTTAAGAATGTGATAACATGGGTTCATAAATGAACCAATTTTACTAGAATCGCTGAATTGTTGTCTGAAAAAATTGCACATACACTGACACTCCAAGAATTCATTTTTTTTGCATTTCTGTTGTGCTCGCATATGACACGGCATTCTAAAAACATGCTGCTCAAGTTTTACTATATTAGTACAATTAAGTGACAGTATGTAACGAATCAATCCACTGAAGGCGAGCGTAGTGAGAACCCAAGTGCAGTTTATTTACAGAGTGATCCAAACAATAATCCAAGACACAGACTTGACTTGACTTGACTTGACTTGAACAGACATAGCATGAGCAGACTTGACACAAACAGACTAGACTCAACAACAGCGGGTTAAATACATTCAATACACGACGAGGGCACAATGGGAACATGAAGCTACTTATAGGAAACAAGAGGGTCACATGACAAGAACAAACCTATGGGAAACAAGACACATGACTAGGACAACCAATCAGAACATGACAGATAAGGGAATCACATGACTAGACAATAACCAAATGAGAGCATGACACAAACACCAGGCAGAGAGACATGAGGCAAGGGAAGCATGACACAAACAGGGACCATGAATAAACTCCAAAATAAAAGACATGAAAACATGAACATGAAACAAAACCCAAACCCCACATTACACAGTATAAAGACAATTATTCAATTTCAGAAGCAATTATTTAATTTGCTCGTGTTTATAATATCACATGAAGTATTTTTCTCACACAGCTCATTTTCTCAAACATGAGAATATATACATTATATAGACAAGTTGCTGTTGGGAAGTTGTTATACCATGTGCAAGCAAAGTCGGTAAATTAGTCAGATGCAATAACATTGACTAGCACTTTTGGGAAAAAGAAAATCTCCAAATCAAAATGACTGGAACGCAACAGGAGGGCTAATTTCAGAAACAATTATTTAATTTGCTTGTGTTTATACATGAAAATTAATAAAAAAACAAAAAAAAAACATTTTAATTAAAGAAAATTTATCTTTACTGTCACTTATAGCTCTATGATCAGCACAGCACACTTTGCTAAGTTCTCTGTATTCAAGCTACTCATGGCATTGTCCCTCTCCATCTGGCAGAGTTACTACTATACATTCATAGACACCTGCACAGACTCTCAGGTCTTTGTCTGTGGTTTACCAGCTGTCCGTGGCTTAGATTATATCCTACTTGGGTGGTAGATCATTCAGTGTTCATGGATCTGTCTTCTGCAAAGCCTCTCGAAAATCTTCTCCGTATACAGTATTTTTATTATTATTATTATTTTTATCTATGAAAGGCTTTATTTTACCAGAATCCAGTCAAGTTAATTCCCCTTGAGTTTTATTATAAATCTTGCTTTGTGCTCATATACAAATGTATGTCTGTTTTTCCTCACTGTTTCAACATGTGTTTTATGTCAATGTGACAATCTAATGTTTTTTTTTTTGTTTTTTTAGACCTCGACAGCAGCTGGTCTACTTTAGTTATTTGAAAAACAAAACAAAAGAGCAGTATCAAAATTCTGCAAAACATCTTCAAAACAAAAGGTTATTATGATTTTTCATTTTTGGAAAAACTCTTCCTTTAATGGGGTCACATCGTGAAGAATCAAATTGTTCTTGATCATTTGAGATAAAAGAGTACAATGTACTACGACACATACTGTAACTTTCAGAAACCAAAACCTATCTAGTGAGGATAAACTTGCATGAACTGATAAACTTGCCCAACTACACTCAAAAATAAAGATTCTTTATTGACATTCTAGGGTTCCATGAATAACCTTTAACATCCATTGAACCTTTTCATTGCACAAAAGGTTCTTTAGAGTGGAAAAACATTCCTTAGAAATGTTCTTCACACTAATAAAAATGGTTCTTTTAAGAACTGTTCACTGAGAAAGGTTCTTTGGGAAACCAAACGAACGAAACCCCCCTTTTGAAACTTTTAGTTTTAAGAGAAGTAAGGGAAAGTGGTATAGATATTCCACATGGCAAAATATTTATTTATTTATTTAGATCTTTAGATATTTTTGACAATATATGAAAAATGGCCAAAAAGTATTCAAACATATTTTCCAGATACATTTTTTTTAAAATTTGTACATTTTAAAATAATAGAAAGTGGTAATGATAAAATTCTATAAATGTTTTGGCACACACTTTACTAACATACTTACAAATGGACCACATATACAAAAAAAATCCAGAATTATATATATATAATGATAATGATATGACCCCTTTTAGAGCTGCAGTGAAATTTGTGAGCAAAAATGACCAATAGTAGGTTAAGAAGAATAAGTTGTTATCTTCAATTTGAGAGAATAATATGAGAGAATGAGTTTGAATGGAAAGTAGTACAAACCCAAGAGTTTTTTCTGTTGTTCGCAGACCCTGACTCACCCCCATTCCTGATCTGAGTCATTGTGTGCATTACACAGCCAGTGTGATTATGATTAAACCCCTTTTTATAACTATGACCCCTAAAGCCTGAGACACATCACATGAATACTTATATGTAGTCAACAACAGCAGGAGAATGGGAAAGGCTGTTGCTGAGGTGAATTAAAAATATATACCTCATGGGGGAAGATTAAGGGAATTGGAGAGAGACAGAGAAAAAGAGAAAGAACAGAAAGAAGGAAAGAGTGAAAAACAGGTCAAGAGAAATAATGAGTGGCAGGTAGAGAAAATTAATAAGAAATGAAACAGCGAAGGAGAAAAGCAAAAAGCTGGACGAGGAAGAGTAGACCGTCAGACAATGTGTGTGTGTGTGTTTGTGTGTGTCTGAGAGATTGAGAGAAACTCTGTGTAAGCTACAGACAAAGAACACCAGAGGCACAATCTAAGAATAAGACCTGACGCGTTGTCTACTGTTGGTTGGCTTCATTGCCTGACTGACATATTCGGTACTGGACGAGAGGACATTCATATGATGTCAGCACACATTCCCTCTCACACATCAAAACCAACGGAGCGGCCCGTCTGCAACGATGTTTCAGTGCAGTGTCCTCTATGGTCAGCTCATAGACTCAGACTTTGCAAAGCGTTTAGCACTTGCTAATGCTGTGGGCATGTGCCAGTTTACCAACATGATCATTAACTGGAGCTGAACTTCACAATCAGCCAATGGCCATTTTTCTTTTGAGAAATAGGTGCTGAATGTGATAACTTCTCAAGAATATAATTTTCAAAGTCTGTTACAGAGTAATGTGGATCTAAATTTGATTTAAACAAGAATTAATCCATTATGAATGAGAAAATTGTTTATTTAATTACATCTGGGACTTTATAACCTCTACAGCATTAGTACATGTATATTTCACAAATTAATTTTCATTGTGATATGGAGCAGCCCACTTTGCATATGCAGTATGTCAGTGTCTATTCCCACAAAATGATGGATTTAACCATTCTGAACAAAACTGAAAATCTTTTGTCCTAAAATATACTGATAATTAGCTGCATAAATCTACAAAATGTATCCGTACCAACTTACCTCTTAATAAATCTTTTGTCATTGCATGCAATGATTTCATGATCAGGGCAATTTTGTAGTGTGTACGGACTAATGTTTAGGAAAGTACTTTGGTGGATATGCTTCACTTTTACTTTTACTTAAACTTTAGGGTTGTACCATAAATATAGTTATTTTTGGTCTTTTTATCTGTTTATTTATAGAAAAAGTGTGGCGATGACAAGAACTGAAAAGAAGGCAGAAAAGAAACAGGCTCTGGAAATGTCACATGAACGTGAATGTCATGACATGAACGCTTTGACGTCACTGCGTGCATGTGCACCGCTTGGTCACATCTCTGGTATGATATGATTAAATGGTGTTGCTTAACTTTGTTGTTTGAATTTGGGCTGTTTTTATCAGACGTGTCAGATGCCATCATCAGTGGCTTGTTAATAACTTTGTTACCCTTAGTGCTAATTCAAATGCTGTTAACCTTAGATAAAAGCAACCTGGGATCATTGTTAAAATGTGGATCTGTTTACAATTTTGAAAAACTCCACATTAAGTACCTATACATACAATTTACTGCAGTTTCCAACTGTAATGAACACAATACATCCAGTAAAATAACAGCTTTTATTAGTTTTCACACAAATGATTATGATTACAGGGACATATTGTTGATTAATAAAGATTTACCTTTGCATGGTTCCTTGCACAATAATATGTTATGACTTCAAAACACTTTTATCATATTGCATGATTTGTAAAGAAATACATTTTCACGTTTCCATCACATAACCAGCTCCACACATATTGCTTTTCTGACATGGTAAACTTGCTTGGTAGCTCACCTGGTACAACATTCACTTGCAATCTGGCTCGGGTGCAAGTCAAGTGATAAACGAGTCATAATAATAAAAATAATATAATAAATAATATACTATACTCAAATAATGCATTTTATTTATTATGCGCTTTTCTTAACTCAAAGCGCTACAACTGCAAGCATAGGTAACAACAACAAGCATGGGTTTCTCAACCCATAGCACAACCACAAGCATAATAAAATAACAGCGATAAACACAATAAAACAATATAAGCATATTCAGATACAGTAAGCAACTTAAAAAAGATAAGTCTTTAAAAATTTCTTAAAGCAGTTCAATGTTGGATAATCTCTAATTCCGGCTGGTAGAGCATTCCACAGTCGTGGAGCTGAGACAGAGAAAGCTCTACGACCCATAGTTTTTAATTTATATGCAGGCTGCTGAAGGATACACAACCCAGCTGAGCGCAAAGGGCGAGCGGGAGTATAAGGAGCAACTAAACTGGATATATAGGAAGGGGCAGTCCGATGAATAGTTTATAAGTTAAGATCAGGATTTTAAAATCAATACGCGCTTGAATAGGAAGCCAATGCAAGTTTTGCAGTACCGGAATAATATGTTGACGGGCAGTTGTATACGTTAGTACCCGAGCAGGGTACAATATCATGACTCATGCTGAGTGCAAAGATTTGTAGGAGGCAAGTTATAATGGTATGTTTGCTTCAGCAAATGCATTTTTATCTCTCGGCTGGTTTTGTTAACAATAGGTTTCAGGTTGAGTTTGGTGTAAGTGGTACTCAATTTTCAAACACAATACAACATTAACCTTATATCACCACTCACTGGACATTTAACTGACAAACAGGATATTTATCTTTAAAAGTATAGTGAAATGAAGAAGCAAGAAGCAATGTAATTTTGAAAATACATTACAAGCACATATTTCCAACTGGGTTGGATTAAAAAAAAGTACAGTGAGAAAGAAAATGTAGCACTGAACTTTTGTATTCACTCTGTAAAATGTGAGGGAAATCAGCTACACTGACTTCTTAATAAGCCTTTAATCTCATCTCCATAATTGATAAGTTCTTTTTGGAAAATCCATAATTGCTGAGCCGAACATGCTAAATAATTAAGATGACCTGCTGTGCATATGATACATTTAGAGTAACAAGGCACATTTTACACTTCCCTTTTTTTGAGTAGAACTTAAATCTTTTTTCTCCTCAGAGCTTTGTGAAGATATCCCATGATGTCTCAAGGTCTCATTGACTGTACTGAGTCTAATCTGTGGCTACAATTGTCAGCCACATATACAATAATGTTAGCTGCCTAGAAGTTCAACTTTATGGGAAGGAATAAAAAGAAGAGAGGTAGGAGAGAGGGAAAGCCAGGACAGCTCAGTTCCTTTGGGTCTCAGTGGCTTGTCGCCTGCAGTAAAGAAGTCAGTCAGGGTTTCTCGCGCTGATTCCCGTGGGTACTGACGCTAATATGAAGTGTCCGTGCTAGCGACAGCTTTGGGAGAGAGATGGTGGAGCGCAGAGGCTTTGAAGCCCTGCTCTGTTTAAAACGCTTCTTGCTCACAGAGTCATCATTGCCTGAAAACGTGCATGCTGTTTTTAGAAAGTGCCCTAACTCCTCTGTTAAGCTGTCTGCTCTTGGAGGTGGCTTTGTTGGATAAAAATAGATATGTTCATGTGGAGTCCTCTAAATATTTGATGCAATGTAATTTGTTTGTGAGGACCAAGCAACAAGTCCAAAAACACGCAATGAAACAATGTGAAGGAACTGCTGCCAAAAATACATACAGTATAGCCTGTGCTCTCAAGGCTTTTGATTGGAAGAGCTTGTTGAAGTCAGAACTGTCCTAGAAGTTCCCTTTCGATACTACACTCGTACATGACACATATGGGAAAAAAGCATTTTTTCTCCTGAACTGAAGCCTTTTCATTCACGCAGTGAAACTGCATGGCGATTGGATCGATCAGTGTATTAAAAACTAACCAATGGCTAGGCAGGGGAGCTGCACGAGCCTATGGCGATGAAGCCCACCAAGCCAGCCAAAGCCCACCAGAACGGGCGGGGCATCTGGCTATATAAGTGGGCTTTTGCTACAGGATTCTCAGATTTCTTCTCCTTCAGCGATGACTCTTCGTCTTCAAGCTGATCCAAAGCCGCTCGCCGTTGACACACCTTTGCAGCCGGAATCGGGACCTCTCAGCATGGCTGACCTGCTTCTCCGCTGCTCCGGCGAATGCAAAGTTACGGTCAGTTTACCCTGCCCTTCCGGCATAATTAAAAGTGCTTCTAAAAGAGCAAATTGGCGTTGTTGCAAATGCCACGCCCAGTTCTGCTGTTCGTGCGGGACTCCCCTGCACTCTGATTACGGCCACACAGAGTGCGTTTCCTGCTTGGGGAAATCCCATGTGGAAGCTGCGCTCACGGGAGCTTTTTGTTCCAATTGTGAGAGCTTTAGTCTCGCCTCTCTCCGAATAAGGATAGGCTTTCTTTTCACGAGAGAGACTCCACCCCTCGCGCCTTCAGTTTTCTTCCTTCACAGGGACCTGTGAGGAAACAAAACAGCGGGGCGAGGGGACTACGAGCGACCCTCAGGATGCGAGAGAGCCGCTATTCGTAGGCACAGATCGCGTGCCTTGCTCTCGCCCCAGAGAGAGTATTCCCAAGTCCTTTTCTCCCGGTCTGATCAGTGTCCCTCTGCTGGTGTGAGCGACCTGATCTCATTCGGGGGAAGTGAGGACGAGCTGCTTGATGACAGCATGTCATTGGCAGCATCGGATGCAGAGGAGCTGTTGGGCTCGGTAAATGACCCCACCGCCTCACCATCGTCCGCGCCCAGCGCCACCAAAGACGGGATGGATGCCGAGCTTCTCTGTATCCACTCCAAAGCAGTTGAAGCTGGGTTTAGAGTGGTCTCTGCCAGAGGAGCCCTCTCGCAGCCGTCTGTATGAGTGGTTCCTGCCGGGGCGCCGCCAAGCCCCTCGTCAGCGTTCCTCTCCATTTTCCCTGACGAGCTCACCAGATCATGGCGCCTCCTACTCCCCCCCGCCCGCTCAAACTGCTCGTCATCCAACCTATCACTTACAGCGACGGCAGCACTGCAAGAAAAAGGGTCTTTTTTTTACGATAAGCCACCTCCCCTAGATGAGTTAGTGGCCGCGCATCTCTGCCCGCCCACGGCTATCGGCTGGAGAGCAAAGGCCCCTCACCCATCCAAGCTGTGTAGGACCACTTCAGCTCTCGCTGGACGCGCCTACACTTTAGCTGGACAGGCGGCTTTGGCGCTTCATTCAATGGTGGTCCTCCAGGTCTTCCAGGCCAAAATCCCTTCACGGAGGCACAGAAATAGTCCCAGGCTATGCGACATTTCCTGCCCAAGCGCTCCAGCTCCGCTGCCATCTCAGCTCACCCAATCTACCGCGAAATCAGCAGCCCGCAAAACCAGCACCTGCTGACCCCGCCGTTCAGCCTGCTAAAGCGCAGCAGACGGGGGGACTCTCTCGCTCGGCCAAACGCTACCCTCCTCCGAATGCGCCAGGGACCCCGACCCAAGATTGAGTTGGACCCAGCGCCTCAGGCGTCATCCTAATCCACAGGACAGGAAGAGGATGGGGTCAGATCTCGCCACAGCCGGACCGCCCCTCAAGCAGCCTCTCTTAGACCTCTTGACTCCCCGTTCAACTCCGGGTACAAAGGGAAATGTGTTTTGTGCAAACAACAGGTCCGTTCATGCGCCCAAGAATTCAACCACTGTGATAGCAGAAAAAAATAATAAAACAAAGACAACTGTGACGAGTGGGGCGGGGCCGAGAGTCGTGGGAATGGAGCGAGGCCGGTGGATTAATTGATGATGAGCGACACCTGCACAACTCACCGGTCTCGAGTCCCACGGAGGAGCTCCGGAAGGATTAAAGGAGGAGTGACGACAGTGTCGGAGGAGAGAGGACCAGGCCAGCATCTTTATGCTTTACCCCTGATTGCTCTGATCCCACAGGTAATCAGGTGAGTGAGGGAACAAAAACACAAAGTTCTCCTGGTGGCCCCCTTTGGATGAACCAGCTGTGGCTATCAGAGCTAACTCAGCTATTGATAGCGGCCCCTTGGCCTGTTCCGCTGAGACTGGATCTCCTCTCTCAGGCAGCGAACGGGACAATATGGAATCCTCGGCCCGACCTATGGGCCCTGCATCTCTGGCCGCTCGACGGGAGCCTTTGAGCCTCCCAGAGCGATTCTTAAACACAATTTCGTAGGCTAGAGCTCCGTCTACGAGATGCCACTACGCCTTAAAGTGGTCTTTTTTCTTCGCTTGGTGTCTAAACCACGGCAAAGACACTCATACTTCCGAATTAGCAGAGGTGCTGCCATTTCTACAAGAGCTGCTGGATAAGGGACGTTCCCCATCCATGCTCAAAGTCTATGTGGTGGCTTTAGCGGACTCTCATGCCCCTATTGAGGGCCAATCAGTGGGCAAAAATAGCGCAGTCATCCACTTCCTGAAGGGTGCAAGGAGGCTGAATCTGCCTCGTCCCCCTACTGTCCCTTCATGGGATCTGCCCACTGTGCTGAGGGCCCTGAAGGGCCCCGCTTTTGAGCCGCTACAGTCTGCCAACATTCGGTCACTATCGCTGAAGACTGCTCTGCTTCTAGCACTGGCATCAGTAAAGCGAATAGGCGGCCTGCAGGGGCTCTCTATTAGCCCTGTCTGCCTGGAATTCGGGCCTAACGACACTAAAATCATCCTGAAACCAAGGCACGGTTACAGTACGTACATGATTTCTGAAGGATCATGTGACAAAAAAACTGGAGTAATGGCTGCTGAAAAATCAGCTTTGTATCACATGAATAAATTATATTTTAAAGTATATTAAAATAGAAAACTGTTATTTAAAATTACAATAATATTTCAAAATATTGTATTTTTTTCTGTATTTTTGATCAAATAAAAACAGACTTGGTGAGCATAAGAGACTCCTTTAAAAAAAAAATAATCTTAATGATTCCAAAAAACTTTGGAAAACACAGCAGTGTATTTTTATTATTATTTTATTTATTTCCAAGCTCAAAAAAATATAATCTAAAGTCACTAAGGTCGCCAAAGTCTTAACATTGTTCATTCTGTCAAATTGGATATCTGGAAGCCCCAGTGTTCACTGTACCTCACTGATCAGCTAGGAGCTAGCATTCCTTATAGCTTGTCTTACCATAACCAGAGGAGATCAGCCTCCTCTCCAATAGCACTTACTCAAAATTAAAATACACAGTGTTGCTTTTTAACCTCTGTATGTCATGAGCTGTAATGCACTCTTCCATTGTAGAAGATTAAAGTGTATTCAATCTCGGACCTGGAAAATGTTTCAAAGGGCAAAACCAACGCTGCGTCAGAAAGAAGAGCAATATGCTTAGTAGAGTATCTAACGCATTTAAGATTTTGAACGTACTACATCGCCGTTTTTAAACAGCTACGTGTATATGAGTATGTGAATTGTCGAGTAGTCTATGAAATGGAAATTCGGACGCGTACTACATCCGCCAGGTGTTGACTGAGTGTCTGTCGACCGCGGGACATGCTTCTTCAAAGCAGCGCCAAAATTTTAAAGAGCCCTCCCGACTGCGCGAAACATCAGCACTGGTTTACGCAATCTTAGCCGTTTCATCAGGTTTTACGTGATTGAACACACCAGCCTCAGAGGAGGAGTGTGTCGCGCGTCAGTGCTCGCAGATCACGCAGCTCGTCGACAGCTTGGTACAATCATTTATCAAATAACGTAAAATCACACGATTCTACCGCTACGCAAATTTTACTCAGAATAAAGAAAGTCATGTTGTGAACACCCTGCCAGAGCGTGCTCATTTGGACCAACGAAATAAAATGTCATTTATTGTTATAAATAAAGGCTTCAAAATCACAGGGAAAAACAAAAGAACATGATAATGAAATAAACTTGAAGGAATTACCTCAATACCCACTTAGGATACAATAGAGACGAGAGGGAGACGAGACATGAATACATACAATATAACATAGCTTCATAAATATTATAGATAGAACAATATATACTTAATAATAAACATATAAATAATATACAATATTCTAAAATAGTATCAGTGAGTATTATAACACATGTAGCAGGCTGCGTTGAGCCTACAAGCCACCTACTGCCGGAAATGGACTTTACGTGAATGGACATGCTGTGCCACAATTCTGCGCCACTGTCTTCGAAGATGGGATCAAGAGTGTTTTGGACTGTTAGTCGAAGATGAGTCATGACATTCGCTCCCAAACCCTCCGGCTTCACCGACAGCGCTAGCACGTCCCTCATCGACTGCTTTGAACGTCAGATTCCTGACGCTCGCCTCCTTCCGGCCCAATTTCGAATATGACGCTCCCTCTCGCCGTCCGCCTCACTCCGGGATAGTAAAGTGTCAACTAGCATGCTACCGGAATCCGGCGGAATAGTAGTAGTCATCCCCCACCCCCCCCCTCCCCTCCCACCAAACCGACCCGCCCTCGCTCGCCCCATCTCCCAAGTTCTTCCCCGCCAACCCAGGTTATTCTCGCCTATCTGTTTTGTTCGAAACTATGAATCGGACTCTTACACTGCCTCGGCCAGGGGGCAAGTGCATTGTTTGATTAGACAGCTGCTATATAGTATGGAAGTATGCGATTTCGGACGCAGCGCATGTGTACGGTTTAATTAGAGCAACTAATCAGCTGAAATCACAGAGCCTTGATTATTTAATTACACTACCCTGGATGCAGATAGATTACACACAGCTTCTGTTTCCACTATCTGCAGCTTTTACTATTTGATGATGGACTACAAAAGCACCATTAAAGCCTGTCGATATAGAAATAATTTAGTGTGGAAGCCAGGATATTTTGTTTCAACAAAACAATGTTTCTCACATAAAAATAAACACCGCAATGTGCTCGACAGTTTAATCTCATGAATTTTTCAATGAGGTGGATATTAGAAACACGCTCATTCATCGGATCTCTGGTTTCGTATCTATTTTTAGCTGTCTGTTGCTAGATTGTGCTGCACGTGAGCCACCTCCCCCACTCCTCCACCCCCAAACCCATAGATAACAAGGTGTAAAATAGGGAATGTCACCAGTGACAGGGTCATGTTTCCTATGTATGAATGTTTTAAAAAATATCTCTGTGCTAAGACACAACAATTACAAAAGCTCTAAGAATCTGTAAGTAGCCAAAAACCGAGACATTTGAAAGAATATATTTTTATCATCGGTCTGCTGAAAAAAATATGGCTTTGATTGATTTCTGTTATACAAATTTCTCAAAAGTGAACCAGCAGCATTTAGGCACACATATTCGATTACATTATGTCTTGACCAAATATATGTGTGCAAATAACAAATAAATAAAATTCACAATATTTGAAGGACAAATGGCATAGGTATATAGAAAGAGGAAGTGTTTTAAATGTATTTCTTTATTAAAATGTTATTTATAATAAAAATGTAAAATAAACGTTGTATAGATATGGATGTAGATTTTTTTTGTCTATTGTAAAATATTCAGATTTTATACTTATGTTTTTCCTCAGTTTTCCTAATTTAGAAAATTATTAAATTATCAGATTTTTATACATTGGTTATATTATATTCATTATTATTACCTTTATTTTCAGTAATTTTAAAAATAAGATTAATTAGTATATGTGTGATGCCACAATTGTTCAGGCCAGATCATTTTATGGCAGAGGAAGCTGATGGCCGTCCATTTGTAAATTACAATATATAGATATATATATATTATATTTAGGATTACTATATAATATATATAAGGTATATATATTACCTCTTCCAATAGATTTTTTTTCCCATGTTACTTACAATGAAAATCATACAATTGTCTTGAAAAGCTTTTATCCCCACTCATTTGGATATTCTACAAATTGAAAAGGTTTTTCAGGAGTCCTCTTGTAAAGGTCTCATTTTCAGTGAGCATCTCTCCTTCATTCTCTGGAGACAGAATTAGTGTGTTTTAGATATGTCTGAGCTTAGATCTCTAACGTTGAAGGTTTGTTCTTTCTTTGGATCAGCTATCTCTAATGCTGTGAATAGTATCATAATATCAGCAGTGCTTCTAAAAGATGCAGAATGATGCAGCCGTAATACCAAGATAATTTCAAAAGCTATTAAAAAGCAAATAGCTCCATTCACCTTTAGCATTTTCCTTGTAGCGTAGTGACTTAATGCGATTTGAAATGAGGAGACTCGCCGCCGTGTCGTCACTTCGACGCAGCCCGCGTGTCAATCAAATGACTATCATCAAAACATTTCAAACGCAGACTGCATTATATTCAAGCGTGGAGAGATGACTTTAACAAGAGATACAGCAGAGAGAGAGACCGCATGTGTTGGCAGCTAGGCAAAATATGTGAATTGGCAGGTGTCAAATCTCCTTTAATCTAACTAGCGAAACTGAAATACTTTCATTTCAGTGCAGGTATTCACACACATACTTCAAGCTAGTTGCTATCAGATTTGTGACTGCACTGGGATTGATGAATTATAGAGCTCACCCTAAATAATACAGATGCCTGTTGAGCAATGCACATACATTGACACATAAATTGACACTTGGTGGGATGGGATTATAAATAAATCTCCACATTAGTGTCCTAATTCAAAAATACAACCCAGACTCAATGGTTAAAATAAATAAATATATAAAAATTACAATACCTTCTTGCTCATTTCGTGACATTTTCAAAGTGAAATGCGCAATGAGGGCATGCTAAAAGCATCCAGAATGTGAATCTAGCGACGTATTATTACATATTAATATGTATCGCTGCAGTTTGGAAATGTAATGACCGGTGAGCGCTGCTAAGATGTTAATGCTGTATCCCTAACCATTTGTGTAAAGCAAATGTGAGATCAATTCTACATTATACAAGTAACCATGCCATTTTAGCTTGCTTCTCAATGTCTTTGAGCTGTTTTAACCATGACTCGGTTAACGGGAATCGAAACCCGACGCGCCTTGGCATTGCAAGTGCCATGGCTGTGTGAGTGCGAGCAATGTTACCACAAGAAAAATCAATACATATGGATGTGATTGTGATGACCCTTGATTGTTTTTTACTTTTTCTTTGAAAGTTACTCACAACTCTGTGGTAAAAGTGTTTTGAAGTCATAATGTTATTGTGGAATAGGTGACAACTAAGTCGTCCGACCCATCAGTATCTGTGTGAAAAGGAATAAACATTTACTGCCTATGGTGCTCATCTCAGCTGGAAACTGCAGTAAATTGTATGTATAGGTACGATCTTGGAGTTCTTTTTAAGCCACATTTTACTATGAGCCCGTTCGTAGCCCATATAAGTTTTTTATTTTTGTGATCTCTAACTGGGCGGCCATCTAACTAATAATTTAGATAATTTATAATTGGCAAAATGGATCAAATTAAACTAGTGCTGTTAAATCGATTAATTGTGATTAATCGCAACCAAAATAAAAGTTTTTGTTCACATAATATATGTGTGTACTGTGTATATATATATAATACAACACAATACCTTATAGATTTAAGTAACATATTTACAGTGGTGTGTATATATATTGTATATATATATATTATATATATTATATATAAGATATTAATGATTTATATTATATTAATAATAATTTATTAAATATGTACCATTGTATATTATGTAACACAAAACTTTTGTTTTGTTGACCCATATCACAAAGTAATCGATTTGACAGACTGTAATGAAACGTCATCATCTCTTTACTGAATACGATATATACAGTGGGGAAAAAAAGTATCTAGTCAGCCACCAATTGTGCAAGTTCACCCACTTAAAAAGATGAGAGAGGCCTGTAATTGTAATCATAGGTATACCTCAACTATGAGAGACAAAATGCGAAAAAAAAATCAAGAAAATCACAGTAGGATTTTTAAAGAATTAATTGGTAAATTAATAAAATAAGTATTTGGTCACCTACAAAAAAAAGCAAGATTTCTGGCTCTCACAGACATGTAACAACTTCTTTAAGAGGCTCCTATGTCCTCCACTCGTTACCTGTATTAAATGGCATCTGTTTGAACTCGTTATCAAAATAAAATACACCTGTCCACAACCTCAAAACCCGGAAACATACAGGATTTGGTCACCCTACAAAACAAGCACGATTTCTGGCTCTCACGGACCTGATACTTTTCTTTCTAAGAGGCTCCTGCTGTCCTCACAATGGTTAATGTTACTTTAATGGCATCTGTTTGAACTCAGTTATCAGTATAAAGACACCTTCGTCCCAAACCTCAAACAGTCACACTCCAAACTCAAGTTTGGCCAAGACCAAAGAGCTGTCAAAGGGTACCAGAAACAAAATTGTAGACCTGCAGTAGGCTGGGAAGACTGAATCTGTAATAGGTAAGCAGCTTGGTGTGAAGATATCAACTGTGGGAGCAATTATTAGAACATGGAAGACATACAAGACCAATGATAATCTCCCTCGAACTGGGGCTCCACGCAAGATCTCACACCATGGGGTCAAAATGATCACAAGAACTGTGAGAAAAAATCCCAGAACCACACGGGGGGACCCTAGTGAATGACCTGCAGAGAGCTGTGACCAAAGTAACAAAGGCTACCATCACTAACACACTGCGCCGCCAGGGACTCAAATCCTGCAGTGCCAGACATCAGACGCTCGTGTCCCCCTGCTTAAGCCAGTACATGTCTAGGCCCGTCTGAAGTTTGCTAGAGAGAATTTGGATGATCCAGCAGCATTTGGGAGAATGTCATATGGTCAGATGGAACCAAAATAGAACTTTTTGGTAAAAAACTCAACTTGTCGCTTTTGGAGGAGAAAGAATGCTGAGTTGAATCCAAAGAACACCATACCTACTGTGAAGCATGGGGGTGGAAACATCAGGCTTTGGGGCTGTTTTTCTGCAAAGGGACCAGACGACTGATCCGTGTAAACGAAAGAAAGAATGGAGCCATGTATCGTGAGATTTTGAATGAAAACCTCCTTCCATCAGCAAGCGCATTGAAGATGAAACGTGGCTGGGCCTTTCAGCATGACAATGATCCCAAACACACCACCCGGGCAACGAAGGAGTGGATTCGTAAGAAGCATTTCAAGGTCCTGAAGTGACCTAGCCAGTCTCCAGATCTCAACCCAATAGAAAATCTTTGGAGGGAGTTGAAAAACCGTGTTTGCCCCCGCCGGACTAGACCCAAACATTAATGCTTAGCGGAGATCTGCACTGGAGGAATGCGCACAAAATACCACGCCACATGTCGTGTGAAAACCTTGTGAAGACTTACGGAAAACGTTTGACCTCTGTCATTGCCAAAAAAAGGGTATATAACAAAGTATTGAGAATTTTGTTATTGACCAAATACTTATTTTCAACCATAATTTGCAAATAAATTCTTTAAAAAATCCTACAATGTGATTTTCTAAGATTTTTTTTTCTCATTTTGTCTCTCATAGTTGAGCTATACCTATGATGAAAATTACAGGCCCTCTCATCTTTTTAAGTGGGAGCGAAATTGACACAATTGGTGGCTGACTAAATACTTTTTTCCCCCACTGTATGTAGTTTGTATTTTATTGGTTGTTTAATGGTTCTAAGCGGTTTAGTTGCTTACTACGGGGCGTTAGTAGCGGCCATCAGCACAGACACAGGTTGGGTTTTCATGACATCTTGTGCTGTAGTGAAACACTTCTGTGTGACTGTGACATTCTGTGTGTGACTGCAGAGAGAATAATGGAGGATACAATGACAGAGACACACAGAATAAAATCCAGCTAATCTTCTTCTCGACTAGCATAGACCCATCTAATTAAAAGAAAATCTCTCAGTCGCTCTCTTTCTAACCCGTTCCTCTCTCAGCTAGTCACATCTCTCTGGCGCTCTTTCTCTCTGTCTGTCTTTTATTCTCTGGCACTGTTTTCTTGTGTAATAAATATACCCATCCTCAGCACTCTCTCACCCACATAAGACCTTGTCTCCCACTGAAGCTTTTTTTCTTCTTCATCCCTCATTTTTTTCATCTTCCATCCTTTCACCAAAAGCACTTTGAGTTTTGAATTTCAAACTGGGAGGATTAGTAAAGGTGGTTTTCACAATGCGCTCTCTCCATTCAGAGAACCTGCAGGCCAACGAGGCTGTAATGAGATTTTAAAAGGACCTTTTACTTTCCGTCTTTCACTCTCTCTCCCCTTCCTCAATTTCTTATTGTAACGACAGCTACCTCAGTCGAAAGAGTGCAAACAAACATGCAGCCCACAATGGAGAAAGAAAAATATGAATGCAGATAACGCTATACCTTCTGTTAAACCGTCTTTCTTTTTTTCCTTTTTTTTTCATGCACTCTCCTCCTCAAAATGCGATTATCTGCTCTTCCAAACACCCATAACTCTCACATCCTTGTGAAAGTGGGAAGCATGGGGAGAAAGAAAAGGAAGAGAGAATGGAATGTATATCGCAGTGGATGGAAGTAATTTAGGATATTTTTTTTCATGTGTTGAAGTGTAGGAAAAGCATATGTGTCAGGCTGCAAGCAAATTGTTACTCAGAGTGAGAGAGGAAGAGGCACAAACAGAAAGAGAATCATTTCACAAATAGAATCCTCTGAGGTGAACACTACAAAGGACGCTGAGCACCCGAAACTGAATCTTGAAGGAGTAGTTCACGCAAAAGAGTCTGAAGAATCTGCCATCATCTAGTCACCCTGTCATTCCAAAATCTGTATTCTGTCATTTCTCTCTGGGACACAAAAATAGGTATTTGTTTGAGGAGTCGTTGTGCAGGTTTTGCCATTCAACAACAGTTATAAAGAGCCTATAAAGCTCTATATAAGTAGCATAAAAGCAGTCAATATGACCATGAATCCCATGTCTTCTGAAGCCATATGAGAACTTTCTGTGATGAACAAACAGAAATTGTTATGTCTACCCCATGTACCATCTTGCCATTAATTGCATAATGTACAAAACTGGACAAGTTTTGGCAGATTATCAGTAATTAATGACTTAAAGGGATAATCTGTCGCACACTTTTGCTGAAAAGTATCAACTCTCAAGCCATCAATAAGTATGAGGTTGTTTGAATGGGTGCCGTCAGAATGAGAGCTCAAACAGCTGATAAAAACACCTCAGTAATTCACAAGTAATCCACACGACTCCAGTCCATCAACTAATGTCTTGTGACATAAAAAGCTCCTTGCTGTCTGTGTAAATTCACGAGTACTTTTATTTTTATTTATTTATTTTGTACTTCAATCGAGCTGAAATACGAGTACTCATCCATAATGTTGCTTTCTCCAGGCTCCGGGAATTTTCATTTCTGTTTATTGACTTAAAAGGCAACATTTTGGAACCAAACCTTTTGATTAGATGTTTGGTTCCTTTTCATGTTGTGTGTGTGTTGTTTTACTTCCATGTCATCTGTCACATGTCTGTTACGTGCAGTCCAAGTTTGAACCTTCAAAAGAAAGAGCTTGCATGCACGAGCACACACACACACACACACACACACCACATGCTGGCCTTGCAAACAAAATTGATTAAACCGAGATTTAACTGATCAAACCACCTCAGTAAATGATCAGCCTTCCAATGTATTTCAGTGTCTGACAGGTGTGATTATACATTATAATGCAATTATTCCCCCTTGTGATCTGATAACATGAGTCACTGTGTTTGTTTACATTTGTTTAAATGTGGTGTGCATTTCTACTTTGAAATTATGAATTAATGTTGACAATCAGTGCATGTTACATCCACCTAAAACATCAAAAAGTTTCAATATACATTAAAGCAGTGGTTCTCAGCTGGTGGATCACAATACGGAAATGGGTCTTTTCTGATAGATCACAGACAGAAGGGGGAAATAAATGCTAAAGGCAACTAACTGTAACTGTAACATGCATTGTTAAGATTGCAAATTAAATCGACTTAATAACCTTTTAAAAGGGAGTATAAAAGCTTCCCATATCTTATGTTGCTGACATTAAAGTCTGTCCAATTAAACAGAGGTTGTTGTTGTTGTTTTAGTTAACAAAAAATAACCCTGTGTTCAAAACAGTTTCCATATCATTGGATGTTTCAGTGAGTACCACTGGTTTGGTCAGCCGTCAAGAAGTGGAAGCAACATCAAACCTGCACTAAAAGGTTGCCCTTCAAAACTCTCCACACAAGCAAAAGGAGATTTATGAGAGAAACCCCTTTAAAGGAGATGCAGAGTTCAGTAGCAGCGTATAGAGTAAAGGTGCACTAGTAAACCACATAAAGTGTTCTGTCTTTCACTGGCCTTTATGAAAGAAGGCACAAAACAAGATATCAGACAAAACTATGGAGAAAAAAAAGCTTAATAGTGACCCTGTTGTGACATACAGTAGAAAACTTTTTGAAAGATCTTGTTTGAGATATGTACACACAAGTCTATTTCAACCCTAAACTCTGCAATTGCAATGAAGTATGGCGGTGGAAACATCATGCTGTGGGCTATTTTTCATCAGCCGGAACTGGCCATCTCATTAAAACTGGAAGAATGGATGGAGCAAAATACTGGTAAATTCTGCTAGAGAAAATGAAGCAAAGCTTAGAAACAAGTCTATTTTTCAGAATAACTGCTCACAGATTCCATATTCAAGGCCAAAAATAACAATTTGGTGGGCCAAAAGCTCAAAGTCTTCTTCCAGCATTTAGTGGAAAACCTTCCCAGAACAGACTCCTTATTAAAGTCAATGGTTTCAAATGAAATAATCAGCAAACATTTAATGATTGGGGTTTTCGGGTGTCCACTTACTTTTGACCATATAGTTTGTTTTAAACAATTTCATTTTATTTTTAGTTAAGGTAAATACATCACAAATATTTGTTTTTCAGGACTTGCAATTGACCCTTTGCAGGAAGTTTGATTGATAGGCGATCCGACCAATCATAATGCCGAATCTGCCATTTTGTCCGACCAACAAACCAGACAGGAGAGTAGATTAACGTTGGTGGACTTGAACTTAAAAACTGGTGTGTATTGACATCTTTCTGCGGTTGAAAGAAGATAACTCCTGATGTTCATTCATGTTTATTTTGTGCTATAGCTAGTAAAGAGGAAGAGATGATCGGTTCACATGCTGCTTGATCTGTCACAACACATTAAAGAGCCACAAAACGGTATTCATTTTTTGAATTTATTAAAAAAATGACAAAATTTGAAAGCTTTGTTTCATACCATGTCAGAACGTTGTCAGTGTACTTTTTGCTTCGCGATGTATTTTTCACTGTGTGAGAACGTGTGGCGTGAGAGTGCCATGGCTTGTTGGACGTAGCAACAGTAAATAAGGAGGGTCTGGTCTTTGTGAAGGGACAATTCATTAAAATGTTAGAATTGTTAAATTATTAAGCAGATGCACGCTATTATTTGTGCCTGCATTGGTGTCGCTTCTTGATGACACTCAGAATGAGGTTTTGACATCAATAAAAGGATTCAGCTAAGGTGCTTAAAGCTGTTATCTCAACCAACGTAATCAATGTAATGGCACCTCCACAAAATTACACAAAACAATACAACTACATCGAAGGATGTTTATTTATGTTCCAGGATACAATGCATCTATTTGAGTCATTTATGGATTTTCATTTGTATATTGTTTATTAATTTCAGTAAACATGCACTTGTGTACGATCGACCTTTTGGTGAGCAATCATTATACAGAAAGCTCATAACAGGAATCTATTTATCAGCATATCTTACTTAATTATATTCTCCTTAAATCTACTATCTAAACTTTGTTTATTTTGCATCATCGTTGTTCTAATGTTATTTGTATATACTGTATATACAGTATGTATATATATATAAAAGGCTTCCAATGTTCTGTTGACCCTTTGCCCTTGCGGGCTTCATTCACGTTCTATCTCTCTGTAGTCACTGTCCTTGTCCTAGTACTTGTCCATCTCACAGAGATGAGACTCAGACGTGACAGTCAGTGTTAATACATTCATTCTCACATGACTGCATGCATAATTCTCACCCAGTTACAGAGCCATAATTGCTGTTCTCCTTGCTTTAATAAAGACATTGTAGCGCAGGATGAGAAGGTCACTGTGTAATGAAGGAACTTTAATCCATTTACACCTACATCATACAGTGTGTAGAAATGCATGTGGTTTTCTCAGAAAAGACAAGAATAAGGAAACACAAAGATGTGGAGTGAATGAAAAGAGATGTTGTCTTCACAGACTTACACTGAAATTACAATCTCTTCCCAATCAAAGCCTCCTGCAGCTCCTCCTAAAGCCTGTCCATTCATATTCACCACCATTCCTCATAGGGTGTTGCAGTTTACTTTCTCTATTTGACAAAAGTTCTCACCTCTTTATTCTCAAATCAATGCAAGGATTGTACTTGTGTATATGTGGGTTGCATAGAAATAGTCCCAACTTTTATATGTCCCTGCATTTTCATATTTATTGATTTCTTTGGACACACACACTACAGCAATCTCACAGTTTACAAATCATAGATGACATATCACTTAACATTCTATAAATTGTGACAATTCACCTTCATAAATTCTGCAAAATCCCTTCTCATCCAGCTTTTCGTGAACTCATTGTTTATAGGGAGTGAGACTTCACTGGGAACAATCACTAATCAGTTTCCTGAATTATTTCTTGATTCTAGCTGGACCTGGTAGCAGTTTACTGGTAACACTTTATTTTAAGGAGCAGTTCTCACTATTATCTTGCATGCATATTACTAGCATGTTTCTTATTATTTGTAAAGCACATATTAATGCCTTATTCTGCATGACCATATTGATCCCTGAATCCTACCCCATACCTAACCTTAACAACTACCTTACTAACTATTCAAAATTGTGAGGAAAACATTTTTGAATTGTGAGATGTAAACTCAGAATTGTAAGAAAAAAATTTGAATTATGAAATAAAAAGTCTCAATCCTAATAATAGATATATACTATATATATATATATATATATAGATATAATAAACCTTATATATAATATTTATATTATAGAAATGGATTTCCATCAGACACAGAAGTTTTTGAACATCTATTGTAATTGGCATGGAGGAATAACAAAAACCTCAAATTAGAAAACTCTGGTGGGCTCAATTATGCAGGCTAGGGGCTATTATAATAGGGACCATTAAGGAACTTGTCACATCGTAGACTGATTAAAAACTTTAATTCCTTCAGTGAGAGACTGAAATTAATTTTAACACATGCATTAGAATCAAAGTGGCATGTTTTTTTTTAATGTGCACAGTGTCTTCCATTCAGTATATACCTGCATCTGTTTTGAATGACAGAGAATATTTATTTTTTATCATTCATTCATTCATTCATTCATCTTTTTGCAGGAAGGAAAAGGTCTGTTTTTATGCTTTCCCCCCCCCAAATAGGTATGGCATGAACAGGAGATATGCAGATTCACTATGTACTGTATCCATCAATTTGACCTATGTACTGTATATATATATGCTACTAGCTACTGGTGTTTTTCCCCCATGCTCCACAGAACAATGATTGAATAGAACGATCCCTACTTTAAATGAGCATTGAGAAAAGAACAGGTGTTTTCCCACAGTAATCACTGTGCCTGAAAGGGTTAAAAGATGTGAGTGGTTGGGAAATGTATGCATTTTTGTATTCTCCCTAAAGGACCATCGTTGGTTTTCAGATGTTCTAAGGGGACAAAGGTCTTCACTTTGCCAAACAGAATGGAAAAAGAAATGTATGAAGAACATCCCTTCTGATTACCCACAGTAAAACTGAGAATGTGAGATTGAGGGAGCAAGGAGCATCATTGACCCCTCTACCCTTTGGGAGATTTGTTATAAATCTAATAGAGAGAATATTACTCCTTTTTCCCATCCTGCAGCACTGATATGATTGTTTCTTTTTTGTAACTGTTCCTACTTTCTCCTTAACTCTGCTGTAGTCTGTGTGTTCTCTGAGGCTAATTGTGTGTAACAAAGATGACACATCAAATTTTAACTCAGAATATTCCAACTTTATTTGTGAGAGCATGAACTTCACTTGTCAAAAGTGAAAAACCATTAGTGATTTAGAGTTTTGTATTGTTCAGATTGATCAGGTTCTGTAATGAGAGGGCATACAGAAACAGGACAGACTTATTCTTATGTTTGTTCTTTTTTTCTCTCTGTATTTTCTTAGAGAAAAGTGAACATTATACTGTAAGAGCTTTGCAGTTAGTACATTGCTTCTATAAAAGAGATATGCACCAGAGCATATAACAAACACATTAGACGTTGCTAATGGGTTGAAAGGTGAGAACTATTATTCTAATCTAAACTACGATCCAGTATAATTCATTTAATGTGTTTTGTGTCAGGCTCCCTCTTTTTCTTTTGAAGTGCAAGAGTTCTAATAACTCACCTTAAATTAACCTTAAATTAACAAAAAATTCTAACTTTATTATCATCTTAATTTAACATGAGAATTTGATGTCAGTCCTATTCTTTAATTGCTACATAATACTGGATGTGTTTTGAATTTCAGATTAATTTCAGTTCATTAATTACAAGTTGGAAACATTAGAAGAATTAGATCATCACTTCAAACCTGGATCACAATAAATCAAGAAACAAAAAACAAATGAATGCATAAAAAATACTCAGTGTGATGCAAGTCGTCTTAATATTTCTGTCCATTTCTCTACATAAAAAAATAGTCTGATCTTCTGCTCTACTAGACATTCTGTAACAAAAAAGATGGGAGAAATTAATGTGTGTTGTCATAATGTCAGAAAAAGAAACTTAAATTTGTTTACTATAAAAGAACAGAAAGGAAGGTGGAAGAGGCCAGAAACATCACCACCATTTTTTTTCCTAAGATTTTTACCAAGCAGTTTCTTGTTACCTGAAGTTTCTAAATCACTGAGAATGTGAAGTTGATAATACACATTATAAAATGCAGCTTTTGCAGTTATTATAAGATAATCTTAATAAATGTATGTGTTTTTAAGTTTTCAAAGGTTTCTATAGTTAGGTTCTCAGTAGTTAAAGGGATAGTTTACCCAAAAATGAAAATTACTCCATGATTTCCTCACCCTCAAGCCATCCTAGGTGTATATGACTTTCTTCTTTCAGACGAATACAATCAGAGTTATATTAAAATATGTCCTAGCTCTTCCAAGCTTTATAATGGCAGTGAATACTGGTTGAAACTTTGAAGCAAAATAAAGTGCATCCATCCATCATAAAAAGTGCTCCACTCGCTCCGGGAGGTTAATAATGGTCTTCTGAAGCAAAGCGATTCGTTTGTGTAAGAAAAATATCCATACTTAAAACTTTGTAAACCGTAATCTCTAGCTTCCGCTAACTGTCGTACGCACTTTCACGAGAGAGTGGTGTTTCAGTGGATGACATAGGACGTAGTGTAAGCTCTGGTGAGAATAGGCTAGTTTCGAGAGAACTAAGTTTTGTTTACAGCAAAGGAAAACCAGTCTCCTCTTGGCTTATATTGAAATCCTCATCATTTCAACGGAGCTTACGCTACCCTACGCATCCACTGGAAGGAACGCCACTCTCTCGTGAACACAAGTACGACTGTTTACGGAAGTCAGAGATTACAGTGGAGCACTTTTTATGATGAATGACCACCATTCACTGCCTTATACAATGGAAGGCCAAGGCATTTGTTAAAAACTCGATTGATTTCATCTGAAAGAAGAAAGTCTAACACATAGGCTTGCCTGAGGGTGCGTAACTAATGGGGTAATTTTAATTTTTTGAGTGAACTATCCCTTTAAATGATGTTAGGTGCGGGCCCCAACGTTGCAATGACTTTTTATAGTCGTCATCATCACAGAGCATCTTCACAGGCCTCAATATATAGCAAACTGGCCTTTTTACTTCATTAATAAGTAAGTGGTAAATGAATGTGGGACTGGGTCTGGATGGCCAGTCTAAGCCTCACTTTTACCCTAGATTTCCACATTAAACTTTCAAACAGCGGGGATTTCAATTTCGATCTAATTCTTATAGTCCATCTCTGTGTTTAGAATGTGCCAGTGGGAACCCAGCTCTTTGAATATTGATTTCTAGGAAATTGCATCAGAGCCCCAAACCCAATAATCAGGCATAAATACAGGGAGAGAGGACGCATCCCTGCAAATGTGTCTGATTTCGCATTCGTTATCAAGAAAGTCAAGATAGTGCTTCTTATTGAATGCTGAAATATTTTACATAGCCAACAGAAAAGAACAAATTGAATGGATGTCTAAGAACCAGAAATGGTCATGGATAGTAATCTCCAAGACACAAAAGCTGAGGTATGGGATGTTCTGAATGCATGAAGTCCATGAATAAATAACCCCTTCTTTGCCTTTTAACTACACACGACTCATAAAGAGGGCAGAGCGACTTGGTGAAAATGGACATATCCTTTGAATACGGATGTTTTTTTTTTCTCTCTCTCTTTCTTCTTTTTATGTGGGCATTTCCCTGAATACCTGACTGCACTGCTACGAATACTCCTTATTCAAATTCATTTTTAAATAGAAAAGGCTGTAGGAATGGCTGTTAGAGAATAAGAAGTAAAATAACAAATTTGCTGAGGTTTATGGTTAAAACAAGTGTTATGAAATTGAATATTCATACTAGAAAACAAGATATACTGATTGATTGATAGAAGCCGGTATGAACTGAGGGGTGGGTTGTTGGGAAATTTGTGCTTTTCAAGTCATTTTAACTGTACTTAAAGACAACTAAACCTGAGTTCAACACAATCTCAAGGTAATTTACTAAAACTGAACGTGGTTACAATTGCGAATTCACGTAACTGCTGAAATGACACATGAAGCTCTGCAGTCACATGTTTGTATGCAGCAGTGTCTGCAATTGCATGTGTTTGTGAATGCACATTTGGGGCTATACATGTGTTCAAGCTGAGCTTTTGGACAAAACTTGACCTCTTTGACCTTCACCTGTCCTCATTTTGAAGTGGCTGGCAACATTCTGTCAGAGCTGAGTCAAAACAATGCTTATCTCTGGGGAATTAACTTCATTAGGACTGACAGAATCAGTTCATGCATCAATGGATGCCGTGACCGTTTCCACCAAACCTGTTACTGATCTTGACGTTGCCTTGAGCTTCTCCTCCAATGTGAGCACAGAGATTCTGTTCTGTTGCAACTCTAAAGAGCATTAGAGGAAAACTGCATCTACTCTGTCCTCTTCTCATGTTGTTTCCTTTGCCTGGAGACAGTCTCAATCTCATCTCATTTTCTTCAGATGAAACATGGCTCTTATTGTTTGAATAAATCAGGATCAGTTTAATGTTCCATGGTGTTGGTATTTTCAGTGTCGATAAAAATGGATATTGGTTTCACATTATTTAAAATATTAGATCAGATCTTTTTCTTTGAATTTTCTTTCAGTCCTTCCATGCTATGGACATTTATGCTATCTCAAATAGCTTCTTTTTTTTAAAATAAGGTTTTCATAATTATTTTTCATAACAATCAAACTTATGAGCTTTGCATGGGATATGATAAAATGGATAAGAAAAATCCCATAGGAGAATTCTGAGCTCGAGCCATCCAAGATGTAAGTGACTTTCTATCTTCAGTAGAACAATAAAGATGATTTTTTTGCCCCCCGTGGTCCTTGGTACACTGTAAAAAAATATCCTGTAAAAAACGGATAATGTACTGGCAGAAAATTACCAGGACATTTTCTGCTACATTTTTTCCAACATTAAAACGGAAAATTCTGTAGATTTACATTTTCTTCTGTACCATAAACGGACAATCCATTATGCAGAAATTTCAAACAAATTATAGCATAGGCCTATCTTTAGTAGCAAATAAATTCAGCACAATATATACAAATTGAACATGGTTTATTTTTACCTCATGTAAACATTCTTAAAAGTGCGTTCAGTAGCTTTTATTTGCCTTAAATGGGTGAAGACAACTATTAAGACATCAATTAATTTAACAATGTGTAAAGCACCATTGAAAATGCTTGTGGAACACTTTTTAGTTTTAAACAGCAACAGACAGAAAAAAAGAAAACATGACACTTGTACAATATTGGTGTTGCACCAAATAGTGGTCACAAAGATAAACTTCACTGTGAAACAGTCAAGATTCAAAACATTTTCAAATACATGGGAAAAAATGAATACAAAGACAGGGCTGTTATTAATAACAACTGCTATAGACTTATAGTCAATAGTCAAGTGAAATGTTCCAGTTGACACCATTTTCCTACAAGAAAACACAATATTATTTAAAAGGACAGTTCACTCAAAAATGTGAATTCTGTCATCAGTTACTCACCCTCACACCGTTCCAAATCCATAAGATTTTCATTCATCTTTGGAACACAAATGAAGAGTATTTTTAATGAAATAGCTGTGCTTTCTGTCCCTCCATTGACAGCCTACAACTACCATTTCAAGGTCCAATAAGGTATAGCTGTCAGATTTCATATTTCAGATTTCATCAGAAATATCTTAATTTGTGTTGCAAAGATGAATTAAGGTCTTACGGTTTTGGAACAGACCGATGAGGGTGAGTGATTAATGACAGAGTTTTCATTTTTGAGTGAACTAACCCTTTGATTATTTTCAACTAAACAGCAACACAACAAAATGCCTTATACACAGTTTCATTACATATGTTCCTTGCATTTGTATGGATTGCAGCGTAGGCGCCATTCTCCTCTGGATGTTTTATGTTTAAAATAAAACGAAGAGAATGTGTAGCTCAGCCACAATGGGGGAGGAAATTATAACTTTTTGAATGACAGCAATCTGGAATCACCAATAACAATAAACAAATAAGAAATTATAAATAACTCATTGTAAATTCAGAAAGCCACTCTAAACATTGATTAAATCTTTCCTACACAAACAACTTCAATAACAAAGTCAACTGAATAAATGACTTAATGACCAATTTTTTGTCAGTATTGAACATCCCTAATGGTAAATAAATATGGAAGCATATGGGTAGCAAAATTCAATTTGAAATGTTCAATTTGAAATATGCAAAATTGCAATGCAATACGTAAAATGGCAATGTAGTTCTGTATTTTAATTTACATTTTACCATACATATGTCCAAAATTTTGTGCAAAATGAAAATTCAGTTATATAATTTACATTTGCCATTTTCTACACTAGATTTAATATGCAAATTAAAAACATATTTTAATACTTTATAAGTTGCAAAATTAAAAATGAAAATGTATTACCCAAATTGATTAGATATGTTTAACATGTCCAAGCAAAAACTGTAGCAAAATGATCATTTAAATGCTGTTTTTCCTAAATGCATTTAGACTTAGGGGAAGGACACTTGGGACTGCATTTTCATCGTATTACCACGTGATAATTGTAGCAAAATGTAGTGAGAATTTCAGAATGCATTCTGAGCCAAAAGTACAGCAAAAGGGTAGCAAAATGGTGATTTAAATGCCTTTAATTTTTCTTAAATGCATTGACACTTAAGACGTTTCAATAGCATTTTCATTTAATACCCCACGATGAATTTAGTTTAAGTCAATGTGGAAAGCGTTTGGTTGACGGTGAATATTGACCTATTGTGCGTCCTGTTGCCCGAGCCCTGCCTTGATGTAGCAAGGGATATGTAAATGAATGGGCACAAATGTACTGTATGTATGCTCTAACTAGTATAAGAGAAATGGTTGAGTGAAACCAAAGAAGTTTTCCCCTAAAAGCTAAGCTGTCATTCTCTGCAAATCTCATTACATTAATAAGGGGCAGAGTCTCCTTTTGCAGTCATATTACTCCAGTTGTTCTCAAGTTTGATATGTCATCTCCCTAAGACATAACTACTGTCATTTTGACTCTTTTAATCTGTCAATCACTTCTAGAGGAAAAGAGACAGTGAGAGACAGTGTAACTGAACAAGAGACAAAAAGTTGTGTGTTTGCTTTCAAATCCCATCAGACCTCTGGCTGTCTCTCATCATGTCCCTGTCACCCTTACATAATAGCTACACATAATCTCCTGCCTCATGTGAGTATTTATAGGCCACAGAATCTGCCTGTTTGATTTGTGGTTATCTATCTCTAAAAATCCTGCTTTAAATGAGTATGGCAAAATCTAAAATTTTTCAGGTTCCATGTTGCTGCCTCCTTCACTGTGATAAGTAAAACAAACAGGTCGATAAATAAAGCAAAACGGCAAGACGGCCCATGTTCTTTGTCATTCACAGTAGCTGAAACTTCCTCTGTGAGTCTTTCCTATCTTTAGAAAAGACTGACCGTCTCCCTGTGCACTGGAATTTCCACAAAAATAGCACCAGATCTTACTTAGATCAATAATTGAGTGTTACCTTTAAAATTATTCTTGACAGAGCAGTGCCAAGTAAAAACCGGGTTGATGGCTGAAAAAAAAAACAGTGCATAAGCAGTGCAATGATGCTTGAAAGTTTCTGAACCCAGCAGAAATTGTCACTTTTTTGATAAATATATTAGATTTTTTTTTTTTTTATATATACATTTTTCATTTTATATTGATAATATCAATAAATATCCCCCAATTAATTCGCAATTAAAATTAAAAAGTACTTAAGTATTTTAATTTAAATATTTTATATAACAAAAATTATTTACATTAGATTTATTAAATAGTGTATAAAACTATATGTAGGGGTATTTCACACCTGACTCATTTGAAGCTTTGTTTCAGATCCTGGCACAATTTCTCCATTAGTTTGACTTGTTTAGGCATAAATGAACATATCAATCACACAGATCCACCCCAAAATAATCAGTCTGAGATCGCCTCTCTTACCATAATTGAGAATGGAAAATGTGAGCAGCAGTGTCTAATTCTGTGAGTGAGCACATTAGTTATAGCAGTTGAAGACCAAATAGTGTCTATTCATCTTAAAATGTTGTCTAATTGCTCTTTTCTGAAATAGGTGAGTTGCAAGAATGCTTTCCCTACAAAGCCTTACTCCCACTCTAACTGATAAATTATTTATATATGTAATTTGTCAGTTAAAACGGGAAATGGTGGCTACATCTGCATACTAAGTGTGTGTGTAACGACAGCTACAGATAAGGCCACAGTAAGTCTGCGGAGCTAATCCATCTTGATGGTACATGCTATGAGTAACATACTCTGACCAATAAGGAGTCAGTTTTACTCGCATGTGACTTGCATGAACACATTTTGGTACACTTTGAAATGTTGCATTTTGAAAGCAAACCAAACCAAGAAGAAACTGTAACAAATCTCTGTTTTAGAAAAAAGCAAATGATCTACAGGTCTGAAAATGCTTTTTTCCCCTGATTCTAATAAACTTATTGACCTTTGAATAATATTATCCTTTTCCACCT
The DNA here is from genome assembly GCA_018155175.1 of Sinocyclocheilus anophthalmus. Lineage (NCBI taxonomy): Eukaryota > Metazoa > Chordata > Actinopteri > Cypriniformes > Cyprinidae > Sinocyclocheilus > Sinocyclocheilus anophthalmus. The sequence continues at coordinate 77,207 of JADLZN010001877.1, read as the reverse complement.
TCATTAGCAATGTTTTAAAATATTGCTCTTAAAAAGCCATTGATCAGTCTCTGACACATATTTTGATGTAGTTGACTCCTCCTTGTAGAATTCAGTTGAGTACAAGGTTCAAGGGCTGACTGGCATGAACCATCCTGCCACAACATCTCAATTGGATTTCAGACAAGACTTTGACTTCCAGTGACAAATTCACTGATCTTCTTTCTCCTGAGCCATCCTTTTGGTCATTGTCTTGTTAGAAGACCCATTTTTAACTCAACTTTAGCTCCTTGACTAATGGCATGATATTCTGTTGGTATTCCTGAGAATACCATAGTCCTAACAATGTAGAGCTGTTCAGGTCTAGAATAGGAAAAATAGTCATAGATATACACAATTCACAATCCCCCTAGTGGTCTGTAGGCATAAAGGTTATTTTGGTTGTCTACCAAGTCTTGGGTTTTTGCCAATTACAGTGGTTACATTTTGAATTTAAATCATCTTGAAAATATTTTTTCAGGATCTTTCAGCTTTGTCCATGTGGAAAAAATCTAGGCAGGCACTTTAATTCTAATAAAGGAAGAGGGAGGAAGAGGTGTAAGTTAGACCAGCAGGGGGTGCTCACCATGCAGTCTGTGTGGGTCCTAACGCCCCAATATAGTGACGGGGAAACTATATGTTAAAAGAAACAAAAAAAAAAAAACAAAATAACAACAAAAAAAAAAAGCACAGTCTCTGTATGAGACGTTAAATCGTGGTCCTCACTCTCTGTGGTCATTAAAAATCCCAGGATGTCCTTCGAAAAAGTGTAGGGGTGTAACCCCGGCATCCTGGCCAAATTTGCCCATTGGCCTCTGACCATCATGGCCTCCTAATCATCCCCATACACTGATTGGCTTCATCACTCTGTCTCCTCTCCACCAATAAGCTGGTGTGTGGTGGACGTTCTGGTGCAATATGGCTGCCATCGCATCATCCAGGTGGATGCTGCAAACTGGTGGTGGTGAGGGTTCCCGCTTCATGTTAAGCTCTGAGTACACAACATGTGTGCTAAGGTCATCCATTCATTGGAAAGAAATTCTCAAGTGTACCAGAGTTCGTTTGGAACCGGGCTGAGACCACCTCTTCAGCTGGGTCTCAGTGCGGTTGTTTGGTCCGCACCCGAGTGCAATTGCTGTATTCACACCTGCCCAAAAGATCCGCACCAAGGGGGGAAACGAACTTGAGTTTGATTCAATTAAACCAAACAAGACAGGTGTGAATACACCCTAAGGGTCAATTCAAGGGAGGTCTGCAAATTTCTAAATGTTAAGTTCTGCATTTTCCTTTCTTGTAGCTCTTGTAGGTCCACTTTAAAGCTGTCTTGTAAATGCTTAATTTGATATCCAATACATTGCTACTTTCCTACTTGATTTCACCATTGCAACTTGGGGTTTAATTCTTTTACTAATCAATTTTGTTTTTGTGCTTAACAGATGATTTCTTTCTAGAACAGAAACGGGAAAAACTGTATGTAGCAGTAGAATGTCAGGATTTTAATTTAGCAACTGAGTCTTTGATTTTACCACATGCATCCATTTATTTGTACAGCAAAGGCCAAAAAGATCACTGGAGGTCAGAGCTCAACCCATTATAATTGGGGAAAATATCAACGATGAACTCCTTACCTTTTAAATTAACCGTTACAATGTCCTCCAATCTGAGGTGGAATCTTGTCCCATCACCTGTGCATTTGCTATTAAGTGAACTGGAAAGGTAATGGCCATTTTGCCAATGTCATATTTTATTCACACGTGTCCTTCTGTGCTTCTCAGCCTGACAGGTTCGTTAACAAAGAAAGGACTTAAAGTAGAGAACCAATTGACTATTCTAGCGCTGAAAGCAATATTAAAAGCTCCGCCATTTGCGTTCGAGTGTTAGCAGCTTCTCATTAATTATTGCCGTTATTGCTCTTGCAGCAGACCTTGAGAGATCTGTAAGAGATGCTCATTTTGCCTATTTCTCAGGAAATAATAAATGTAATCAGTCTGCAACTGGTATTTATTACTTTACTTTAAGCGTTATTGGATAATTGTTAATTTGTAAACGACTCTCAGGTAAAGTGCTCCACTCATGATGACTACTGTTAGTGTGCTACAGCACAGCGCTAATGTGTCTAAAGTTATTGGTGTGAGTGTGCGGCGCCGCTCTGTTAGCAACACACAAAGTGATTAACATGCACAAGGAGTGCCAAGCTGTCAGACTGAGCAGATAGCAGGCTAGAAACATTGAGGTATGAATAATTAGAGAAATGAGGGACCTGGCATCATGACTGGCCTTAGCCTGAGCAAGAAGCTCAGAGAATTGAATCTTTGAACAGGGATGTCTGAGACCTAGCGGGCCGTGGCAGGGTGTTAATATCAGTACCTTCCCCAAGCAAGGATTTTACGCTTGAATATTCCACTCCTGGAAAGTGCATTTAGAAGTTGTAAGCTTGATTCGCCTCAACCTATGTAAATGTGCTATCGAGTAAACTCCAGCTCGCCATGCTTGGATGTATAGCTACTGGCATCCCGTCCTTTTTTAATACAGTTACTGTACATCCAGCTTGTTACATCCATGTAGCTTGCTGAAAAAGCAAGCCATGATTACAAACATGACATCCGTGATTGGAGATCAATCCAATCATTTAGAAAACCCAAACGGTCTCGAAAGGAAATCCACTTGACAAAAAAAACACATCATCTTGCATGTCATGCAGTCCCGAGCTGATCCACATACAGCATTGTGTTTAAAATAGCCTTGGGTTTGTATGAGTCCTCTAATCATCCTTAACCATATTTGGTCACACCAGGCCAGTCCGATATCCCAACGGTTTAAGCCTCCGCTGGTGCAACTTTAATTGGAAGGTAATGTCTCATCTGGCCTTATACACCAGGAGTCCACAGGGAATCATCCCTTACAGAATGGCATGATCTGGGATTGTCAGGAGAAAATCCCCACAAGAGCCACGGGCTGTCAGAAACCTACTTTACCGTAACTGAACAGGCTAAATGTAACATTGATTGGGTAAGTCAGAAAGAACTGAATGTTTTAATAGTTAATTATGACATAAGCTTCTCGTTGTAGTACCAGTACACTTTAAAAAATGAATTTTCAAAGTTGTAAATCAAGCGTTTTTTTTGGAGCACATTTTACAAGAAAATACTATTTCAGTCTTCTTAAAAAAAATCATGTTTAGTTCAATGTATTGCTTGTCATTTCTTTGTAAATATTTGTGAAATACATTAGCAATTTCTGAGTGAACTGAAACACAAGTACATCCAGCACCAATATCTTTTTCAGTGTGTGGGGTACAGTGTGGTGGTTTTGGCTAAACCTTTTAAAACGAGAACCACCTGAAGGTATGTTCCACAAGATGAGAAAGTGAAGCCAAAGAGCAAAATAATCTGAAATACTGAAATATGGGGAATTTTGGATTTTGGTGTGGAATGTGTTTACTTAAACCTGAATACACACTGACTCATGGAGACTTGTGTTACCGTGGGGACCTAAAAAAATGAGCTGGTGGTCACCATGGTGTTAAACACGCTTATAACTACATACCGAAGAGTTTTCTTTTATTTCTCTTTTTTTGTTGAGAATTAAAAATGCAGAAAAGTTTCTGTGGGGGTAGGTTTAGGTGTATGGCGATAATATACAGTTTGTAACAGTGATAAAAACCATTACACCTATGGATAGTCCCCACAAGGATAGTGAGCCAGACGTGTGTGTGTATGTGTGCGTGTGTGTGTGTTTGATGACAAAAAAACCCCCCCCCCCTTATCAGCAACATCTACTGCAAATCAATTTAAAATCTCTTTCAAAACACTGGGCCCTTTCAACAACTACAGTACACAATAAGGCTAAAAACGGTGCTGCCCCCCCCCTCATTCTCACAAAGGTTTTACAGTAAATTTGTGCTAGAATGAGAACTTAGTTTAGTAATCACCTGCTGTGACGGCCGCTTTCTGTCCGTGTGGTTCGGATGTGTGCTCTCAGAAAACCATATATCAGAAGTTTAAACTCATATGGTTTAAAACACATATGTATTTCACACGATAAACATTGATAATCCCGAACCCAAACCAGTGTTTTAGTAGGGATGAGCTAAATGGCACGCTCTATTCGGGAAAAAGGGGGCGGGGCGAGCAGCACGCTCATTTGCATTTAAAAGAGGACAGGCCCGAAAAAAAATAGACTCGTGATTTTGCTTCACTCAAAAATAGGTCCATTTTCAAAAATGCTATAATGATCTGCGGAGATCTTGAGCCGAAAAAATCACAGGACACAGGCTGGGGGAGGACACAGCGGACATATTACGTATTGTGAAAAGGGGCATAATATGTCTTCTTTAATGGTGTGGTGTCTGGTTTTAGACTTGCTTTGGGCCACGTGAGATGAGGAATGATTTGTAGTCCTGAAAACAGCAAGATGACATCACAGCAGGGCATTCTAGGACAGTAAGCAAGAGAGCAGATGAGAACTGAGAACCGCTGCATGTGGCCTGGTAAACAAGTCTCCCTCTCTATAACCTCACTTTCCCCCATACCAAATTTGCCACTTCAACTCACTTTACTCATCCCACTCTCACTTGGCGAGTTACCACTACTCTTTTCAGACACTTTTGATTTCAGCTTTTTGTTCACTGTAATTCCTTCCATTTCTTTCTTCTACCTTCAGCCTCTGTTCTATTTGTCTACCTCTTTGTTGTCTCCAGGGCACTTGAAAGGTAAGAGAAATAGCCAGAAGCCCCCCTCATCAAAGGTGTTTCATTTTATCTCTAGCTGTGGGAAAGCCAGGGATCGCTACACCTTTGATTCCCGTGCATTGGAAGTACAGTTACTAATCCTCATCTTAGGGCAACCGATCCACATGCTTTGAGCCTCCAGAGTGGGAGAAGCTAACAGCAACCAGGTATATGTGAATGAGCCTGCATGCAGCCATTTTTCATTACTTTTCCACCTTTTGCCACATGCTGCACCATTAATGATTGAGGTGACTCTGCTAACAGCAGGTGGTCTCAACCTAGACAGCCTGAATTGTATCTGAATTCTCCTGGTAATGCGAATGTTCTTTTCAAAGCTACTTCACTTTTGACCTTGCCTTGCTCTAGTGATGATTAAAGTGATGCTGTTGATCGAGGACTCGTGCCCCAGTCCTGGACCCATGGAACACCCTGCTGATCTGTACATGATGGCCAACTGGTTCAGAGTGGGCCAGATCCCATCAGTCCCCCAGACAAAAAGCACGGGATGTGAAGGGAATAGCTTTTTCAACATCCCTTTTGCCCACTGATTTTGCTCAATGTGATCTTTTTATGTCACACTGTTAAAGCAATCACTGAATTTGCGAAGGTTGCACTTCCCATAATGCATTTGTGCTGTATGTCTCCTTTTATGCCTGCATAAACCTAATCGATTTATTCTATAAATATCAACTTTTGTTGTCACTGTTTCATGACCAGAAACACAGAGCTTTCCATTACAAACAAATCAATGATGAAAATATGCGATTTTGTCTGATTGCACATTATGGCTTTTAAAAAGATGATTACGTGTTTATGATGCTAAAGCATGCTCATAGAACAATATCACCTTCATAGGAGATGAAATTTATAGGTCATTGCTGATGTAGGTGATGATCGATATAAATTGTGAAATCTGAATGTAATTTACTGTATTGTGAAAAAAAAATTACCTAAAATTAACCAAGTGCCAAATGCCAGTAAATTTTGGCTTGGCGATGAAATAAAGTGACGTTACTCTGCAGCTGACTGGTAATTTTATTAGTAATATCAATATATTACATGGTTTAAATTGAAATGATAGCCTAACCCTTGCTGATGTACAGTATACAATCTAAAATAATCAAATCTGAACTTATAGACATTAAATGCAAAGCCTTGTGCATCTTCTAATAACTTCAGTGGAAAGTTTACCATCAAAAGTTTACCTAAAATGCTTTGTTTTTTTCCCAGAACTCCACGTGAAAACAATTATGTGAAAATATGAGCAAAATTGATTTATTTAAGTGATTGATTTTTGACAGAATTACTGGCTCATTCTATGTATGCTGTTAATAAAACATTGAAACCTGAAAACAGGAAAGTAGCTGAATAATCCCCTTCGTCATGGGAGTTTTTTTTTTTTTAATAATGCAAAATATGGTTGGATGGGTAGTAAAAGATACTGGTAACGCTTTTCAGTAAAGTTCAGTTTGTCAACATTAATGCATTAGGTACAGTGGTGGACAAAGTACACACATCAAGTACTTGAGTAAAATTACAGATACGTATAATAAAATATTACTCCAGTAAAAGTAAAAGTACTCAGTTTTCAATTTTACTCGAGTGAAAGTACAAAAGTGCTTGATTTTTTATGTACTTAAGTAAAAAGTATCGATAGATTAATGTTTATTTTGTAGTTTCACATAGGCTACTTGTATCATTTAATTTTATATTAGCATATATATTTTTATAATCCTACTGCTCAAAATACCTGGGATTTTCCCAAAATACCCAATAAGGAAATAATGAATTAATTAAGGAAAATATAATTATATTTCATAATGATTTTTTTCTTCTCAAACATTGTCTGTGGTGTAAAAACACCCCTGGCAAAATGCCCCCAGAGGGCATCACTTCCAACTTTGATAACTACTGTAGTTACCATGTTCTGAACATCACAATTTATTTTTCCCTCAGATGTAATCTATCTAGGTGGTTGAATAAAAATATTTGGACTTTATTTAAAAAAAATTACCTAAATTTAGCACCAGCAAGCTCGTTAGCTAGACAGTTAGCAATAGCTAACATTATTGACTTACTTTCTGCATGGTTATGAGTAAACATTTGTCTACTCGGCTAGTTGATCAATATACATAGTAACTTAGGCTATGTGTGCAGACAAACAATATAAAAACAGACGTCACAAAGGGCTAAATGCATAGCATTTTAGTAAAACTGCTAACTTTAGCCTACTGCAGCAGGGAAGATAAACGTGCATGGGTTATTTTATTTAATCAGTGTTATTTTAAATTTTTTGACCTAAAACATAGAGACTCTGACGTTAATGTGTCTGCATTCAAATCCGTATCAACCCTCTACAGAGATTAGGGTCACAAAAAATGAAGCTTTGACCGTAAATATGATGTCAAGTTAACAATAATAATCCTAAATTTGGACATCACTGGACAGCTTCAGATGTAACGCGCTCACAAGATCTCCAGGTTCTTACTTGTGAATTCAGTTCACAGGAGACTCGCACTAAACGGATCATCTGAATCAGTGAGTTGTCGACTCAAGAACAGCTACAATCGGATAATTTCAATCGTTTGGTGCGATTTGCGAACCGATATAACGGGTTCATTGAAAAGAATCAGTTCGTTCATGAATCAGACACCGCTTCTGTGTGTCGGAGCACGTGATATATTATAAGGAGTAACGATAACTTTTATGAAATGTAGTGAAGTAAAAAGTACGATCATGCTTTGGAATGTAGTGAAGTAAAAATAAAAAAGTTACTCAAAATAAAACTACTCCAGTAAAGTACAGATACTTGAAAAAATGTACTTAAGGGGCTATAGGCTGCCATTCCACAAGGTGATCTGATTCTTTAGGGTCTTAATGAAAAAATCTGTAACATAGTTTGGTTAAAATTTCTCAAGGGTAGTGTAAAAAACACCTTTTTTACCATGTCAAAAACAGCTCTTTTCAGATCAAGCCGTTTTTGTAGCATTTTCTTTAAATGTTAATGAGCTCTGCTGACCCCCCCCCTCTCCCCCCAGCTGTTCTCAGAAAGACTGTTTACTTTAGCCGCATTCATATTGAAACTTGCTAATTAGCACATTATTAAGAAAGGCAATTTGCAAATATTCATTAAAAAACCTTATACTCACTTCTGTAGATGAGGCTGAATCATGAATGATTCGCGCGAACATAGACACATTTATGTAGATCGGGTTCGTGGGACTGGCATTTCCTTCAGAAACAAATGTAATCCACTGCGTCTTCTGTGGCTCAGATGTCAGGAGTAAATGAGACTGCTATGTTCATTATTACATCCAAAAACAAAACACCTCAATCGCTTAGGAGTCATTGTCTACATATGGTCCGGCGGTGAAACAATGGTGGACTGATGACAGTCACTCAGGGTGGGTCTAAGTTAAGACACCAGTCCAGTCTGTGCTGAACGCTACTGTCAATAAAACTATCCTGGGAGGGGCCTGTCTGTGTGACATCACACAGATTGGCTCGATTTGAGAAAGGGGCAAACATTTAACCAGATTAAAAACAAACATTTGGGTGGATTTTTATCATTATAGGTATGCGTGGTGGGTACATCACACTGCAACACACAATTTCAGTCAAACAACCTTGTAAAAGTAGCCGCGTAGTCCTTAATATGAGCGCCTATGAACGTCACGTACTGTAACGAAGTAAAACTACCTCGTTACTGTCCACCACTGATTAGGTATCATGAACTAACAATGTTGAATGCTTTTATAAATCAATGTTAATTTTAATTTCAACAAATTTAATTTTCAACAAAGTTCTATACTTGATCTACTATGGGCAAACAGTGGTGTCGCTAGGTTTTCTCAATTCACTCAAGAACCCTTCCTTGTTAACCTCATGCTCAATGCACCTAACTGTACAATAGTTTTTTTAAATGTCGCTGACCAGCTGTGTAATGTACTTCTAAGGCCACAGTAGTCCTTGTCATCCACTCACCCTTATTTAAATAATTTAGACTGGCGTGTCATCCTGCCTGCTCGGGACGTTAATCTTAATGACATGAGAGGAACGTTAAGTGAAGCGAGGGGAGAGGGATATGGAGATGATGAGTAAGACACACACACACACACAAATATGGAAGACAGAATAGAGGGGTAAAGAAAAAGGGCTTGGATGGAGATGAAATGATTGGATGAGTAGGAAGTGCAGTCAATGAACAAGATTAAAAACAATGATAAGAAAGACAGGACATGGAAATAGAAATGGAAATGTCTTTATTCTTATACTTACTACTTTATCTCAGGTTCTCATAAAAATTCACAGTACTCATAAAAAAGTAGGCAAAAAGTACCCAGATGACCTATTATTTCTGGCTTGATTCTGAAGTGTACATACGATGTACACTTTACTATACCATGAGGCCACGGGAGTGGATTTATGAATGGCAGTGATGCAATGCAACTGATGCTGGTAGGTCACATGACAATGACGACTACACACATTTTTACTATATACAGTAGAACGTACTCCTTTTGCAAAGTAATTTCTCCTTCAAAAAAGTACCTACTCAAAAGTGCATGCAATTTCAAGCACAGCCTAAATGTTTTGATGGTGCCTGGGAGCCTCAAAGTTGACACTTTTGGGGAGATAAACCCATGAATGGCATACTTATAGTAGTCAATGAACAATAAACTGGGTTAAGAGAATGTATTATACGCACTTACTACTGAACGTCTCCAGGTTACGTATGTAACCATGGTTTCCCGTAGGGAACGAGACGCTGTGTCGAAACGCTATGGGAACGCCTCCAGCGTGACCATGCTCTGAATCACATGTGTAATCAGTCCCAAATGGGGGCGATACGCACGGGCGGGGTTACGTAGCGACCATGAAGCTAGCACGTGCGGGTGAAACCCGCGCAGCTTCTAGGAGTTGACGCAAGCGCTGGCAGGGATGCTGGCAGTATGTCCCTGGGACTCCGCGTTCGTTCCCTTCGGGAAACCATGGTTACATACGTAACCTGGAGACGTTCCCCGTCAGGAACTCGAGCTGCGTCGAAACGCTATGGGAAAAAAAATGCCCACGCCGCCAGACTTGCAAGTCCCTGCCTAGTGTGGAAGAGCACAGATAAAGCGAGAGAACGGAGCCAGGAGTGCTAAAGTAAGGCGGGGCCCCCGCCTTCCCGAAGGCCCCTTCTGGATGAGTGAGCCTTGACCCCCGAAGGAGAGGGGAGATCAGAGGGCTCAAGGCTATGGAATAGCATCCTGATCCACCACTTAGCATAAGCTTCTCTGGCCAGAGGCCTCGGCCTCAGCGCACCGCGGAGGAAATGTGTAAGAAGAGGGTGTCTTCTCACTGAATGGCCACGAGAGGGGGCGTGGTAGGCTGCAATGGCCGCCACGTAGACCTTCAGTGTGGAGTGGGTCAACCCTGCGGAGAATGGGGCCTGCAGGAATTCCAGAACTGTACCAAACGGGCAGTTAGCTGGGTTGAGCTGGCGGTCTCCGCACAAAGAAGTGAAATGTTTCCTAGAGTGGGAGCTCTGGATGGAGGGAGTGGTCTCAACACCTCGGGTTTAGAGACCAGAAGCTAGGAGTTGTTGCCCTCCTCAGAGGCCACACCCACCTGTTCCAGCGCCCTCTCTTCCAGGAAACCCGGGAGCAGAACAAGCGGGGGGAAAGTTGTACAGACTAGCCTTCAGCCATGGCATCCAGCCCCTGTGGAGATGGATGAGTCCGAGAGAGAACCAGAGGGGACATTGCGATATCTTTTGAGTCGCAAACAAGTCCACCTGAGCCAGGCCAAAGACTCTCCAAGTCTGCTTTACCCCTCGGGGTGAGGCATCTATTCCCAGGGCCTCGGCCCCTGCCTCGACAGGAAGTCTGCTCCCAAATATATAACAGACCCACAGCCAGCATGTCCAATCATCTTATTCGCCACGTCAATGCGGGGTTCCCGCTCCACAGATCGTGGGCTGAGCGGCCACTCATGACCGCTCCCAAACGGTGAAAGATGCATCCGTCGCTAGCATATGTGGCGACAAGGAGCTCCCAGCCCCAGGCCCTGACAGCGGGAGAAGAACAATCAGCCCCTTATTTCCGAGAGCTGACTGCGCGAGTCTTTTTCTTTTTATAATAGTATTGAGATAATGCTTGTGCGACTGTAAAACAGCTCCGCTACACAGTAAAGCTGCTCATTATGATATTAGGCATAATATGCTTGTGTAAATGATGCTTGTGCAACTGGCAAGCTCATCGACGCCCTCCATATCATCCTCCTTGGAAGACAGGCGGAGCGTCGAGCCCTTTCACCGGGGGGTAAGAACCGCAGCGCGGGCTTCCGAACCCTGAGAGCGGGCGCTGGATCTGGTGGTTAAGGAAGAAGATAGGGACTCGGCCGTCTACATTCCCTCCACCGGATCCATATGCGAAACCCACGAGCACAGCCGCCACACCGCCTCGGCAAAAGCGGGGCCGTCGCCGCGAGAAACGCTAGTGAAGGCTCCCTCCTCAAAGAGAGCCCTCTGAGAGCAAAGCAAAGCAGTAACAACCGCTCGCCAAATGCGGGACCGTCATCACTCTGCGCTTTTTGCTCCCAAGCCTACAACGACAAATGCTCGGTGTGTATCCCCCCCTAAATGTAGCGCGGGGCAGGGAAGAAACACACCTAGATGCTGCCGGGGCTCTCCCTTATGTTTGTCTACACTCCTTACTGGTAAATAAAGAGTGATACTGCAGACACACCAAATAGACTGACAACACAGAGCGCTTGTGAATGCAGAAAGCTGACGCCGTTGTTCACCGCACTTGCTTTATGCTTTCCTTGGTGCTACGTCACCCCACCCGCGCCGTATGTCTTGCCCATCCTTGGACTGATACACGGATTCAAGCCTGGTCCCGCTGGAGGCATTCCCCATAGCGTTTTGACTCAGCTCACGCTCCTGAAGGGGACTAAGTAGTTGGAGACCCCAAAAACAAACGGAAAGTTGAGAAAACTGATAGGTATATCTAAAATATGAACTAAAAGTCAGAAAAACATAGGCTCATTAGTTGGAGGTAATCATCAGTAAATGAGTGTCAAGCTTTAGGGGCTTCTGACAATGCCCTGTCCTTTAGCTTAGTCTAGTCATCTTCTGATGCTTTTACCAAGGTCATTAACTAATTAGCCCCTCACTTTTGTTTGCTACATCCGGCCGGCCCTCCTCTGAGCTCTTAAGGGTCTGATTTGTAATCTATTACGAAAGTACTGCCACAGAGACTTTGGGCGCCCAGTGTGTTACAGTATGATAATCCCCCGGCTTTAAACTGTGAAAATATTATTTTAAAGAGCCACAGCTACTAATTGAACAAGGGCAGACGCACGGGCACAGGGCCAAGCCTAAAGGGTCATAGGATGCCCATTTTCCACAAGTTGATAATATTCTTTAGGGTCTTAATGAAAAGTCAACATACTTTGGTCAAAATTTCTCATCGGTAGTGTAAAAAAACACCCTTTTTAACCTGTCAAAAACAGCTTTTTTCAGATCAAGCCATTTTTTGTAGCATTTTCCTTTAAATGTTAATGAGCTATGCTGACCCCACCTCTCTCTTCCGAGCTGCTCTCAGAGAGACTTTTTACTTTAGCTGCATTCATTGTGAAACTTGTTAATTAGCACATTATTAGGAAAGGCGTTTTGCAAAGATTCATTACAAAACATTGTATTCACTTCTTCTGTAGATGAGGCTGGACCATGAATGATTCGCACGAACATAGACGCATGTATGTAGATCGGGGGCGCATTCCCTTCAGAAACAATGAAATCCACTGCGAGTTCAGCGGCTCGGATGTCGGGAGTAAATGACGACTGCTGTTTTCATTATTACATCCAACAACAGAACAACTCAATCGCTTAGGAGTCATTCTTGTCTACATCTGCTCTGGCGGTGAAACAATGGCAGACTGATGACAGCTGACTCAGGGCGGGTCTGAGGTAAGACGCTAGTCCAGTCTGTGTTGAAACGCTACTGTCAATCAAACTATCCTGGGAGGGGCCTGTCAGTGTGACGTCACACAGACAGGCATCTAAGATCTGCTCAATTTGAGAAAGGGGAAAACATTTAACCAGATAAAAAAAAAAAAAATTTACGAGGTGTATTTTTTATCATTATAGGGTGGTTGTGTACACACACTGCCAACACACATTTCAGTTCAAACAACTTGTAAAGTGCATGTAGCATCCTAGGCCCCCCTTTAACAAATGTTGCCTGTTGCCCTTCTATAAGAAAATAAGTTGGATAATTAAACATTATTTCAAATAAATAAAAAAAACAACTACTAGAACTTCAGTAGATGTAGCAAAGAGGTCCTTATTGAACATATTACAAATTATTGTGGTGCAGAACTGCATTTACTGTACATCTTCAACATCAGACAAGAATGTAAACTATTATAAAGTAAACTTTTAAGTGCTTTAATTAAATGTGTAAATGCAAAAAATTTTACTTACTAATTTTATTTACCGTTAAAGGTATAGTTCACCCAAAAATGAAAATTTGCTCTTTATTTACTCACCCTCGGTAATGGAGGTGAGTTTTTTTTCTTCAGTAGAACAGTAAATAAGATTTTTAGCTGAAACTGTGGTCCTTGGTGATTCATAAAATGCAAGTCAGTGGCTGCCGACCTTTGAGAGTCAAAAAAAGCATATCAGGCAACACAAAATTAATACCCGTGGCTTCTGGCGACATTTTGAGGCCTTATGAAGCAAAATGATCTATCTGTGTAAGAAACTGAACACTATTTACAACGTTATTAAATATTGTTATTATTATTAACTGCATTTAGAAAAATGTCTTATGGAAAATATGCATGAAGTTTTGTTTATTTTATTTTTTGCAGAGAAGAAAGTCATAAGTGTTTGGACGACATGAGGGTGAGCGTCAATCGCTGCACTCATTTTTTAAAGTAACCTGTGCCTTAAAGAAAAGTGTTTGTTTGTATGCACCTCCATGTGGGCTCCACTATTTCTGATTTATATGCTAATGCAATAAGAGTTGACAGAAATATGGACAATCATATTTGAATAACCTGCTGTTCTCCCTGGAGTGAGAGACTTGTTCTAGCCACGCATTTTTCAGAGCAGACAGAGGATGATAAGCCGCTTTCTATAATTGTTTAGCTAAATTCATGTAAAAGAAAGAGAGAGAGGGAACTAGATTATAGGGCTATTCCTTACAGATTATAGTGCTACTCCTCACAAACCTGCTTCAATTACTGTGGAAGTAACAAATATTTCATCCCTGCTTACACACTGTTGGCAGCCAGAGAGACTTAACTATATATTAAAACCACGACAAACCAATCTTATTTCAGGAAGGAGGTGTAAACAGAAAACTAGTATTGCAAGATTTCATGAGAAAACCAACACAAGAAGGAAAATACTTTTTCTTACTCACAGAAATTGCAAAGCTATAAATAATAAATTCAACTCAAATTTATTAAATTCATAAACATCGAATATGAATGAAATATATTTTTGTTCAGTGGGAACATAACAAATAACTCAAATTAAAAATGCTGTGATCAAATTGCTCTAGCAACCCCAATGTTGTGGGAATGTTTGATAATTACATGCTTTGCCTAATTACTTGAAACAGACACTAAAACAGTAAAGACTGTGTGAAAACAAACAATGCTACATGGGACTGCAATTCACTCTTAGTAAATTTGTGATTAGCAGTTAACAGCATGTCTCAGATACTCGTTTGTGAAGATATTAGTATACATAAAATAAAGATATGCAGGAAAGGTGTGTCTATAAGTAAGAAAGAAAGTGATTATGTGTGGCAGAGCTTGTAACTGCTTTGTGTGTGTATGTTTGTGTTCCTTATGAGCACACTGCCAGACTTAGAGAAAACCTGTCAGGATAAACAACCCCCTGTGCAACAGCGTGACTCCTTCCCACAGAAGGAACACACAGACACACGCCGCTTAACATTCTTGTCTTTTCTCTCTGCCTCTTTGCTAGATCAGATGCATTGGACACATGCTTGATCATTTGTGAAGAGATGGAGAATATAAAGTGTGTGTGTATTTGGCTTTGTTTTTAACATGTTTAATGCACCATGCTCTAGTGGGTTTCAGTGTGGATGTATTTGAAATCAGATATTTGTTAGTGCACCTAGAAATGAAAATTGTTATCATTTACTAAAACTGCATGATTTACTTTCTTCTGCAGAACATATAAAATATTTCAAGAACTCTCTTTGAAGCACCTCAGTCTGATCAGATTGTTTGTGGCATTATGGTGACAACCAATGCGACTGTGCTAGCAAAAGTGATTGCAGGCTGAACAGGTAAAAATATAATTGGCGAAGTATGAACAAAAACAGAGTCACGATAAAAATAGTCAATATGACTCAATGTGATTAAATGTGTTGAATTCTATATGCAAATGCTGGCTGGACACAAGCTTCAGGGAAAGGCAAGATTTAAATTTATGTTACATTTTATTTTGTCATTCAAAGTTATCGTAATACTACATCAGACTTGCAATATAGGGCATTGTATGGACTACTTTATAATGCCGTTTCTGTATTTTTAATTACAATGCAAACATGAAAACATTTTAGAGCTTCAACAAAGCTAAAGATTGTCAGAGAATAACAATTTAAATTTCAGGATCAGAAGCCTCGGAGTAATGTGACCGGGTCGGCCACGGTGACGGTGCATAGTTCATCCAAAAAAGTTTGTCATCATTTACTCATTGAGGTTGTTCAAACCTGCCCGCAACTTCTGCTGAAAACAAAAGAATTTTTTTTTTTTAATGTTGGTAACCAAACAGTTGATGGTCCCCATTGACTCCCATATTTGTATCGTTGGTTATTATTATTATTATTATTATTAAGTCAATTGGGACCATCAACTGTTTGTTTACCCACATTTTTTAAATATCTTATTTTAAGTTCAACAGAAGAGAAACTTACACAGGTTTGGGTTGAGAAAATGACAGAATTAAAATTTTGGGGTGAACTATCCCTGTAACTATTGTAGTTTTTGTTAATATTTTAGATTTGAGATAATATTCTATTTCATTTGAAAAATTTCTGTTTTCGTTTTAATTTCAAAATGTATATATAAAACCATTGGCTTGACATGGTCACTATGATGATTATTATTTTTTTAATGGCAAGAACTGCATAACAATTATTTTGTACTTTTCTACATCCTGCTTTTGTTTAGGAAATATAACCATTTGTTTGGAACAGCATGAGGTTGGATAAATAATTTCAGAATTTATACATTTTTGTTGACTATTCTCCCATTTTTTTATGGCTATATTTGTCTTTTTCCATATCATCCAATCAGTGGCGGCTCATCGGGGGAGGCAGGGGAGGCACAGCTTCCCCATATTTTTGAGGTGAAAATGGGAGGAGGAAGATTTAATGTTAATAAAATTCACAATACAATTCAGTTCATGTCTCAGAATGTGTATAATTTGTTTGTAATTTCACAGTTGTAATACCATAATGTGAAAGCGCCGCTTTTCTATCGCGAATGTGCCGAATTTGCTGATGTAATTACAACCGCTAATGATACAGAACGGTAGGGGGAGGCCGGGTGAGAGCTGAGCTCTCGTGCCTCCATTGGCAAAAAACAAATTAGCCAATCACCATCGAGTGTTCACTTTCAGCGCTGAGGAGTGTTGAGAAAAGAACCAGGGCCAGGTAAGTGAAATTATATTATCTTGCTGTATGTATGTCGTTTTCTTTACGTTTTCTGACTAAAAGCAACCAAAAAGCCATTTTAAAGTGGTTAAATTAATAATAATAATCGTCAGGGATCCCAGACCAATACAATTAGTGTGCCTCCTCTATTTTAAAACACACGAGCCGCCACTGCATCCAATTCGAATACCCATAAATGCACAAACATTCACACAAAGACTACACATTCGGTTAACTTCCACTTCACAGCTCCCTCATGTCCCTGGAGGCAGATGTCCTCTGAGTCTGAGATGCACTTCTCTCTCTGTCACACACCTGCATACACCGATTAACCAACTGTGCACATTCCAACAGACACACACATTCATTTCTGTAAAGCTATTTAACATCAGCAGACTCCAAACATTAATTTGTCCCCCATAAATATGCAAACATTAAGTCCCTGTGAAAGATCCATGCACGTTTGTTAGATTAGTACACACACACACACACATGCACGCGCTCTCCACGACTATCCTGAACCTGCCACAGCTAATCTGTCTTCACGGGGAGGAAGAACTCAGGTTGCCTTTCTACAACAGCTGGAGCACGCACGTATGTGAGTGCACACGCGTGTGCTTTAACCCCGTGGGCAATCCACGCGATTTCACTCATGAAAATATGAATGTGCTTTTCTAAAAATAGACACATTCTCTTTCACCATCTAAACGCATTGAGTTGTTTTGGTGTGTGTCTTGGTGGAAGCATGCGAAAAATGTGTTTACCCCTGCGAACACCTCAAGTGTTGCCTTTTCACCTTGATTACTCATTCACCCGTTCTTTTTCAGAAAAAGTTGCGAAAGAATGAGTAACTTATTTTTATACATTATAGATTGTAGAATGTATTCCCTGATTATTACATGAGAAAAGGGGACAGAAACACACCTTTCTGCTCTGTGGTTGTATTAGCATGTGAGTGTGAGAATGTGAAAGTGAGAATAAGGATGTGTGTGCAGCTTTTAATTTCCCTGCTGTACTAGCACACTTGCATGATGAGCAGCTTTGAGCCGGCCTTTCTCAGTTGTTAATAAACAAACACAAAAAATCATACACCTCTGAGGCCATTTTATTGGGTTTGGAATCTTTGAAGAAGTTGGATGTTCTTGGATGTCCTTACAGTAGTGTTGAAATATCCCAGCAATAAAAGAAGATTCAAGTTTTGAACTGCCTCTGGAGCTCCAGTCCAGGTGATTTCATATTCATTCAGTACTTTGATTGCGGTGAAACATCTGGAACTGGCTACAGTAATAAGTGATTCATGATGTCTGGCTCTGAGCTCCCAAGACTTATTTTGGTTGGCAGATTTGCAGTAGCTGTCTTGTCAGAGACTATCGTACATGTAAACAAACACCCGAGTGCATGCAGTTAGTTAAATAAACTTAAATGAGCCGAGGCCAAATCAGGCATTTGAATAAACGTATGTTGTTTTATCTTTTGTGGTGTGAGGAACAAGAGAGCGGTCTGATGAAAAGGGCATCCGCTAAGCCTGAGAAATCCCAGCATGAAACTCATGGGACACTGCAGCTGGTACAAGCTCAGAGAAAGGTCAAACCGTAGTCAAATGTGTCCACTTTGAGAAGGACAAACTGGATTTACGTACACATATAGTTTAGTGTGTGTGGTCATTCTCACATGTTCAAGTGTCTTTGGATGTCGTCGTGTCTGTATTTTGGCAACAGAATCTCATTTAAGTGTAAATGAGTTTCATTTTTGTCTTTCGATTGGTTGTACTTTAAATGTCATAAATGCACCCTGACCTTGTTCGTGTGACCATCACCTCTGTGGAATGTTTGATCAGTGTTCCCTTAACCTCCACATTTGTACACTTTCTTAGACACACACACACACACACACACACACACTTGCATTTGTAGTTTACAGGGACTCTCCATAGGCGTAATGGTTTTTATACTGTACAAACTGTATTTTCTATCGCCCTACACCAACCCTACACCTAGACCTACCCCTTACAGAAAACTACTGGCAATTTTTGAATTTCATAAAACACCGTTTTTGTATGTTTTTTAAGCCTTTTGTTTTTTGGGGACACAGGAAGTGTCCTCATAAATCATATTTACGTTGTAGTACCCATGTCATTATACACATTTGTGTCCTCATAAACCATATATTTTGATATGTATCTATATACCAGTATACGCACACACTTGTGCTAATGCCTGTCACTCTTATAACCATCATTGTGCATGTCCATAAGCTGTGCGGAAACCTTTTAACACCTCGACACACCACCCACAGTGTTCAATCAACTGTCTGTCAGAGACAGATGAGCAGCTTTCATGATTACATTTTAAAAAATAATATGCATTACATATCAGCTGACACACTTTTCTGTTCTTCTTAAAGCCTATTTGCCCCTTTCTGCTATTTCAAATCTCCTCAATTTTGTGTGAAAACTATATGGTTTATTCGGAGATGGGCCATTTTTGCATTTTTAGTATTTTATTTGAAAATCTAAACTTTAATTTAATCGTATTTTACTTTAGGTCCAGATTACCAGGGCTATAACCACCACAGGCATTGCTACAGTACATTTCACGTTTTAACACCTTGCCATTTTAACATATTGCCATAATGATTATGCTTATAAATTCTAATTATCCTTAAATGTCTTCCACATCACTAGCAAACAGAACTCACAAAAATCAAATAACACAAATAAAAATATCCTGCGAGAAAGGTTTTACACATTGGTCAGATGCTGTATAGCGGTAAATGGGTCCCGTCCTACTGTGGTGCTTGATCAGAGCTCTATTGGTTGGTGGGTTATGTGACTGTATTAGTCTGAGTAAATGTTTGCTGTCTGGGGTGTCCTTGCCCTTTAAATGCCTCTCTGTCTCCTCTGTGAGTTGTGTATGAGCGCACAGATGAGTGATATCTTATTAAAATACTATGATATTTATTTGCTTTGAGACTATAGATGGCCTTTGTCATTTGGATCTACAAACATTTTTGTAGAAGAATATTGAAGTTCACATGAACCCTGCAACCTTTAGGCAAGACTATAGATCATGGTTTTAGAGAGAAAATTGTGATTTTAGACAGTGTTTTGTAAGAAGATGTGGACATGAATTAGAACTGACAACAGGTGATGTCCTACATGTGGCGCAGGTACCTTGGGATTCTTGTATTTCCACATTTGCTCACAAAGACAAAGTGATCAAAGCTCATCTACACTTGAGAATCTTCCTCAAGGGTATACTGTCAGTGATCAGAGGAAATACTCTGAGTCTTGTGAGTGAACCTATGTGGCAGTTTGTTTTGTTATTATGCCGTGCTGGGTAGATTACTCTGGGTAGTTTACAGATTACATGATGAAAACTGTAGTAACTTAGTCTAGGTTACTCATTTTAGGAAATGTATTCTGACTACATTTTAGAATACTTTTAGATTACTTTTTCTATCAAACTTGTTGTAAACTTACCATAAAATGTACCATATTAAAACAAAGCAAAGAGAAAGAAAATGTTCTATTTTTTAATATCAGTATCATAAAATGCATGACATTACATGTCCTTCCAGGTTTGAAATATTTTTGTCCAGACTTCCAGAATAACTTTTTCAATCAAATGCCTCATTCAGTTTGGATTAACGAATCAATACATGCGTGATACAGTCAGTCTGAAAACTATGCTGTTACATCAGACTCTGTTCTGATGTAGTACAGGTGTATATATATACTTTTTGTTATGTAGTTTGAAAATTAAGTGATGGTTGTGAAAATCTAAACACAAATCAAAACCTCTGAAAAATAAGTGATTCAATTTGGCTGAAGATTGGACTAGATATGTGTGAGTAATAATGGCAAAACAGTAAACGATTTTAGATTTTAGAGGATTGAGAAATGAGAAACGGCTAACATCATTCAACTCTTGTTGAAAGAAATCAGAAGAATAATTTTGTTTTTAGACCAAAGTTACATGTAAAAGAAACATTTTAAACTGATTGTGCCACTAGTTGGTTTGACTGGGAGAACAAATTTGGTCAGAGTACTATTAAGGTCAATCCCAAACTGGAAATTGCCTCGAAGGGACTGGAGACCATCGACTCATCGACCAGCCAGAGCTCACGTTGAACTGCAGCCTCAAAAAAACATGTGAAATGGACTGAGAAGAAAATGTGTAAATAAAAAGAGCTGTAGAGTGTATTTAATGCCTAACTTTGTGTTAATGTTCAGTTTTATATTGCTTATTAAAGTTAAAATTATCAGCTTATTAAAACTAAAATTATCCAGCTAATATCAGCAATTGTTTTTCCTTGGCAATATTGTTGGTAATATTCTCTAATTATCAATTCTGTATATGTAACTTAAAGACCTGAAATTAGTAAATTCCATGCGCTCCCATTTGCTTTATCTCAATATTACTTAATAAAGTAGAATAAATGTCATTGTGGATTTTAATCATCTCCAGAAAAACATGTAATGTACATAATTATTAACTATTCTCAAATGTACCAGCCTTTTGATGGCTAATTTAACAAGGTTAGAGACATGTTCAGTGCACAATTTAACTAGCCGACTCACTGTATATCTTTCTAAAATTTTGGAGTCTAGTAATGCCCCTGGCAGAACCCCTGGAGCTACACGATTTAAAATCTGCCATCTTTCTTATAGCGACTCAGGTTATTTTGAGCCAATCACCTGAGATGTGAAGCATATGACTTGCAATAATAGGTTCTCTGGGAAAAGACAATTCACATAACAAGAAAAGCTCCTCTATACTGAGATGTGTTGTATAATATTTAGATTTTTCTTACGTAACCACTTACTTGAGAGATGGGTCAAAGATCTGTTTATAAGATGGAGTGTCCTCATTCTCTCACACAAGAAAATGTTCTGTGCAATGAGTGTGTGTTTTACAGTTTACTAACTATACACATACTCAGCCTGAATTCAACTGTTACATGTTCATGCAATATAAGAATGCACAAATGCGCCATGGGAAAATAATACTTGAGGCCAAGCAGAGTTTTGTAATGTGACTTGTATACATACCTGGTAGGGGCGACTCCATGAGGCAGGTGGATCGCCTAGAGTGAGGATCAGCCATTGCACTCCAGCTTTTCTGACCTCTATGAATTCTCCACATGTGAGAATATCAACTGCATACTTTTTTACAAGTGGGGACTGCATTCGCGCTCTGCCTGAATATTTTTTCTCGGTTTGAATAGTCCAGTCTCACACCCCACACCCACTCTGATCTCACACCCCCTGCAACCCCCCTTCCTCCCTCTCCTAACATTCAACATTGGTCTGTGTACAGGATATGAACCGGGTCTTCAGAAAACAGAAGACTAAGAAAGCCTTCAGGCCCAGATGGTGTTTCACCTGCCTGTTCAAAAAAGTCTGCGCTGACCAACTGGCCATCTTTACACAGATCTTCAACAGATCACTGGAGCTGTGTCTGGTCCTCTCCTGCTTCAAATGTTCCACTATCATTCTGGTCCCCAAAAAAACAAAATCACTGGACTTAACGACTACAGACCTGTCGCTCTCATGTCTGTGGTCATGAAGTCGATTGAGAGACTGGTGTTGGCCTATCTGAAAGACATCACTGAACCCTTGCTAGATCCTCTTCAGTTTGCAAACATGTCTGTGGATGATGCAGTCAACATTGGACTGCATTACATTCTGCAACATCTTGATAGACCTGGGACTTACGCAAGGATCTTGTTTGTAGACTTCAGTTCATGCCTGACCTTCTCTCAGACAAACTGACCCAGCTCTCTGTGCCCACCTCCGTCTGTCAGTGGATCTACAGCTTCCTGACAGACAGGCAGCAGCTAGTGAGGCTGGGCAAACTCACATCCAGGACTCTCACGGTCAGCACTGGTGCCCCTCAGGGATATGTGCTCTCCCCACTGATCTTCTCCCTGTATACAAACAAATGCACTACAAAAGACCCCTCTGTCAAGCTCCTGAAATTTGCAGATGACACTACCATCATCAGCCTCATACACAACGGAGACAAGTCTGCTTACAGACAGGAGGCTAAAGAGCTGGTTGTCTGGTGCAGTCACAACAACCTGGAGCTCAACGCGCTCAAAACAGTAGAGATGGTAGTGGACTTCAGGAGGAACCCCACGGCAATGGGGAGCAGAGTCATTCAGGTTCCTGGACACAACCATCTCTCAGGACCTGAAGTGGGACATTCACATTGATTCCATTGTTAAAGGCCCAGCAGAGGTTGTACTTCCTTCGCCAACTGAGGAAATTTTTGAGCTAAAAACAGTGACGTTTGGTGGGAATACAATGCTTGGATGTGTTTTTAGTATGACATGTTGTTTAGGTTTTGAGAAACCATGTATAAAAATTATAATTTTTTCTATCATATTTTGGCAAAAATAGGATTCAGTCCCTGAGTGACGCAGCACTGAGTGAAGGAAGGTCAGGGTCATTTCATCAAGAAATCCCCATCGCTGCAGTGATAATCAGTGTTCCATCTGCAGCACCAACCTTGCCTAAGGCCACACTAACTTTCAACAAAGACCATTTACATACAACAATAAAATGTAGTAGTGGATGCTGCAGCCTCCTAAATTTGTATAATACTTGCTTCAGTATTTTTTGCATAATAATTTGGTTGCTTTTGCTGCCTATGGTTTGGCAAAGGGCAATGTTTTTATTCATTTATTTTTAATATCATCGATTAATATTTTTCTTCAATTTTATTTGTGTATTTGTATTCAACATGTCATCTTTTGAGACCCTGCTCCTGTTATGCATCCCATGGCAAAGAATACACAATGGTTTGGGTTGGGTAAGATTTCTGAATGTTTTTTTTTATGCTCACCAAGGCTGCATTTATTTCGATCAAAAATACAGTAAAATGATAATATTGTAAATTATTACCACAATTTAAAGTAACTGTTTTTTTTTATTATATATAATAAAAAATTTAAGCAGCAATTATGCCAGTCTTCAGTGTCACATGATCCTTTAACATCATTATACTATGCTGATTGGTGTTGAGGAAAACATTTATTACTTCAAGTTGAAAACAGTTGCAACTGCTTAATATTTGTGTGGAATTATATAAAATACCGCTTATCATAAAGTTTTTAAATGCAAAAATTGACATACTTACTAGAAATGCATCAAACGCAAGGTCAGATTAATGCATGTGTGTGTGTGGTGTTGTATACGCTACGTTAAATTATTGCCATCTTCATGCAGAAGCTCCTTTTCGGTCTCTAACATGCATGCATGCAAAAGCACAACTACTTGGCAGTGTTTTATATACTCCATATAATCCACACGGAGACCAAAGTTAACTACATGATTATCATGATTAAATGATTACATTATTACATGATTAAATATAAAATGGATGTCATTGACATTATCAAAATTATAACTTATGGAAATTAAAGGGTCATTTCATGTCTTTGCAAGTGTAGTTTAAAATCAGCAATTTCTGTTGTCAAAATTCAGATGGTGTGAAAAACCAACACATACAGCTTTACTGTCAGCTTACATATCCTGTCAGCTAAAGATAATCGTGTTTTCTGGGTGCGATTCAGAAGACTGATTAGTATAATAACCATAATTCATGTTTCATTCGAGTTTCAGATATTCTGAGACTAATTGCATGTTAGTGACAGACACAAATGAAGGAATTGCAAATGATGTCAAAATGCTGGTGTATGATCAAAGTTTTAATCACAACATGCATATCTCAGTGTCACTTGGTCTGGTCTTTTTAACCTTGTTGCAAACTGTATATGAAGGTTTGTATTAAGTTAATAAAGAACAGATTGATGTTACACTAATTAGTTTTGAGCTTTAACCTTAAAAGGAATAGTTCTCGCAAAATGAAATAAATTATTTGTACAGAAAAGAGCTAAATTGAGTAAATTATGAGAAAAACCTTGTCTTTTTAAACTTCTTCCTTTTTACTTATGATTGCAAATATTTTTTGCTTTTTAATTTGTATTGTATTGGAATGTACATTGCTCTGCATGTTTTTAGTTTTAGGTCTTCAAGGTAAGCTCAAGGGGATAGTCCTGGATCAGTTTTGCCAACTTCAAAATGTCATTACTATGGAACACTGCTTAAGGCCGCTAAACTACTTTACTGTAGTTTAGCGCTCTGCACTCTAAAGAAAATAAATAAATAAAAATGCTGGGTTACGAATTTGGGTTGTTTTGGCAACCCAGCTAGTAAATGTTTGACCCAACTTGCTGGGCTGTATTATTTATAAATTATTATACTTCTGGGTTAAAATTTGTAAATTCATCCAAAATGGGTTGTGAATTAAAATCACTTTAGATTGAATGACTACACAGGCAACAACACAGGCAGCAGTAGTACATAAATGTGTATGTGAGTGAAAAAAAGGCAAATTAACAGTTGTATATTTAAACGAAATAGCTTTTTAAAAGTTAAATGAACATTGATGTATAAATATCTAAATCATATTTTAGACCAAAGTTGACCAAAGTCTCTTCTATGCCTATTTGCTTTGAAATAAGTTTTTTAACAAAGTATACAGTTAATATTTCTTCATATATACAGTGAAAGACTTATAAGAAACAGTTCTGTCAAAAAAAAAAAAATATTGTGCCTATTGGAGATTATCAGTGAATTGTGGCTTAAATGTGTATGGAAATTTTATAATGTATGTGAGATTTTGTGTTTCAGCAGAATCTTAGTTTTTAACAAGTTTACAAATACAAACTTTTTAAATTTGAAGTGGTGTAAAAAGCATGATAAACATGATACATAATAACATGATAAATTAAAAGGCAGCACAGGCAATGATCAAAATGAGTAAACATTTTCCAACAAGCCCTTAGCAGCCATATCCTCTTAATAACAGGTTAACATGGGTATGACCAGAACCCCTTACTGAACTGCTAATTTATCCTTAATTTGCATATAATTAGCATACAGGCTCATTGGATTCAAAAGCCTGGCAGAAACAACAAAGACAAAAACAACCTCTGACCTTCTCTGACCTTTTGATACCCAGACAGCATGTTCTGTTATTTTATCATTAATCACCTCTTCACATTCTCATTTGCACAAGAAAAGGGTTCAAAGAAAACAGATCAGTTTAGAGATTGAACATGCAGACGGGGGTGGGGGGTGATTACATTGGCTGAATTACTAATGAAATCGAAATGCTGAAGCATCCAGAGTGACAAAATCTCATTACAATGAGAAGAAGTGTTTTTCCTTAGCATCTTCTCACACCTATATCATGATTGTTTATATATTGGCGTTTATACAGTATATTGGCAGTTGACTTGTGCCTTTACGAATAAAGCAGGACTCTTATTTAGAACTTGTTTCTAAATAAATGATAGATAGATAGATGAGCTGGTACGCTGTACTGTTTTGTTCCCTGATTTGGCTAAATTGTGGCCATGTTGTACCAATTGTTTCCCTCATTTTAATTTAGTTACATTTAGTGAATTTAATTTCATTTAATTTCATTTAGGCTTCGATTTACCTAAAATGAGGGAACAAATTAAGTCATGATATATAATTTTTTATATCACTATATAATTTTTTTTCTCAGGTAATTTTTATGTTTTTTAAAATTATTATTAGTATTATTTTAATGTTCATTAGAAACAATACCATTTTTGTTAATGCATTTTCTTTTAGCTTATATATAGCGTATACACAACAAAAACTCACTGACAAAACTGTTGGTGCCTACACTTTTATGCCTACACAGGTTTGGGATGTTCACTTTCTTTTAGTTTTGATCCTGTTTGTTTACTACTGTCAGCAGAAGTTCAAATAGGGCATAACGTCCTCCAAGCACTTCCTCCTTCTCTTCCACTTTTTTATGCTCTTGCTTTCTGTTTGTCCTTTGTGTTTTTCACACACACGCACATTCACCCCTCAGATCACCCATCATCAAGAAACGCCTCACAGACATGTTTTTGAAAGCCCAGTGCACACGTTGGTCCGTCTTCACTGTCTGAGCTCAACTGAGTATCAGTCAGTCATCTCACTGATACTGTGGTAACCACACTATAATTCCTTAATACAGAGAAATACGCTCTTCTATATGCCCAATCTGCATTACAGCTGATGTATGCACTTCTAAGCCACCGTGGTGATGATTAGAGCGAGGAAAATGCGTGGGTGAGACTTGACAAGACTCTAATTTCTTTAATATCATTCAATTAGGTGAAAATTAGGTGGCCACATAGCTGATGTATGCCCACATAATTCATAAAGGAGATCAGATCTATGGTTAATTATGATTTAACAGCACATCTCTGTATAGTTAAGTGACTAAAAGCTGGGTCATGGTAATTTGCATAGAGCCGTTGCTACTGTCACAATCACAATCTAATCTACATTCACCATGCCTGTCACCTCAGCACACTACATTTCCCAGAATCCCTCCTGGCTCACACCTGTTCACACTCCATGATCACCTCACCTGTCTATGAATACCCTCATCAGCACCCCTCTACAAAAGTCAACACGAAACACACACTCTTTTTTCTGGTCTCGTCTATGCCTAAGACAAGAAAGACTTACCCCGACTCACCTGCTTTCAGCCAACCTGATCTCACAGAATTCCGTGTAATGACCACGGACCATGACATCCGAATCCGTGGTGGCATCACGGAATCGCCGAAAATTCCGTGATGGGCTCACAGAAGTGATACCAATGTAAGTCAGTGACAGGCATCAGCCGTGGTCCACGCACGGATAACCGGATTCTAATGTAACTGCATCGGAGTCATTCTTTTTACGTGGTCCACACACGGATCCACTGGTTCAACACCAGCGCTGCCTCAGTTGACGTCATTTTCTAATTTGGAAACGTAAGCCTATGACTTTAAATATTCTGGGCTTTTTTAGACCTACTTCAAAAATACTTCACGTGAAATATTTTTTCACCATGCCCGAAGCATTGTTCTGTAGTGGTTTGAGCGCTAACTTCCTCTGATCGGCACAAGTTCCGTGACGGTATCATGGAATCTTCCGTGGTCACCACAGTTTCACCCTCACCGGACGTTATTTAGGCTATAGGCCAAAGTAGTTTGTCGTTTTGACACTTGAAGTCTTCAAGACGGTGTCTACGATGGCAATTAACCTGTCAACCTCTCATCTACCCGTTTTCATATAATTCAGTTTGATCAGTTTGTAGCCTTTTGCTTATTGTGAATTTCTGTGGCGGCACCACGGAGTATTCCGTCGTAGACACACGGACAACCTCGGGTCTCACGCAGTGGCTTGTAGCTACCCTAATGTTGTTTCATTTAAAATAATTTGGCCTAAGCTTCATCTGTCATTCATCAATCGAAATTGATGGGCCTACAAGACCGAAAATTCTATGAGGGATGTAGGCTAGCCTATAATGCAAATGTGAGTAGCCTATAGGCTCATGGTCTTCACACCGATTAACTGTTTCAAACAGATCATGCAGATTGGTAGGCCTATTTTTGGTATTTTCATCATCGTCATTTGTTATTCTTATTATTAGGCTAAGACACGTGACCATTTTCTTGACCAAGTCTTCCAGAACAATTTTCACCATGCCTTTAATGTTGACCACATAGGCTATTGATTACAATCTGTTGCATAGGCTACCCGACATCCCGTGATGGGACCACGGAATTTAAGAGCTCTTTCATTTGGAAACATATATTCTTTTTGAGTTAGGCTACAATAGCAATATGATAGTAACGTTAGGCCTAACCTGATATTTTGTCCTAACATTAAATCTGATAATGGTTGTAGGCCTATAATTTTGAGTCAATAACTGAAACCCGTGATCGGACCACGGTGGCCTATCCGTGGGCAACACACAGATTGTCAGGTCTGGTTAATGGGCCTCAATCACAAACTCTCAAATGTAGCCATTAGACTATTAGAAAGTCTAATAGTCAACTTTGTTACAATGTCAATGTCATTTGTCATTTTGTTTTGCAAAATATATAAAAAAAGAATATATATTTATTGACGGATAGTTGGCCAGGGAACCGTGACGAGTCCACAGATATGCACGCGCCCTAACCCTCCAGCCAGTAGTCCAAACAATATTTGGACTAATTTACAAATTATTATTACTGTTTATTGGAAATTTACAGATAGGCCTATATAAACAACAAAGAAAACCAGATAAAGACTCAATAAATTAATATTAAATCGGAAGAGCCTGTTGCCATGACGGCGACACGTCACACTTTCTCACGCGCATCCCAGAACTTTGCGCTTTTTCCAGTCATTGCGAGGATCAGCGTCCACAGATCGGTAGGTATCTCAAGCCTGTGTTATTGATTTCTTCACACCACCTTGTTTATTCCCGCACAGCGCCAAACGACGTTGCTGTCACAACCTAATATGTTTGCACCAGTGTCGGTTTCATCCTGGGGATTACTTTGAGTCTGTTACTTGTAATAATGCTTGAGCAGTTTAGAATGGGCATTTCAGGCCACAGAAACAAAATCAATAATTTAGGCTACGCAACATGTAAAAGGAAAATATAAAAGGGAAAAAAAAACACTGTCCAGAAAAACGTTGATTACAACACCAAAGAGCTAGGCTGTTTTGTGTGGTGCCAGAATGCATGCTCAACCACAGTGTTGGCACTCTGTTACACTGCCCTTCCTCCTTTGGGAAGTGCACTTTTCCATAGACATTGTCAATGGAAAAGGTCTCAACTCTTAATTGTAATCACTCTGACTGAAGAAATAGTTTTTGTTTGGGTTTGGGAAGTGCACCCATGTGCTTCACACATTCTGATATAGTACAAAACAAGATTGTTAACACTGAGCTATTTTTTGGTCCACAAAATTATTACATGTTTATTCACTGCATTATTTTGGTTAAATGTAACAAGTAAATAACTAATGTGTAAGTTACTCCAATGTTTGTGAGTCAATGTAGAAATTATAATTTTTCTCAGAGGTCTTTCTAATGATGTTTTCTAGTCTGTTCCACATATTTCTTACTGTTCTACAGATTATAAGACCCTCTTTTTTTTACAAAGAAAAACAAAGGCACTTTTAAGGCCACTCTCACTTGTTTTTGTCACTATCACTTTCTCACAGTTCTCTCTCGCTCTCGCTCTCTCTCTCTCTCTATCTCTATGCCTGTTTCTTCTCTGCTCTCCACACACAAAACACACACACTCATTTCTGTATTGTGTGTCTATTGTCTGTATTGTTTGCATTTATTTGTGAAACATGTCTAACAACCCAAGGGTCTTTGATGATCCCAGTAGGGTCAGGGGCCATATGGCTGCTGAAATTAGTAATGCTCTTCTCCGTGAGGCCAAGGTGAGACAAATTTTTATCAACTTACTCCCATGTCTATGAAAATCACTATTGATATTGCATACAGTTTGTTTGTTGTAGTTGTTGTTGAAGTATAATGTTCTAGTCATGTATTGTGAATTGGTGTAGTGTGATATGTTTCTGACTGTTACTAACCTTTGAAAGTTGTGCACTATTCTTCTATTTTGTAACATGGTGTTTTTTTTATTGTATGTTGCTTTGGAAAAAAAAACATCCACCAAGTAATCATAACCGTAAGGTAGACTGATATTGTATTTGCAGAAAATTGCTATTTTTTTCTCATATAGGCTGCAATGGCAATGGAAAGCTCTGCCATTCCTCAAAAAAGAAAGAGGACTAGGAGAAAGAAATCGGTCACAAGCAGGCGTGAGAAACGTCAGAGAGCACAAAGCCCTGCATTGGGTTTGTTGTTTACTGCACTGTTGTCATAGTTCAATAATGATAATTCACTAAATGTTGGAGGGTGGAAAGATGGTGTGAGCCCACTTTGACAGATGTATGATGACATTTTGTGAATTTTCTAGACTAAAATAGATGATAATGTAAGACCCTGATAGTCTAGATAACCAAATGTGTTGGCCTCTGCAGCTTCTGAAGTTACAGAGAACTCAGTATGTGAGGACGTCCCTCAGATTGAAGAT
This sequence comes from Sinocyclocheilus anophthalmus, assembly GCA_018155175.1. Taxonomy (NCBI): domain Eukaryota; kingdom Metazoa; phylum Chordata; class Actinopteri; order Cypriniformes; family Cyprinidae; genus Sinocyclocheilus; species Sinocyclocheilus anophthalmus. The sequence continues at coordinate 46,794 of JADLZN010001877.1, read as the reverse complement.
CCAGAGTTGACTGCAAGTCTTGGTGAGTATGTCTGTATTATCCCTATCACTACATTTCCTATTCATCCACCTTCAAACTGGTGTATCACTTGATAAACCAACATTGAACGGTTAATGTAGTGTGTGGCATAGTCAAAGCCACATTTTCAGTCATAATTATTGTCATAGTATTGTCATTTTATCTATTATGCCTTCGCTCAGTTGAAGGGTGGTGTAACAGTTATTTTTGAGAGTTGGACTTGTAACCCGAAGGTTGCGGGTTCGAGTCTCAGGTTTTGCAGGGATTGTAGGTGGGGGGAGTGATTAACCAGCGCTCTCTCCACCCTCAAAACCAGGACTGAGATTAGACCCTTGAGCAAGGCACTGAACCCTGAACTGCTCCCTGGGTGCCGCAGCATTGGCTGCCCACTGCACTGCACGTCACGTCCTTTCCTTTCCTTTTTTTCAGAAACACGTCTTCAAGAGTTGAAGGGTACTCTTACCTCAGTTGAGTATCCGGTGGCAACAGAAAAGACAGTGTGGGCACAACGACAGGTGTTTGCTGATGTAAGAGCAAAAACAGCTAGGCCAGTGCTCCTTGATGCCAAACTCTCAGCTGAAAGAGTCATCGAGCACATTTGCAACAAATGCCATGCTGGAGAGGCTGTCATTAGGTGCCTGGATTGTGTTCCACTGGACACGGAGTTTCTATGTGGAAGCTGTGACATAGAGGCCCACAAAAAGAATGTGTTTCATAACAGGGAGGCAGCATTTCATGGCTACTTGAAGCCTATTCCCCCTACAAAGGCTGTGGTGTTAGATGACAATGGCCAGCCTCACTTTTGTGATCAGGGTATGTTCATTCAACAATTTTTGTTGACTAGTAAAGAGTAATTCCACAAATATTCTTTGTTGATAGACTTTGTCAATGGAAAAGGTTTAAACTCTTAACTTGAATCACTCTGACCGAAGAAATAGTTTTTGTTTGTTTTTGAGTGGGTTTGTGTTAGAAATGTGCTAAAACATTTTATTTTTTGACAGAAAACAGTGATAATGACATACCTATTTTGTTGATGTTGACTTTGAATTACTAATATGACAAGCCTATAGATATGCTGTAGGGATTGAGGAAAAACTTAACAACTTCTTGCATTGCAGTATGTCGATTGCCCTTGCCCACACAGAGGGCAATATGTGAGTGCACCCATGAGATTGAGGTCACCACTTGGAAGCATATTTCAGTGGTCACCATGGATGGTAAGTTTGGAAAGTTCTGCTTTTTTTTATAGTACCGCAGAAGTTAACAAGTTAAAGCTTTTCTTTTGAGCAATATACCAGTTACCAAATGTTAATGCCGTATTAAATACTACCTGTTACCAATCACCTTTGTATCTCTGTATGAAATGAAGAATGGACAGGTGAGTTGAAACAGTTGGATCTGTGAAACATACTTAGTCCAATGTGTCTCTTTTTTCACAGGACGATACGATGTCTGTTTGCCCCGTAAGGTTTGCCCTACCTGCTTAGCGGAATGGACTCCGGGGGTGAAAGACCTTCTGAACTACCGTTACTGGCCAAGCACCACCAGCTGCCAGACACTGTATCGTTTTGATATCTTTGAAGCTTTTGCACACATGAAGGTATCCGCTCCTTCAATGTCAAGACATGCCTTTCTAAAGCTGCTGGAGCACCGATCTGTTCAGGCTGGAAGGGTAAATCTGCATGAATCATATTGTAACACACAATTATATTACTGTATCTGTAATGTTGTGGGTATGTTTCTTTTTGATAAACATTAATCAAACTTTTTTATGTCATAGCCAGGGAATATCTGTGCAGACACCTTTCAGAAAAGCTTTTTTGAATATTGTTTTTGCAAACACACGGAAGAGGTGATGTGCGAAGTCAATAGCTTTTATTGTCCAGCATGTCACCCAGACATGTTGGCGGTATGTTGCGATGGCAATCGCAAACATTATCGCTTTAGAAAATCAAGGGGGTATGTACATACACACACATTAATGTTCATATCAAAACAACATAGAAATGGTTGCATGTAGAGTAATGTCTGGTCAGTTAAAAGAGTTTTTTTTGTCATTTTCCATGGACAGGACTGAGGAACCCTCTCTATATGCGGGGTTATTTCTTGCCCAGGATGAGGAGGTATCGGCCTTCCTGAACAACATCAGAGGCAGCAGCATGACAAGAGTACGTCAAAGATTGCATATCATGACAGTATGTATACTGTTTATGTTTGTCTGTGTTTTGTGTTTATTTGTTAATGCGAGTAATATCTGACTTCACAGGCAAATGACAGTGGGATGTGCGGCGTCTCAAGGTTCAGGGCAAGTAAGGAGACATCAAAAAAATCATCCTCCAAAGTAGATGAAGAGGGGATTCAAGTGGCAGTCTGCAGGTATATGGGTAGGCCAGAAGCATGCGATTGTACAGATGGCACTTATCAGTCATGCTATGGAAACACATTTGTTTATAAATCTATCTGAAAGTCATGTTTATTTCCTTATGGGAAGTAAAGCAAATCCCCTCAACAGATTTTTTTTTGCTAAAAAGATTGTTTTGAAGTTAAGTTAGTCACCTAAGTTAGTCAAATGTTAATGTGTGTGTGTGTGTGTGTGTGAGAGAGAGAGAGAGAAAGAGAGACGGAGCCGTGTGTGTTGTGTTGGTTGGTTTGTGTGTGTGTACTTGGTATTCATCACATTATGGGGACCAAATGTCCCCACAAAGATAGGAATACCAGTAAACTTTGACCTTGTGGGGACATTGTTTAGGTCCCCATGAGGAAACAAGCTTATAATTCACACAGAATGGAGTGTATTGAAAATCTAAAAATGCAGAAAGTTTCCTGTGAGGGTTAGGTTTAGGTGTAGGGTTGGTGTAGGGCAATAGAAAATATGGTTTGTACAGTAGAAAAACCATTACGCCTATGGAATGTCCCCACAAAAAATGGAAACCTGTCTGTGTGTGTGAGGGTGTGTGTGCACACATGGAATTAATCTTTGAATAGGTTTTGGATAGCTTTGATTTCCCCAAGTCTTATTGTGAAAGATGATCATTAGCCATATTGTCTTCTTATCTATCAGACATGGGATATTGCTACGAGGACTGAACCACTACCGTGGTGAGGTATTTGCCTACCCAATGTTTTTGCAGAGGGAATTGTCGGAGAGGGCAAATGTCACTTTCTTCTGCATGGATGTTGCCTGCAGGTAATTTCTCTCTGTCATATTGAAACTCGGTAAACCTACTGTATATTAAGTGACAAATGCCTCATTTTGTTTTAGATTGATGGCCAAGCAAAGTGTTGGTTAATGCCTACTAATGCTACACTTGTTTTTTAGGTACTGGCCATACCTAAGCAAAGTGGCTGAAGAATCATCAGATCTTCAGCCGCTGATGGAAATGAGGCCATTTCTTAGTGTAATGCATGCCAAAGCTCATACAGCGAAATGCGAGGTACCTCAGATTACTAAAATTCAAATGCAACAGTAGTCAGCAACTAATGCAAAAAGTTAAACAATGATTATTGTTTATCCCAATCTAAAATTGGGGACAATAGACAAAATTATAAGTCTGTGATTATGATATGTTGTTTAATATATTATGCAGATAAAATATGACAACTTTAATGTGCAATAATTTTAATTTGCGCATAATCCATGATAACATAACATTACATTTTTAAAGTAATAGTATGAAGTTAATCTAACACTACATTGCAGGTGAGATGGGGTGGCAGAAATCAGGATGGAGCAGGGAACACTGTCGGAGAGGAAGTTGAACAAGTATGCTATTACTTACATTATTGTAACTATGTGGATATAGGAGACTTCACTGATACATTTACGTGAGAAACAAGCAGAGTGTAAAGGATAAAATACATCAGGACACCAAACAAAGATCCATGCTTGCTGGAATGAGAGTCAGAATACGTTCTGAACTGTAGTTGCAACACCCATTATGTCAAAGTAAAAATTGAAGTCAGCAGTGTAGGTGTATGCATGATGCATCACTGTTTCAAGCTATGTTCCCTCTAAGCTGCACCATTTGACACCCCAGCCTACAAGAATTTTCAGACTGCGCAGCACACACAAAATCCTTGACACGTTTTGGTTGGGACACAGGCCAGATTACAAGAACTGAATGTTGACAGTGCAAAATCATTGAGTGACGTGTGATTCCTTGAAAAGTTTGGCATGTCATTGTGAGGTTTTAAAACAAACCATAAATCACAGGTGGCTAAGCATGTCACATTATAAGATTCAGCATTGTTCCCAACTTTGCAAAATCAGGCCCGATCCTTCCAATTTTGTCGTCTATGGCTATGGCTGAAATGGTGTGGTCTGTTCATTTTGTTTTCGTGGCATTCTACAGTGGAGAGCTAGTTGATGATGAGGAGATATTAGCTAAACAATATGAAGGGCAATATGTTCATAAAATGCTTGGAATTGCAGACAGAGATTTTAATATTTGTTATGTTTTTGTGTGTTTGTTTTTGTAAGGTAATATAGGTATAAATTACTTTTTATATGGTTTTTACATCTAGGTCAACAGCTTTCTCTCCAGGGCAGCTCTTGTCACAAAATACATGACGAAGGCAGGTTGGTATGACACATTACACTTAAACCATATACTGTGATGAGTCAGTTCTGATTGCTGTGGACAGAGACTTCTAAAATGCCATTTCCCTACATAGTCATTGTTGTGTTAAGTCATGTCTAAATGATTTTTCAATTGCAATGGTTTTTCCATGTAAATTGATCGTATCGCGCATGTGGATTAATTTTTTTTGCAATTAGGGAGAGAGAATATGCTGACTCAACAGGCCATGGGGTGGAACAGAAAAAAGACAGAGAACCTCCACAAAGTCTTGGCCCACAGATATATCAAAGTAAGGGCATTTTGCAATGGTCTTCTTGTCTGACACAAGACAAATAGCAGACTCGGAGCCCGGGCATCCGCAATAAGCTCATTCATCCGTTCATTTATATACATTAATAATTTAATAATTTCTTGATCTGGTGAAGGTTTTGGCTCAAAGCTTGCATTTTTTTGTGTGTGATTTAAAGATCTCTGAGAGGGCAAAGCTGGAAGCTGCCAGCTTCAGTGAGTTCCAACAAAAGAATCACCTCACTGAACAAACAGTACAGCAGTGGGTATGTGATGTTCAGCAATGGGCAGTCGCAGGTAAAATAATACACATCACTTGGTCTTTTCACAAATTTTTCACAAACTGTTAATTACTTTGTTCAAATATGTACTACATAAGGTGATCACTTGACTGTCTTACATATTTAGAGCTAGTCTCCACACCAGGGAGCACAGAGGACCTCAGAGCTGAGATAGAGAGCATCACAGTTAGCCTGCTCCGCAAGAAGCAAGACCTCTATCGTCAACATGGTTGGTTGACAGATTTTCAAATGGTACATTACCAAAACAAACAAACAAAAACACTATTTTCATCACTGTTTTCTTGTTTCACTTTGCAGATAGCAACCAGACAAGGCAAAGGAAGAGAAAGAAAATAAGAGATTTAAAGAAAAAACTAAGAGAAAAGATCTTGCAGTACAATTCAACTGAAGAGGATAAGATTGATGAAGAGTTGGCCTGTAGTTTGACAGAAGACTACATCCTGCCTTGGGAGAGACTTGAAGATGGTATGGTAGCCTGTCTTGGCATGTTCTCTAAAATGTATTCCCACCTGCCTATGGTGTAACAATGAAAAGAAATTCAGTGTGTGTGGGTATGTTTTTGGGTTTGTAACATAATTATGAATACAAAATCACTTTTTCATGTTTCCATCACTTTCCTCTACTTAAAGGCCACTCCTTCAGGTTAAAACGGTCAGTTTTTGACCAAATTATGCTACTTAAACGCCTTGAGGAGGAGCAGAGCATCCTGGTCAAAGAGATGTCCCAGCACATCAAGTCTCTCCAGAAGGAGATAAAGGGAGTAGAGAAGCGCAAAAAGAACATCAGAATGGGCAGTATGTCAAATTCTGAACATTTATTTCCTCACTAAAGTATGTATGTTTTCCATGCAACAAACATAAAAAAAACAAGACAATTAGTAACATCTTTCTGTTATATGTCGCTCTACATACTATGATTTTGGAATTTAATATTTGTAATGGTTATGTTTGGAAAAAAAATTAACCCTCCTGCTATGTGATGCATAATTATTTCCATTTTAATACAGATTTTGGTGACATGTCGGAGGACGCTGCAGAGGGTTGGAAAAGTGTCCTCATGCGACGGTCTTCTGCATTGGAGAGGTTATGTCAAGAAGCCGTAAGCACATATCGCGCTATAGTTGATGATCTCCAGATAAAGGACTCAGAATGCAGGACAGACACTGATAACGACGAGTATGACCTCAGTAGTCCGGAGTCAGAGGAAGGAGATTAGGAAGGAGACCACTCTGTTTTGTTTTGTTTTGTTTTTAAATTCTCATCATCATCATTGTAGCTGCAGAGAGTTGTACAGACTGCACAGAACATCATAAATCAACAGTTTCCTGCCCTGGATGACATCTTCACCTCACATTGCCTGCAAAAGACACACAGCATCCTCAAGGATCCAACCCATACTGCCCACCAACTTTTTGAACTAATGCCCTCCAGAAAACACTACAGGTCCATGAAAACATGCACTATAAGATTCATGAACAGTTTCTTTCCCAAAGCCATTACCACACTGAAGTCTAACACCCACCAAATGCAACTCATCACTAACATGCAACAACCACTATGAAGCACTTTACACTAAATAGCACTTTAGTCCTACCAATGTACTATTTGGACCTTTCAGCACATTTGCTTTAACTGTATACGTTGGACATGACTGTATGTGTTGAAGAGTGAATTTACTCTTATACATGTGTGGACATGAGTTATTATCTTTTTATTCTCCAGAATAAACATGAAGGCATCATCACTGACCTGTCCAACCAAGCATATCACCTCTTCATTCTTCACACATCAGACAAAAGCATCACTAGCAGAACATTATCATTCAGAGATAATACCTACCCCCAGGCTATCAGACATGTAAATACCTGAAACTATGGTAATTCAGTTTATCAACATTATATGTAATTTAATGTTACATATAATCTCGCTAATCTCGTTTACACTAATACTCTATTCACACACATTTCCATTGTTTTACTCACTGTTACTTGCTTTAATGGCGGATATGTGTCTACCTTTGAGTGCAGGTGAGGGGGCCCCCCACACTGTTCGGATTCATTCGGGGTGCATGTCGGGCTGGAGGCCGTGGAAGCAGATCACGGGCCTGGTTCCAGCAGACCCAGCGAGAGCGCGGAGAGCCGCGCTGGACCTCCCGCTGACGCTCACGACGTCCGAGGTAAGTGACAGCGGCGTGCTGCTAACTTTCCCACCACCTCTACTCCATGTGTTTTTTTGCACAGGCCCGGTGCACCCAGGATGTGATCTTCCCAGATGTCCTTCACTCCGCCGCCGGGACACCACGGACCCTGGGTGCAGCTGCATCGGAAGACGCGAGCCAGGTCCCGCGCGACGACCTCTCCCCCTCCGCCACCTCCAGATCTCCACCCGGAACCACTTCGCTCCACCCCCCCGCGAGACGGAACGCGACGCTGTGAACATCGGAGACTCCATCGTCCGGCACGACCGTGCGAGCTAACGATAGCGAAGGTAGCAAGTGCAACACTCACTTTTTCCTGTGCGTCGTGGTCTCGATGTTTCTGCGCATATACCCGTCCATTAAGGGTGCTGAGGCCCCGGGGCGGGGGGTCTGGGGGGTTCTTCAACGCGGGGGCTAACGACACCAACTCGGCAGACGATACGCGTGTACACAGGACAACTATCAGGAGCCATAACAGAAGACGGTGCGCGCGCACAGTCGCCGCGACGCGCGATATCCGTGTCAGAGCCGGCGTTCCACGTATCGACGAGGACACGAAATTTCGTAGGGTCGTTTTTTGCTTTAAAGTGAATGGTTAGTTGTCTGGTTTCAAAAAAACATAACATAACTAAGCATACGATCTATTAAAGACAAACGTGGGTCTTTTTGCGGAGCGTCTAGAGAAACTGTTTCCGCGCTGATTTGGTCATGTCCATCCCAGAGAGCGTAGGCGGTAGCTCATGTCGGGACAACTGCATCTCCAATCGCTGCGCGTGAAACGCAGGTGACTATAAGTCAAGTCTCAATAATGGCGGGCTGATGACCCTTGTTTATTTTTTGGGTTTCTATACCACCTTAATGATAGATACTGTGCTGTCAATCTATACAGACTGGTGTACTGTTCCCCAATAGTAGAGATCAATATAATTTACATGCAGGTCTAGAAAAATCGTATGCGGTGAGTACCTAAACAATTTAAAATATGACAAAAACCATTTTTAAAGTTGGGGCTCCTAAACATTAGATCACTCTCACCCAAGGCAGTTATTGTAAATGAAATGATCACAAATAATAGTTTTGATGAACTCTGTTTGACTGAAACCTGGCTAAAACCAAACGATTATATTTGTCTAAATGAGTCTACTCCACCAAGCAACTGTTATAAGCATAAGCCCCGTCGGATTGGTCGTGGTGGCGGTGTTGCAGCAATACATATGTGTATTCCTCCAGTGTTACTCAGAAGACAGTGATACGGTTTAACTCATTTGACTACGCAGTCGTAAGGTACACTTGTCAATTGCAAAGAAAATCTAATCTATTCTCTGGCTCTGGCTATTTGCTAGACCACCGGGGCCGATACGATTGTGTCCTAAAAATTTGCAATTTCCCTCTGCCGACCGGTATTGGTTACTGTTATAAGCGCTAATGTCGGCGATTTTTATATTGCAGTTTGATAATCCAAATGCTGCTTAGCACTTGCGTTTACTGACCAATAAACTCTTTTGGAGGTCAGGCACGAGACGCCCTTGCCCACACTCATCATTTTAATCGTACTCTAGATTTAATTATTTCGCATGGAATTGATCTTACTGATATTGATATCGTACCTCAAAGTGATGATGTTAAGGACCATTTCCTGGTATCGTGCATGCTGCATATTACTGATAATAACTATATGGCTCCGCGTTATCATCAGGGCAGAACTATTGTTCCAACCACCAAAGACAGATTCACAAATAACCTGCCTGATTTATCTCATCTGCTCTGTGCACCCATAAATACACATGAACTAGACGAAATAACTAGCCATGTGGCAAACATATCATCCTATCACATTAGAAAATACTCTGTATATTACACAAAGGGGCCCCATCAAATTGAAATAGGTTAGAGAAAAACGTACTGCGCCAGGGTACAACAGTAATACCCATTCTCTCATGAAAGAAACTCGTAGTCTTGAGCGCAAATGGAGAAAAACTTACTTGGAAGTTTTTAGAATTGCGTGTAAAAACATTATGTCCAGCTATAGACTGGCTCTAAAAGCTGCCAGGGCCGAGCTTATCCACAAACTCATAGAAAATAACCTAAACAATCCTAGGTTTTTATTTAGCAAAGTGGCTAGATTAACAAATAACCTGACGCCACCCGATCTAAATATTCCCGCACAGTTTAATAGTAATGACTTTATGATTTTCTTCACTGATAAAATAGATAACATCATAATTACAATAGCAAATGTAGATTCTACAGCTTATAATACTTTAGCTTCATTCATTGCACCAAAAGATAAATTGCAGTGCTTTACAGCTATAGGACAGTAAGAGCTAAATAAACTTATCACTGCACCTAAACCAGCAACATGCTTGTTAGATCCTGTACCCACTAAATTATGAAAAGAGTTGTTACCTGTAGCAGAAGAACCGCTTCTCAATAAATAATAATTCTCGTCGTTGTCTTTAGGTCACGTCCAAAAAACATTCAAGCTGGCAGTCATTAAGCCTATTATTAAGAAACCACAACTAGATCCTAATGAACTGGCTAATTACAGACCCATCTCAAAGCTTCCTTTTATGTCTAAAATTTGAGGAAAAGTTGTGTCTGCTCCATGTTGCTTCCTTCCTGCAAAAAATGATCTCTATGAAGAATTTCAGTCAGGTTTCAGGTCCCACTATAGCACAGAAACTGCACTTGTTGAAATTACGAATTACTTGCTTCTTGCGTCAGACCAATGCTGTGTCTCATTGCTAGTTTTACTTATCTTAGTGCTGCGTTCGACACTATAAATCATGACATACTCATAGATCAATTACAAAACAATACAGGTATTCAAGGGCAGGCTTTAAGAATGTTTAGATCCTACCTGTCCGATCGCTAACACATTGTTCATTTAAATGGGGAGTCAACTCAATTATCACCAGTAAAATACGGAGTGCCACAAGGATCTATCCTAGGTCCTCTGCTATTTTCAATAAACATGTTACCCCTTGGTAATATTATTAGAAAACAAGGGATTAGTTTCCACTGTTATGCTGAAGATACTCAACTATATATCTCAACAAGACCAGATTAAACTTCTAATTTATCTAAGCTAACAGAGTGTGTTAATGTAAAAGATTGGGTGACCAATAATTGTCTCCTATTAAATTCGGATAAGACAGAAATAATACTTATTGGACCAAAAGACAGTAAACAATCTCTTGGATTACAATTTGCAACTAAACGGATGCACGGTTACTGTACTTTCATCTACAGTCAAACCTCGGGTATATATTCGAATAGCAACTTGTCTTTGCAAATCATATTTCCCATGTTCAAAACTGCATTCCGTCGCATCATTAGAAGCTTGCCAAGGTTAAACGAAACATGATTACCGGGTTTCTTAATGCAGAAAGCTAGTCTGCCGCTGACCTCTAGACTGGACTATTGGCAGAGCAGGCTGCTAGTGGTTGTCCTGCATCTTCAATAAACAGGTTACAGGTAGTCCAAAATGCAGCGGCTGGAGTCCTTAACAGGTCAAGAAAATATGTTCATATTACGCCAATTTTACAGTCTCTTCACTGGCTACTTGTTAAGTTCCGTATCAGTTACAAAATTTTATTACTTGCCTATAAGGCCCTTAATTGTTTAGCTCCTGCGTACCTAACTAGTTTTTTACCACGCTACAATCCATCACGCTCCCCTAAGGTCGCAAAATTCTGGACTTTGGTAGTACCTAGGATAGCAAAGTACACTAAAGTAGGTAGAGCTTTTTCGCAATTTGGCTCCCAAACTCTGGAATAGCCTTCCTTATAGGTTGTGCCGTTCATTTGTGGAGGTTCAGAGCCTACCCAGCTCTCTCTGTTTAAAACTAGATTTTAAAGACACATCTCTTTGGCCAAGCATCTCAGCTAATGCATCTCATAACCTTTTACTGCAGTCATAATCTTTTACCGCAGTTATATCTAATCAAATGCACATAATTATTCTTTAGTTTGGGTTAAACAAAAAAATTTTGCTTGGTTGGAACAGCAGCAACGCTAATTATGTCTCTATTTGTTTCTCTCTGTCTTTTGCAGGAGTTAACATCCCTTGTTAACCGGATTTACACAAGTCGTTCAGAGGAAAAAAAAAAAAAAAAGGGGGGGTGGGAATCCTAATATCTCCACGCACCCCTGAGAAAGAGATGATGCCAACCCCTCAGAGGACCTCAGAATGATGCCAACCATGAAACAACATACAGAACTATCAAATATTGCTATAAGTTTGATTGCATCATATAATAATAAAGTGTAGCTGTAATAATATTATTCATCGATCCTTTTTTTACTGCTTATATTGATTGTTTCCGTACTATCGTTTTATCATATCAGTCATAAATGAGGACTGCCCCAGCGACCGACGTGAGGGAGCTGGTTTCGTGCCCAGGTGTTCGTTCTCCATTCTGTCACCGATGTGGAGTTTTGGTTCCTTGCCGCTGTCGCCTCTGCCTTGCTTAGTTGGGGACACTTCGTTTCCGGCGTTATATCGTTGACTATAGCAAAGATATTATTTAAACTGATCTGGATGTTGACATCACTGAATTCAATGATGAGCTGTCTTTTACTGAAAAATGAGTGTTTACTATTGTCATTTGCATTATTGACACTATTTTCCCAATTAATTAATTCTGTCCGAGGCGGGAGGTTCTTTGTCACATCTGTAGGTTTGTAAGCGCTATATACAGTAAATAAAGGTGACTTGACTTGACTTGACTAATTACATGTGAAATTATTTTGCACTGCAAGTTAATGTACTAAAATCATGAATGTATACACAATGCCAGTGCAATATCTACTGAACAGATTGGCCCTCTGCACTATGGCCTGTTTTTTTTGTATTCTGAACTGTTCCTCTTCAACTCCAGCACTTAGGACAGTACAGGGCTCATGTACTCTGATACTCTGTTACGTTTATAGGTTTGCTCTGTTGCATTTTCTTGTGTTGTATGTGTTGATGTGAGCACACCAAGACAGATTCCTATCAACTTATGAAACGGCTACAATAAACTTGAACGTGAATTTGAAAATGTAAATTATCTGAGATTTCAATTAAAGTGCATAAACTGCACAACTGCCCAGTTGTCTTAATTGAAAATCTACATTTTACAGTATATTGTCACATACAAAAACTCCTAAACTGTTCAGGATGCTGAAGTGGAACTGGTGAAAATCTCAACAGAAATCAGTCATTGTCCAGGGGACCTGGTGTCACTTGGCCGTGATTAACTAGCCTGTGAAAACGGTCACTGTTCAAAATAGAGATCTGCTGGTAAAGGACATCTCACAAGGACATGAAGAGCACAAATAAAGCTGAAGAGTTAAACACCTTGTCCTGTAGGAAGAAGGCTGAGATCGCATTCTGGACCGTCCATAGTCCCAGCCCCCTGGTCCAGACACGCTGCAGCTGTCGAATCTGAGGATGAGTGGAGAGATGGTGTTGTCTCTCATAAAAGTGTAGATAACTGTAAAGAAAATAGAGACCCCCCGCTAAACCACATTCTCACAAAGATCTCAAGGGGAACAACATAAAGCGGAGGTGCCAAATCCGGGCCAAACACACCTTGTTCTGCTGTTGAAGGGTTGACCAATGTCTCTAAATGCAGAATGACAGTAGCTTCCTCAGGTTCCTGGCTACTTTCTGTTGCCTGGTTTGTATTTCCTAGAACAGTACAAACAAAAATGTACAATATGCAATTAGGTCAAAATGTTAAAGGTAAGGCAAAATAAAAGACCTCCGCCACAGCCGCAAGACTCGAGAAGATATCTGCCCACTACAACTTTCCACCATTCCACCCCACGACCCTATATATGAGTGATAACAGATAATTGAAATGAGTTTTGTTTAATAATAGATTTGAGAATATAGATTCGACCTTCAACCAACATAATTTTAAACGATACTCCTGGTGTTTTTTCACGCACCGTGTTGTGCATTTGCCCACGCCAAATCATATAGGCAAATCAGGTATTGGCCTCCTTTGGGTGTATTCAAGCAGGGGAGCAAAGGTCCGTCCAGCCGGACATAAGCATGTAGCTTCTCTTATCCTGAAAAAAAGCTTAAAAACATTACAAGTGGCTGTGTGGTGTGGTTTGTCTGGAGCTTTGTGTACCGATCACACAGCTTGGACAGCAAATACAAGTCAACATGAAATCTGTAGGATCCAAGCACTGTACTTATTTGACACCTCACAGAAAGCCTATAGCTTGATGGCAAATCATAATGAAGAGCAGTGAACAGTGAAGCTCCTCACTGACATGGTCAGATGGTAGGCACAATAAAGATTTCTGCTGGTGCTGCTGTCCTACTGCACCTCTTTCTTCTTGACAAGTTCATTCACATGTCCGATCGCCCCCCGGGGGGGGGGGGGAAGATTATAATAGATGTCAACTGACTCCATGTGCTAACATACTGGCACTTGTGCGAGCCGCTCACAAGGGAAAAGTCAACTGTTCTTGATATGAAGAGCAACAGTACTGCAGGCTATGACCTGATCCTGAGAGTCTCTGGTCTATGTTTGCAACGTTTTTCAATGATAATAGGGTAAAGTTAAGATGCTGAAACTGTTGAATAAATAGCCTCCATAAATATGATGCATAATCTTGTCTGTAACAAAAGACCTCAGAAGTCAGAATATAATACTGAAATGAGTTTGGAAAAACACATCAGCTACTAAAACGCGCATAGTGAGCGCTTGTGAACCACCAATTAGAAACACTACCCTGCCATTTGAGAAAAAATACATGCATTTTCAAGACGCCCCACACATAACACTAGCACGCACCCTGAAACCTATGTCAGGTTTTGAGTAATATAATTTCACACTTGGGTGACATAGCACACTCAAGTTACTATCACAAACCACAAGACTTACAATACATCACGGGTAAGTATCTATCACAACTACATTTCTTTTGTTGTTCGCTACCCATGTGTCTTTTTTTTGTTCAAATTTTTCGATTTTTTTATTTTAATCTAAGATTTTTAGGCTGTGGGGCCTTGCAGTTAGGGCACATTTTAAATCCATTAAAAATCTTCTCCTCACAAGCAGGGCAAGTTTTCTTCAGCCCCCCTCCCCTCTTCGACATGGTATGGTGATGCTGTAAACCAGAAAGAAGAATGTATTACTTCTGTTATCACTTTAAAAAAAAAAAAACTTAATTGCTAAGACATTTCACCTATATAACAATGGTGTCAATCTTTTAACTGTGTTGTAATATACACTAATCCGATAACTGACACCCTTTTGTCAAACACATGATGTGACGAATTCCCATAAGCTGGTATAAGATCTTTTGTGATTTTGCTGGACTACTCACAACTTGAATTGGTTATAGTTAGCTCCCCGATGCTATGTGGAGCTCTACATGTGTTTAGCACGAGAATATGTGCAGAACTTGCTGTCACAGCCTAGAACACTATGGTTCCTTTAAATAACCTTTTGAAACTGGGATTGGTTTGTAATGAAGAACATTACTTTGTATCCCTTGGATACTGTACTGAAATGTTTGGATGAGAAACTCATTAAAAAGGACTAAAAATACAGATGACGTAAAGTCACTATTACGGGGCCCTGATAATATTGGCACGCCCAATGTACTGGGGCAAGGGCGACAAAAAAATACAATAAGGATTACTATAACACCACAAAAAAACATTAGGCATATAGTTTCCAGAAATGATGATGGTAAATAACGTTACAGCTGGCCAACACTGGCCTTAGCTCGGGCTGCCAACAACAAGAACCGTATTCTTTAAGTTTGTAGGGAGCAAATTACAAATAAAGTCTACCCTAAGAACATATAGGTTCTTGTGTTTGTCTTAAAATGGTTTAACTTGTTTTTGCAATCTAGCCTATTCAAGGCGCTCATTAACAAGCTACACGTAAATTTAGCCTACACATATTGCACAAACACAGAGCAACTGCATTTCGATACCTACGCACTATATTTCAAACATAATCCTGACTGTCTAAAAGTAGGCTGCTGTTTTGATAACCCAAAACGTGCGAGAATTCTCTGATATTCCTAGTGCTAGAGCAAGTTGCCTCTCCTAACCGCCGATCGGGACAACATTTGCAGTCATTGGCACTAACACTCCCCAGGATGACCCGCACTGGGGCAACCATTTCTATGTGAGCCACGTAGATTTGGCGCTGTGCGGGAAATCAACAAAGTAAATGGTGTTAAGAATCCTACACACGGCTTTGATCCTACCAATATATATTGGACGCGTGGATCCTCGCATGACTGAAAAAGCGCGAAGTTCTGGATGCGCGGCCGAGGACCGGTAGGGACTTTCGACGGTGCTGGGCACAGACTCTTTCCGGTTCAAATATTAAGTTTATTGATTCTTGACTGGTTTTCTTTGCTTTTTGTTTCGATAAGGCCTAATACCGTGTGCAATGGTTCCAATCAGCTATCAATGATGTATGTGTGAATGAGTCCAAATATTGTTTGGACTAGACTGGTGGATGTGTTAGGGCAGCGTGGCATATCTGTGGACTCTCACGGTTCCCTTGCCAAACTATCCTCAATAATTTATGTCTTTTTTATTAGATATTTTGCCCAAACAAAGACAAATGGCATTGGACATTGGGTAACAAAAGTTGAACTATTATACTTTCAATATCTACATGGCTACAGTTAGAGAGTTTGTGTTGAGGCCCATTACCAGACCTCCATCTGTGTGTCCGCCCACGGATAGCCAGGAGCCGTGGTCCGATCACGGGGGTTTTCATGGGATTGCCATCAAAAATTATCGGAACAAAACTACAAAACCCTTTCAGAATTAAAGTGTTCGGACAAAAGGTATCAGTTACAGGGTCCTACGCTACTATCAAATGTCTTTGTAGGCCAACTCAAAAGATTTAAGGTTTTCCCAATGAAGATCTCGTTACGTCCGTTGTCCCCATCACGGATGTCGGAGGGGGAGGTAGGGGGGGGGGGCCTATGCGACAGCTGTGTATGCATAGCCTATTGGTCAACATTAAAGAGCATGGTGACAAATTGTGTCTGGAACGCTATGGATCCAGAAAATAGTCACAGTATACTTACCTACATCAAAAGAATAACAATGCGATTATGAAATCACCAATAAGGCCTGTCCATCTGCTTATCTGTGAAACATTATCGGGTGTGAAACCATCCTAGAGGCACTCCCATTTTGCATTATAGCTGCCTACTCCCTCGTAGATTTTTCGTCAAATAAATGTAGGCCTCATCATTTCGGTGTGTTGATGATGACTATGAAGCTTGGCCAAACTTATTTTAAATGAACACCATTGAGGGTAGGCATACAACACCCTGCGTGAGGCCCAGGTTGTCACTGGGTGTGTCTACGACGGATACCCGTGGCATGACGGCCAGGGGGACAAGAAAATTCACACCAAAATCACAGACACCAAAGGCTACAACTGATCAAAATGCATTAATGAAAAGCGGTATATAAAGAGATTGACTAGAAATTAATAGGCCAATCAAGTCAGACACCATCGTGAAGACGTTCAGTGTCAAAACGAACAACTCAGTTTGCAGTGAGGTAACTTGTGTGTGGTGACCACGGAAGGATCCGTGTACGTCACGAACTTTGAGCCGATCGGGGGAGGAGTTATCGCTCAAACCCTACAGGACATGCTTCGGCATGGTGAACAAACATAATTATTTTTTTTTTCCCCCCAACTGTGAAGTATTTTTGACGTAGTTCTAAAAACCCAGAATAGTTAAAGTCCTAGGCTTACGTTTCCAAATTAAAATGACGTCAACTGAGCCGCGCTGGTGTTGCACCAGTGGATCCGGGTGTGTGTGGCCACGTAAAAGAATGACTCCGATGCAGTTACAGTAGAATCCTTTTATCCGTAGCTGGACCACGGCTGATTCCTGTCACTGACGTTACCTTGGTATCGAATTCTTTGAGGCCCATCAGCGGATTTTCGGCGATTTCCGTGATGCCACGCGGACTGATTGGATGGCATGGTCCGTGGTCATTACACGGAATTCTGTGAGATCAGGTTGTTTCAGCCTGCTTGTCTGCTACGCTAAGGTGTTTCTGTGCGATAAACAAATACATCAAAATACTTTCAGGCTTTCAACTTCTAACATATACCACTTCAGTGCAAACGAACCAAAGCGGAGGGATGATTGAACGCATTGTTAAATTAGTGGTGGAAGTCTCACTTCAAAGAAGGTGGGCAACTAGATTGTAGCACCTGGTTCTTTGGGGGTCCGTGCTTTTTGTCATGGGGGTAAAAAGATTTACCTGAAAGTTGCAAGGGCTGCAAACTAGCTATATGCCCTATGTACACAGCATCAGTTGTCTGTGTTTAACAATGCTTAGTGTATTGTCCCTGTTAAATAAACAAACAAATAAAATAAAATTATGTATTGTATGTTGTATCACTATAGATTGGCAGGTTTGTGCCCAGAGGAAGAATAGCTGACAGAATGCTAGGAAATAACCTTTTGAACAGTAGTGTCATTAGATTCAGTTTGGATGTTGAGATGTTGTTACAAATTACCTCAACTACTGTGACATGATAATGTAGGTAGCTCCAGTACCTTGTTTTAAAACTTGAGAGGTCTAAGTCAAAATCTATTATTCACGGCTGTTACAAAAATCCCAGTTTCCCCTACTAAATAATCACACAATTCTGTTGGCATTCACTCCTACTGTGTGGCTCTGGCTCTGGAATGGGGATATTAGGGCCGGGGCTACAGTGAATCAAGGGGAAGCCGATTCTTTATTATAGTTCCCTGCCGAGTGTCATGCTGGTCTCATCTCCTCCTTCCGCTACAACCTTTTTCAGTTCCAGAGCTAGAAATGTTTTGCTACTTTGTCACGCCAGAGGGAGTCCACCTCTTCCACACTAGTATCCTCTCCAGGCTTTCTCTGACTCTCTCCTGTTTACCCCAAGGTAGCTACAGAGAAACATATGTCTGTACAACAGCTTCAACCAAAAACCCAAGGATGACGGCCATTTATATGCTGCACTCATCCGCCCAGCGGCTGTCCTGAACTTCCGCCATGGATGCAATGTGCTCACTCCAGACCGCCTCCAGCCTCCAGGAGGGTCGAAGAGAGAGATGTCCACCACTGTGTTGAATATTCCAAACTGTGCCGTCTCCACTCATCCTGTTGGCAGGTTTTCCATTTCTCTGGAGGGACTGAAAACACACACAATGTGAGCAATTTGACACACCTTGGTGAGGCATTTATTTTAAATATCCAAACGTCAAAGGTGATTAAAGTGTCCAAGGGTGAGAATGAAAATAGAAAAAGAGTGTGATGTCCTTATCATGCTGTTTTACGTTTGGGACATACAGAAGTGTCATAGGTCATTGTTTTCCCCAGATAATTCACTTCAAACCCTTTATTACACATAAACAAATGCAAGTCAGATTTGACTCTAAATTATATAGATTTGATTCTACAGTAACCCTTTAAAGCCTACAGTATCAAATTTGATTTGTTGCGATCCCAATTTCTGGTCTAGGGGCAGGAAAGGAGAGTAACAAAAGTTGCGGAGAGAGAGTGAGAGAACTCCCATCTCCAGGTCCCAGAAAAAGCACAAATTACAACACCACCAGTTTTTAAAGTAAAAAGATGGAACACAAATCAGGTGGCACTCCCAAACCTGTGAACTGGATAGAGGGAGGAGCAATAGGAAAGCACAAACAGGGATAATACACAAGAGACAAGCACAACATCTCAAACTAGCAATAAATAGAAACGACACATACGTCCTTATGGATGTAATAGCACATTTTTGAGGCCTCCAAATTATCAATATGATCAAAACTTTACCAAAAAACCTATTGTACACAATGTATTACAAGCCTTCTGATTTATATTTTATACTTTTTGTTTTTAGCAAGTAAAAAGCCTGTTAGCATAATTCTTAAATTGTCCAACTTCAGGTCATGGTACACGTCTTTCTGCTGTGAAATCTTGTGAAACAACTGACATTTATATGCATTTTATGAATGTAGTCTGCAATGATATTATAAAGATCAAATTCATTTACATGACAAACTATCAAAATGTACCCCCTAGCTTGGGCACGATAAAATTCAGCACTGCACTAAATTGCATATTTTTGTACAGTTTGAACCACTGAATAAAATTTAGGTATTTTTTTTTTCCTTATATTAACGCCTATTTCTATCATTATTATGTACCCATAAAAGTCTAACATAAAAAAAGACGATTTTTATTACTATTATTTCATATTCCCGACTATTATTTCAACCTTTTATAACAAAGTGAGGGACAAATCATAATTTATAAAGGCAGAAACTAATGTGCTAACTGAAAAGCATCCATACAATCTTTTTGGCACTCACACACTAGTGAGGTGTGATGAAGTTGACTGATGTAACAAATAAATGTGTGACCACATTTACATTTTGGTCTTATTTAATTTGTGTCCTTATTGTGTAAATATCCACTGTATATTTATTTAAATTCCTGTGTATGATAAAAGGCAGTTGTTCAGTATGTTTTTAGAGTGAAGAGAGAGATTTGTCTATATCACTTTACTGACAATCAATATGCAGACAGATGAAAGCACTCTAACAGTCTCTTATATTTACAAGCTTTATTGGCCTGCATTTTCCAATTCATCCTTCAGCCTCTTGTCTTGGGTTATCAAGGACATAAATGTTAATGATTTTAAAAATTGTATTTTTTATAACTGCAATTTAATCTCTCACAATGTGATTTTATATCTCAAAATGTGTCTTATGTTATCTCACAATTTCCCAGTTAGTATAATTTTTACATTGATACAGAAATGGGGTAAGGAATAACAGGAAAATAATGTATCCATTAGGTTGTTCTGAATATGATTTGCATACAGGGATATTCCAATAGTTGCACACTATATTGCACATGTAAGCCTCTTGGAACATTTTTGGGCTGTTAAATTGCATGTAATGCATGTAATTGCATGTAATGCAATGTTTTGTATTTACACAACATTGGCAGTGGACTTTCTCTTTATGTCATCATTAATATCATCAACTGCATGGTTCTGCCTTTTTCCTCAATCACAAATCACCATCTATGTCAAAATCGACTTTTAAGCCTGGATGCAAGCAGTCGGTTGTCTATGGCAATATTTCATAGTCACTTTTCTTCATTAATGCAGGAGATATGAAAAGCATCAACATGACAGTAAGTTCAGAAAATCACTTGAAAACTTCCCTTTTTCTCATGTTTCAACATACTGTACTCACAGTGAAAGAATACATTAGGCAGAGCACTGCATGTTCTAGAAGGATGTATACTGTATTCCATTTTTTTTTTGCTGAAAGGTAGTTTGAGATCATTACATTACTAATAGGAATATCCCTCAAAAAATAAATAGAGAACGGATGAGTTCTCAGAATATTTTACAAAATGTACAACACCGAAAAAAAGAATAGAATGACAAGAAAATTGTGAGGGATACAAACATGTCACTAAGACAGTGAACCATGAACCTATATGACAACAGATAATGTTAAGCAAAGACTATATTTTTAAAAGGATCATATGATGCGATTTCAAGTTTTCCTTTCTCTTTGGAGTGTTACAAGCTCTTGGTGCATAAAGAAGATCTGTAAAGTTGCAAAGACTAAAGTCTCAAATCCAAAGAGATATTCTTTATAAAAAGTTAAGACGTCCACCAAAACCACAAAAAAACCCTCGCGCCTACCTAAAACGGCTCATTCTAACACGCCCCCACATGTCTACGTCACTATGTGGAAATATTAGCATTATGCCGCCCAAATGTGCACGCAAAGAACGAAGGAGTGGATTCATGAACAGCAGTATTGTTTGATGCAGTCCCTGTCGGGAGACGCTGTGTTTTCAGCGTGCAAGCAAAAGACTTTAGTTTGGCCTTCCGGAAGTAGTGCATTAGGAATCATTGGTTAAGATTATGTTACAACCTAACAGCACAACCCAATGTTGAATTTGTGCAACTCATTTTATAGATTACAGTTTTTGAAACATAGAAGATACAAGGCTTCTGTGCACAAAGGCTATTTCTAAAAAAAATTAATAAAAAAGGGTCAATTCCGACTTTGCTATGACAGTCTGGCGTTTCTGATTCAGCTACTGTTTTGTTATTTTTTTAAGTATTTGCTATTGACTGTTCAAGTGCGAAGTTTTTCGCAGCGCAGAGTAACGCGTCGTGTGTGTGTGTTTGTGAGTGATGGTAACAGGTCACTCCCAGAGAGTGAATGCCTGTCAGAAATCTAGCACGTCAGCCTTGTCTTAACCGTGGCTTGTGTACTGCAAACATATTCATCACTGTGTCTGTCACAAGACTCTGTTCCCCTTTCTGGTTTGAACTGATGGTAAAACTAACGACATTATTAACTGTCTTGATATTTACTTCGAAAGCTGACGTTCGCGATTATGGTAAGGGGCATTACATTTCAGACGCGTGCTTGCGGTGTTCGTCCCAAATACAATGCACTGGGTCAGCTGGCCAATAAGAACAGACTGCGCTTGTCGGAAGGAGGGGCTTTGTGGAAAACGAAGCGTTTGAGAGAGGCGTGGCATAGAGGACTATAAAAGGTACATATTTTGAAAATAACATGTTTTTTGAACATTAAAGCATGTCAACATATTCTGTTACACCAAATAATGATCTTTAAAATAGCATCATATAACCCCTTTAATATGATAATCTTTATTTAAATATATTTAAATCCATGGACTTCAATCAATTGCTATTTTCAAGGAATATAAACTTATTTTTCCCCCTTAACGTTGATTTTTGAAAAATTCTTCAATTTGGTGATTTAGAAGAAGAAGAAGAAGAAGAAGAAGAAGAAGAAGAAGAAGAAGAAGTACTCTCTCCCCTTCAGGGAAGATGTTTTAAATTCAGGTCTGTCATTTCGTTGACTTTCGCTGGGGCACCTGAATGAGAAATGACTTCGGAAAGGACAGAATGTAATGCATCTTCTCCATTAGCCACTTTGCAGTGCTTTAGCCTGGTTTGTCTCATAAGCGGAAGTGCTTTTGTGGACGTGTAACAAGATAGAGTGTCATGTTTGGAGGAACCGCAACCGGTCACATTCCACTGGAAGAGTTCCAGTGCCACTGCTGTATAAGCTGTTACACATTTGACCTTTCAAATGTCTGTTTCTAAAGAAAATAGAAAGAAAAAATAGGAGAAGACAGGTATTAGAAGAATTTCCAGAATCTTTAATAGAGATAAGAATAGAAAAAATTAAGTATCAATTTGAAAATCATGCATTTCAAGCCCAGACAGAATCTGCTGACTTTTTCATATTTCATCTGCTGATTTTGTGGGAAAATCAAAAGAATGGATTTATTTCAAACATAAAAATTTGTTAGCTGTTATGTTATTGGTAGCCAAAAACAAACAATAATTTTTCTTGGAGAAACGGCAACACACAATATGGCAGAACAAGTCCCGCCTTGTAAATAAAAGATACATTTCCCCCCCCGTTAGAAGCTCTGGATAGCTGGACCAACTTTAAATAAACGTTTTTAAATTATATTTGAGGGTAAGAACCAACATTTATGGGTCAGTTCGTATCAGATTTTATTGCTGATTTGAAATGCTATTTAAATGTGAATTTGTTTTTGAGATTTCAGTATTTCCCTATTCAATTAGATAGCAGTTGGTTTGGCATGTCTGAAATAGCTGACGTTCCTTGAAAGGGACTTTTCTAAACTTGTAAATAAAACAATATTTTGAGGACCTTTTACCAAAACCAGACAGTGATTTTTTCACAGGAAGGACAGCACAGTACAGCACAGATATGACAAAATTTTGTCATCATTTACTCACCCATTTCGTCCAACCTATGGAAGCCCCTTTCTGCACGGATCTAAATAATAAAAAAAGGGCAATTGCGACTTTTTATCTCACAGTTCTGATTTTTTTTTTCTTGCAGTTGCGAGTTATAAAGAGCTCTGTTAGTTCTGAGTTGTGCAGACTTCCATGTCGTGCGAAACTCAAGATGAGATATGAACTCGCAATTCTGATTTTTTTCTCACAATTTGCTAGTTTACATTTGCAATTCAGACTTTTTTTCTCAGAATTGCACGATATAAACTCGCAATTTGGAGATATATAGTCAGCACTGAGATATAAACTTATGATTGCGAGTTATAAAGTAAGAATTGTGGGATATAAACTCGCAACTGTGAGAAATAAACATTTTTCTGACTTTTATATTTTATAGTTTATTCTTGATTGCGAAGTTAAAAAGTCAACAGACCCACGTGGGTGGGATTATGTAAACTACTCACGTGAACCTTGTGCGAAATATACTTATGTTTTTTCGACTGACTTTTTTATTATATAGTTTCTTTGTAAATTATTTTCTCGCGATTTCTGACTTTTTTAAACTCTCATAGTGAGTTGATATTCACATTCTGACATGTTATAACACGCAACTAAAACTTTGATTTTGGTCGGCTACAGTCTGACATTCTTACCCTTGCAATTGTGTTTATATCTTTCTATTCCTAGAAAAACATCAGAACTGAACTTTATATCACACAATGCAGAGAGAAAAAAAATCAGAATTGTGAGATAAAAAGTCGCAATAACTATTTTTTTTTCAGTGGCAGAAATGGGCTTCCATACAAACCTTTATATACGTTTCAACAGTGTTTTATCTGTTTTTGTCCATATAATGCAAGTCAATAGTTTCCAAAACAACTCAGGACCCCATTGACTTTCATTGTATTTGCTGATTCATGGAAATTACTTCCCATCCCAAAAAATTAAGTAAAGCACCTTAGTGAAAATATTTAATCAATGAACACACAAAAGATGTGGTCCAGCAGATGAGTCACGACAACAATCTACAACAGCCATTTAGAGATACTGAAACATCATCATCATTGTATAATCAAACATCCAGGTCAACATTATTATAGTTAAATGCACACCATTTCATAACTCTTTATAAATGAGTCTTAGCACAGCATGACACATTTCAAATGTGTCATTGTCCACATAATAAATGCCTTTATAAATATAGTACTCTCACGGTCACTAGAAACAGGTCAGTGTCAGCCAATCAGCCAATAAAGCTCAATATTATCAGAAAATGAATTTTATCACTAAAACAAGTGACTATTTAAATACAACAGAAAATACTCTACTTTTCCCACTGTTGTGTTTAATTTCACTAGGAATATCTGATTTTCCAAACTCCTACCTTGAAAATTGCATTTATGAATATATTAACTATCATGCTTAGATACCCACAATATTGGATTTAGACATTTACAAAAAAACATTTTATTACAAAACACCAAACCATTTACAAACAACAAACTTCATTAACATTTTAATATTTTTATATTCCAATCACAGGTTCACATTCATTTTTATTGCTGAAATCATATTCAGCATAAGTAGAACCATCACACACAAAACAAACGATACAACAATTCATATGCCCAAACACATAAAGAGATTTTTCAATCACACACTCATTTCCAAAAGCAATTCAACATACTCTAAACACTCTAAAAATTGAATAGTTATGAATAGAGCCTGGCTCTTATTAGATTGCAGATGTCACCTGTGTGTGTTTGGCTGATTTCTAATATATTTCTGAGCTCTCTGTCTGTCTGTCTGTCTGTCTGTCTGTCTGCCTGCTAATCTCCATATAAACACTCTCTGATCCACTTTCTCTCTCCTCTTCTCACAGGGGTATGAAAGGACTGATGGGATAAAATGAAGCAAATGGGGAGAGGAAGACAGAGACAGTGAAAGCCAGACACACAGTGTGAGCATGTCAGCAGTTTAAGTTCAAACTGTCTCCTGAGAATCGACTATATTAGCTTATAGGCAGGGTTTGAAATGAACACCCGCCAACCCGCCAAATGTGGGTAAAAATCAGCTGTGGCGGGTAACGCTATCAAATCACTAGCCAGTTTGGCGGGTTACTTTCGTAAGTTATGTTCCCTCATGTAATTCTTGGGAAGTTGCGTGGCAAGCCAAATCTGTTGCAGGTTTAGCACAAATCTGAGCTCATTACATTTATCGGAGAAGCGTTGCAAACACCAAACAAAACACACCTACAGAGTGCACGCATCCGCATAAGCAACTACATTAACTTAGTGCACGTAGGCATTTAGAGTGCGTTCTTTCAGTGCATGATTCAGTCTATTAAAATGCATTTAGAATTATCACATAATTCATATAAGGGGTGGCAGAATGTAAAAAAAAAATAAAAAAAAATATAGTTATATCATTTCATCTAGTTAATCAATATCACACGAAGAGTGCCGTTTTTAAAAAAAAAAATCTGCATGGTTACAAATGTGATTTGTGAATCGATTTTATACAACAGTTCAATAAACAATAAATTAATATCAAGAGACTTCCAGTTTTAGACACCGTATTTCCTGTTTTTGCTCTATTTCTCCAACTAAAATAATTCCAAACACAGCCACAGCCCTGTTTTGTGTGTCTGAGCAACATGACGGTGTTTTGTTCCTGAATGAATCAACCTTTTAAATGATTCGGATCAGCCGCAATGACTCACTTGCAGTGACTTGCTGTTTTGTGGCTGTTTTTTTTTGTTTCCTGGCCTCCTTAGGTTTTAATTGTTTTAATTTGACATCTAATGTATCTTTCATTTGTTTTATTATTTCAAATGTCAGTGTTCAAAATTTCATGTTTAAAATATCAAAACATTTATTTATGCATTTAACTGGAGGTTAAAGTATTTATGTCCCTCAGAGCTGCATTAAACAGAGTGTAAACACATCTAAATAAGTTTTCCTGCAAATATTAATTTTGTTGATACTGATTTCATTTGTTTAGTATCAGCCTAAATGCATTATTATTAATTGACTGATTAAATGTAAGAATTTGTCTTAAAAGATGATGCACACTTTTAGAAAAAATGGCTTCATAAAAGGTCAAATGCACATAAAAGGTAAAAATCTATTTAAACTTATTGGAAAAGATTAATTTCTATCACTGCTGTGAACTGACCGCACAGAATATGAAATATATCAAAAACTTTAGGAGTCAGCTGTCCACGGTAGTCCTTAAGATATCAGCACAATAATACACTGGTCAGAATATACAAAATATGGTCTAATTATCTTTATCGATAAAATTCCAGAAAATAATACCACATGGGTATGGAATGAGGAGTAATTAACTAAATAATTTTCTTTTTTCGATGAAATACTTCTTTAAGCCTCTGAGCTGTGTAATTTGTTGCACCTGATCTGTGCTTCACACCCGGTTGCTTTGGAGCTGCATTTGCAGCCTCCTGCGGGAGCCTAACAACTCACCAGCCTTCAAAGAACTGCATTTAGACTGACTGATGGGATGAGACACGACAGCAAGCGATCATCTTCTGTGTCCTTCACTCCATCTCTCTCTCACAAACTCCTTCTCACACATGCTCTCACTTTTTGTCGAATTAAGGTGCAATCCCATTAGAATGTCTTTTCTGTTTGCTTTCATTTATATGCACACACACAAAAAACTCTTGGCTCAATACAATTCTCTCTTTCTTTTGAATTATGTTTACTGGGGTTGAAACGCAGGTGCCCCTCACAGTTGGGATATGAGGCTCTTAACTCTGAGAGCTCTTGGATAACTTTATCCTCTGAAAGTGGTTTTCATCCGTGTTTATGGTTGATCATAAACACAATCAACCTCACAAAGACAGACAGCTAAACTGGAGATTTTCAAAAGGAAAGCGTTTAGAATCATAAGCATTTAATCTGTTTAGATCTCATGAGTTACTCAAAAGCTTGATAAAAACATGTTTGCTGTTAGCCTGAAGTGTGAGAAGATGCACTTTCACTGTCCAAGATTACGTATGTAACTTGGTTCATAGTGCAGATGGTTCTTCAATCCTGAAATTCTGGGATAAAAGCCCAGAGTAATTGGTCGCTTTCTTGGAGCTTCTGACTGGAAACATCTGTAGAGAAGGTAAACTGTCCGCTGATTGACAATCAAATAGGAGTGAAGCAAAGGAAGCATCAGGGAATAAAAAGGGCTACTGTCAGCTCTTTTAGCTATTTGTTTCAAAGTGTTCCATTTCTTTTTATGAGCTGTGCTTTCTCAGTTGAGTTGTTTCTTTTAAAGCAGTGGTTCTTGACTTGCTTTGCTTAGCATCAAGTTTCAACCCAACACAGAACAATTTCTGTCTTTTTATCTTTAAAAGGAAGGCAAACTGGACACAAGAGCAACTGTTGCTAATTGCTCAAGTAATATTTAAGGATAGACATAATGAAAGGAAAATTTGGATTCGGCATCACTATAAAAACAAAAAAGGTTGCATGGGAACCAATATGTTTCCAAATCAATGCAGTGTTCCACTTCTAGGGATCTCCACGCTGCGTCCTCTAGCAGACACAATGGGGAATGCTGCCTGCATGACCGGTGTCTGAAGCACGTGTGAAACTATGCCAATCCTATTGGTCCACGTGGCCCGTGAAATCATAGGTGGATGCCCAGAAGCATAAAAGGGCACCTGCTAAATACGTCACCAACTTTTGTTGCCTTCAGGAGCCATCTGTTTGAATTGTAAGAGACCAAGGCAGGTGAGTGGTGTAGAAAGTGTGTGCCTCCGTGCCCGAGGACACTTGTAGACACACACAATCTATGCGTCATATGTCTTGGACAGCGGCTTGTGCATTCGGTGCTCGAGGGCTCTGAATGCACTCATTGTTAGTGTTTCCAATGAGAAAGCTCCGTTTGCATTTACCCCTCTTCTCGAGAGATGAATGACAAGCATCTGCGTCTCGCGGTTCAGGTCCTGCTGCTGCCGAGGCATGGCTAAGACTTGGATTGAGGGGTTCGTGGGTCGTTTTAGCCCTGATCTTGCGAGATCACGGGAGGAGCTATATTCAGCTCGGCCGTGCCTCTCTAATATGCATGTTATTGTGTGTGGAGAGTCTCGCTGGGTGTGGATATATTTAAATACTCTGTGGAGAGATGCTTGTGAGCTTTCTCTCCCAGGGTGTTTCAGCACATAGAGTGGTTATGGGGAATGTTCCTTCCTGTGTTGGGCCGGAGGGGTTTAGGTGTGGGCTGCCTCCCCAGGCTTCTGGGTATTTTTAAGTGGGCGGTCCCTCTGAATCCCGCTTAGTAAGTTTGGGCTGAGTAGAATGCTCCCCCCTCTTCAGGGCTTTAAGTGAACAGCCTCTGCTCAGAGTGTAGCTGTCTGTGGATTGTTATGCTCCAGCTCAAGCTTGCTTTGCTCTGGAATATAGCGGTCTGATGGCAGCTATGTTCTAGCCTGGCTTCTATAACTAGGTTGGGTTCCCCCTTGGCACAAGCTCTCTCAAGTAAGCGTTGAAGTCTTGTCTAGGAATCTGCTATTCGAGGAAAGCTGTGTTCCAGCTCGGAGACTGCTCCCCTTTTGGGGTTTTGAAGTAGTGGTCTCCTTGAGTCCCTTGCCTAGACTGTGCCATCTCCCCTTCTGGGTCTTAAGTAGATGGCCCACTCCATGGTCTGGGCAAACTTCAGCCTTATCTGAGGAAACTGTTATTCGAGGATAGCTGTGTCCAGCCCTCTAGTGTTATGGCCACTGCTTACATCAGGCTTTGATCTTGGACTAATGATGTGTATGTGTTCGCACTTTAGCGAATCATTTACTGATGTTCCGGATCTCCCTCTTGTGAGCTTCTGGTCGATAACACAGTGCTTCGCTAGCCTACTGTGGGACTGAGACTGATTGGGGACCTCCTTAGTATAGCAATCTGAGGGTGGTTATATTCCAGCCATTGTTATGGCAGGACGGGCTTACTTAATACAGCTATCTGAGACTAGCTGTGTTTTAACTGGCAAGTTGCGGTGAGCCCTCTCCTGGGAACATAGCTATCTGAGGATAGGTATGTGCTAGCTGTTCCTCTTTCCTAGAGCCTAACTATCTGATGATAGCTATGTGCTAGCTCAATGATTGCTTCCCTGCTTAGGGTTTTAAGTAGCAGTCTCCTTGAGCCCTTACCTAGACAGTGCTGTCTCCCCTCCTTGAGTTGTAAGTAGACAGCCCACTCTTTTTGGTCTGGGTAGTCTCAGTCGGTCCCCTTTTTGGTAGCCCCTTCCTAGGCACAAAGCTATCTGAGGATATCTATGTGCTAGCTCAGTGACTGCTCCCCTTATTAGGGTCTTTATTATTAAGTACCGGTCTCCTCGAGCCCTTGCCTAGACAGTGCTATTTCCCCTGCTAGGGTTGTAAGTAGATAGCCCACTCTCTGTGGTCTGGGCAGCTTTGCAGGAAGGCCTTAACTGGCTATATGGGCTAGCTGTGTATTGTTCATTCTAAAATGGTCTATGAGCCTTCATAAGACCCTTAGGATATAGCTGTCTGAGGTTTGATGTGTTCTAGTTCAGCAGCTACTCTCCTTAACCCTCTGGGGTCTGAGGGTGTTTTGGGGTCCTGGAGAGGTTTTGACATGCCCTGACATTTGTGTTTTTTTCAGTACCTTAAAAACATATTAATGGCTACAGTCTGATAACACTGTATTCAGCACAAACTGGGCTACAATAATATGTGAGCAGCATGAAAGTACATGTTTGTGTTTTTGAGAAAACAATGTTTATGCGTGGTTAGTGAAAACTAAATTTTTTAAGTCACTGAAATAAGGCCATAAAACAGACAGAATATTTGCTCACAATACTTTTGAGAACTGAATGTGGTAGACTAGAGTTTTTGCTACAAAATGAAGTGAAAATTATCCTGTTCACTCCTTCACAGAAAACAATATATTGATTTAAATTTTGTAAGACATGTTTTGTGATCGAAAGCCTGTATGCGAGGGAGTGACAATGGCCATGAATATTTAGTGATTCACACCTGAGAGACAAAGGGCCTCCCATAATGGGCCATCAATATGAATGTGACTGAGGCATGTAAGAAAGAGAGTTTGGAGAGTAAAATAATGTGGGTTTTTGATTATCATTTGTATTTTATTTATAATACAGTATAATAAAAATATACACAGTGAAGGTCAAGGACACATGATTGAACATACTCATCTGAACACTTGAGACTTGAACAGTAACACACCTTTCTGCCAAACATTCATTCATAGTTAACACTTGTACTACTTTTATATCTTAATCTAAAACATTAAACAAACATCCTGGCATTGTCAGACATTTAGACAATGAAATAACACATATTTCAAAAGGTTTCACTTCATTTCATTCATGTAGTCAGAAATTATAGTTTGGGAAAAGTCTAACTAGTAAAATGTGCAGAAGTTATGTCACAATAACACAATAACAACAGATGCAAACTTAGGCTACTCATCAGAGTGATATCCTCCAGTGGATCCAGCTGCACGACGCATCGTGTTGTGTGGTAAATTCTGGGTTATTTCTCTCAGCGCGTCTTCTTCCAGAAACAAAAAGTAGCCGTGATGAACTCTTCGTTTGTTTACACGGAGGCGATGTGGGTGTTTACATGCGCGCGCGTCTCACGTGGATGTTTAGAATTTGAAAAGCGCGATCGGCTCGTGGGTGTGACCGCATTAGATATAATGAGTTGAGATGGGAAAACTGGATATCGCGTTGGTTTCATACAGATTACTTTAACAGAAAACATTTGTTTTGGACGTGACTTACATCATTTATTAAAAGTAGACATTTTAAGCTTTCTATACATATATTTCTCATTTCTTTGAGGCAAGTATTCGCGGAGATTCATGTTGTTTTATTTACGTGTCTGTGAAGAGAGGTGACAGAGACAGAGCCGGCAGAGAACGCACCCTGTTTATTTTCTTTATTTTTTAAAAGCACATTGTTTTGTTGTTATTCCAGGATATAGCCAATAAAGTAGACCCTTGTGCAGTTTCAAAGATACCTTATTTATCTGTACGATCAAAACTGACGGAGTATTTTTAGTTATTTTCACGGACATAAAGGAAATACGAGACAGACCGCACTGGTGCGGGCTTCGACCCCAGGGGGTTAATTTAAGTAGCGATCTCTTTGAGCTCCCCCAGAGTCTTTATAGTTTAGCCTCTTCAGTGGTCTTGTGTATCCAGGCTAGTACTGCTCACATAGCATAGCTATCTGAGGATAGCTGTGTTCTTAACTTGGGTGGGATGTTCCCCTTTATCTGAATCGGGTTCCCTCATTCTGCCAGGCTATGTGAGCAGCCCGAGGCATCAGTGGCTTGGCTGCTTTCTGAGGAAATGCTTGGTGTATGTCTGTCACCTCATTGATGCTCTCTCACCAGGTGGACAGGCATGCACCTTGGCATGGCATAGTTGGCATTTCATTCCCCATAGTGTCCGCTAGAGGACGCAGTGTGAGTTCCCTAGAAGGGGAACGTCTTGGGCTACGCATGTAACCATGGTTCACCGAGAGGGAACGACACGCTGCGTCTCCTTGCCATGCCTTCGGCCTGCCTGTTTTATGTCTCCTTCAGACAACTAAGTTGGTGAAGTATTTAGCAGGTGCCCTTTTATGCTTCCGAGCATCCACCTATGACGTCACGGGCCACGTGGACCAATAGGATTTGCGTTGTTTCACACGTGCTTCAGACACCGGTCATGCTGGCAGCATTCCCTATGGTGTCCCTGAGAAGCAGCGTCTCGTTCCCTTCGGGGAACCATGGTTACATGCGTAACCCGAGACGTTTCCTTTGATTACACAGAATACCTAAGACTGTGAAAACAATGGTTCTCTCTTTATTCCCATGTCAAGAGCAGAGATCGCAGAATTTCAACGTCTCATATCTGCCATAGGTAATTGCTTAATGCATTGTGCAAATGTAATCATACTTTGCAAAATATTTTTGCTCTATATTATTAATTTCTATAACATGTCATTAATCATGACCTTCATTACAAAGGCACGATGGTATTAACATCCATCGGCCAACATGGTTACACTTTAGAATAGGGAACACATAATCACTATTATTTAAGAGTTTTCCCTCAATCAACTGTTAATTAGCTGCTTATTAATTAGTAAGGTGGTTGTTAAGTTTAGGTAGGATTAAGGGATCTAAAATCATACCAAATAAGGCATTAATATGTGCTTTATAATAACTAATAAATGGCCAGTATGCTTATAAGCAGATAGTTAATAGTGAGAATTGGTCCTTAAAATAAAGTGTTATTGCCAAAATATTGATTTGCCACAGAAGTAGCCTCTGCACCCAAGACCCGCTTTCCTATAGTGTCAGTGCTGCACACCATCCTTGGCCATTCAGTCACAATTATTACAGGGCCAGAGGGGAGTACGGGTCCAGCTATGATGTTGGATGACATTGAAAGGTAAGGTAACCTGCTGTAACTAAAGTTTAATTCACAGAAGTCAGCACATATGGGGCAAAAAAACAATAATGAATTACATTTAAGTTTAGTAAACAATTATTATTTTTTTAATTTTGAAAGAAG
This sequence comes from Sinocyclocheilus anophthalmus, assembly GCA_018155175.1. NCBI lineage: Eukaryota > Metazoa > Chordata > Actinopteri > Cypriniformes > Cyprinidae > Sinocyclocheilus > Sinocyclocheilus anophthalmus. Next base: position 14,020 of record JADLZN010001877.1, on the reverse strand, counting down.
AAAATATATGGATATCGATAATTTACAAAATAATATTTACTTATGTGTAATATTTTCTTACTTTTTAAATTTTTTTCAGTTTATACAGTTTTAAGCAACATTGATTAGTTGATTTTAAAAAGAAGTAAATTCCCTCAAACTGAATATATATACATATTTTTGATTAACATACCTTAACATTTTTTGATACAAATGTGGTGGGTGAATAAAGGCCTTCTGTAGTGAATGCATGCATTTTTTTTGTAAGAAAATATCCATATTTAAAACATTATAAACAGTAATCTCTAGCTTCCGCTAACTGTTGTACGCGTGTTCACGATAGAATGCCATTCCGGCGGATGACATAGGACAGGGGTGCCCAACCCTGCTCCTGGCAATCAACTGTCCTACAAAGTTCAGCTCCAACCCTAATCAAAAACACCTTAATTTTTTAAGTGGATCCTGAAATACCCTAATAGTGCTTCAGGGGGTTTGATTAGGGTTGGAGTGAACTTTGCAAGGGAGTCGATCGCCCGGGAGCAGGGTTGGGCACCCTGACGTAGGATGTGGCATAGCGTAAGGTCTGGTGAGAATTGCTAGTCTCGCAAGAACCAATGTTTGTTTGCAGCAGCAAAGGAAGCAAAGTTTCCTTACTTTAGCAAAGGAAACCCATCTTGGCTAATATCGAAATCCTCTGGCATGTGCTAATAAAGTTTAAATAATGGTACTTTTCTATAAAAAACGCATCGAGTCACCTATAGGAGCCTAATTCAACCCCCCAGAGCGTGTGGGCACTGTTTATGGCTGCATGAGCTTATTTGACGTATTTTGGACTATTGAAAAATAACACCAATTCACTGCCATTATAAAGCTTGGAAGAGCCAGGACATTTTTTAATATAATTTGTCTGAAAGAAGAAAGTCATATACACATAGGATGGCTTGAGGGTGAGGAAATCATGGAGTAATTTTCATTTTTGGGCGAACTATCTCTTTAAAGGGGTCATGAACTGACAAATCAAAAATCACTTGATCTTTTTTACAAATAAGGGGTCATTGTGCTATAAAAACATGCAGTAAGTTTCAGAGCTCTAAACTTTCTGGTTAGTCTAAAAACAGCTTATATTGAAGCCAATCTGGCAAAACCACAGGTTGTGGAATGTGCCACTTTATGACGTAATAGCGTGGCTAAACACTGCCTCCGCAAAATATCAACACCTGCTTCAACATCATTGCCTGTTTAGCCCTGCCTACCGATTCGCGTGTGTAGTGTAGTCCATGTTTCACTCCGTCTCAAATCGCACTCACGGAAAGTGCTTGAGAAACAATGTCTCTTCCGTGGCTCGGTAAGCTTTTGTTATGTTTTTTAGTCTCGAGTAAGACTGTACGACATTCACATTACATTATTTGACTGATTTTTACGTAGAAAGGGTGACAGCACACCGCATTAAAAGAAATGATCATTCATGTTTTCAGAACCGCTGGCCAAATTAAAAAACAAAACTAAAATTAAAGGTGACCTATTATGCCCCTTTTTACAAGATGTAAAATAAGTCTCTGATGTCCCCAGAGTGTGTGTGTGACGTTTTAGCTCAAAATACCTTACAGATAATTTTTTATAGCTTGTTAAAATTGCCACTTTTAGGGTATGAGCCAAAACGCTCCATTTTCGTCTTTCCCTTTAAATGCAAAATAAGCTGGTGCTCCCACCTCCCTTTTCACAGGAGGGTGGAGCTTCAAGATCTCATGCTCCGGCAAACCAGTGCTGGCCTTTGCAAATAAACACTCCACTATTAGTACAAGCCAGTTATCTTTACAGAAAACGCACTCAGTTTAAAAGTCAGTCATCTGATTGTACTGTGCATAAAAAATTTACTTTATGAATTACACAGTGCAAAACCTGCTTTATACTGACCCTCATTCACAAAGCAGTCCGGTGTAAAAGGATTCGCGCAGACATAAACGAATTGCGGTAGAGTTGAGGGAGCATTTTCTTCAAAAACTAAATTAATCCACCTCGTCTTCAGCGGCACAGATTTCGGTAGTAAATGGAGAGAGCTATGTGGATTCATACATCCAGTTACAGAACACCTAAAACGCTTGGGAGATATTCTCGTCAGTGCAGCAATGGCGGAGTGTGTACAACTCGCTGTGAACTCGCTCAGGGCAGTACTATGTTAAAACGGCAGTGTCTGTCAACATTTGTGGGTGGGGCCTGTGGCTAAAGTGACGTCACATCAGCATCAAGTCAGAAAACAGGTAGTTGGGAGACACTGCTTATGATTTATGGGGATTAAAAAAAAGGAGTGGGTGGATTTTTATCATTATAGGGTGGTTGTGTACACACACTGCCAACACACATTTATGTCCAAAGTGAATTTTGCATAATAGGTCCCCTTTAAATCATATTTGAGAGCAAGGGGGCCCCCTGGTGTTTCGGGGGCCCTACGCAGCTTGCGCATAGGGAGGATCGTCTCTGGCTGTACAGTGCCAATTTGTGGAAAAACATAATCTTTGCATCACCTTCTTTCTGATCCTAACATTAGGAAAGAGTGGATGAACTTTATTTTTAATGAAGATCCAGATCGCGTCAGTAAAAGTTAACAAATAAATGTTAAAATAAATTAATGTGAATAAAATAGTGATATTCATCTTGGTTTTGATCATTTTTTACATATTTCATATCACGCACGTTTTTCAGTAACACACCATCACAGAACAAGGCAGAGCGATTTTTTTAAACGCTTCGTGACAACCTTCAGTTTGAATAGAGGTTTTAAATTTTCCTTCAGATAATGGGTTCCTTTATGGAATTGTGCTTTCTTTTTTGACCCTGTGACACACCTAGACAAACACAATGGCTGTTTCCCTTTTTTCATCAAACAACCTTTTTCCCTACTGTGAGTTCCTTATTATCATCCATGTGCTCCTGTGATTGCATTTTAAGTAATTGTTTCCGGCCAAAAATGTTCATAGAAATACATATTGCCAATTTAGTAGTTCTGTGTTTATCCCATTGAATCTGGCTTGATACGTATGGAGGTCAAATAACACCCTTGAGTTAGCAGGACACATGTGCTTGGGACACATTTGTGAATGTGATGTACAGCCTTAAACAAATATCTGCACGCATATGACCTCAAAGCCCCATGATGACGTGGTGTCATTCTGGCATAAAGCAAACACATGCTATGATTAAGCCACTCTCTGAAGTCGCTCTTACAGATCCCTGAACTACACATACACATGTGCATGCATGTGCACATTATTATAGTCACTTACACCTTGATGCTGTCTTCATGCATGTTGACACAAGTGATATGAATAGTAATTAAGCAAACATGTACTGTATGATGCCATCTTACACGCCTAATGGCAGCTAATAATCTCTGGAACAGTTAAACACTCATCATTTACTCACTTTTGCACTCACTGTGTCCTCCAAAAGAACATATTTTCCTATTTTATCAATGTAGTTTTTGGTATTTTAGGATTGGAGAATAATTACTAGCCAACCTGTTCGACACTCATCGACAGTTTTTCTTCCTCACACACACACAACACACACACACACACGCACACACACAGACCGTTTTAAACTTCGCCTGCTGGTCTGTACACTTGGGGCTAGCACAGGTTTTACTCGGGTCATGATCGATCGTTTGAATGTCAAGCAAGCAGCTTAATAAATCAGCTTGCTTTTTGCTGCCTCTTTTGTTTAATTCATCTTCTCTGTTGCTCTGAGAGGAAAGTATGCATGTGGACTTTTTTTCCCAACTAACATTTGGCCCTATAGGTTTTTAGAAAATAAACCATTTTCACTAGTTTATTTAATTTGTCTGCTAACAGTATTTATGTATGTGTATATGCACACATACTTTTTGAGTTTGAAATTACAGCTTGAATAAGTGTACAATAATAAATTCTGTTCACTTATGATTTACCTTGATTTTTCGTCCTATTTTCTCTCAAGCTGATATTTTTCACATAACTGAAATGCATGGTGTTCATGGGCTCTCAAGTTCAGCTGCAATTGCTTGGTTTATATATAAAATAATATTAGGTTTGGGCTTGGACCCGGGACATTTTGCATGCTATTGGATGAGGATTCTGTGCAGAAAACACACATGCAAACACATACAAATGGATATTGGAATTCTGATTAGCATGCAATTGTCTCATAACAAAATTCAGATCATAACGAAGACCCTTTGAGTTTATCTTTTCTGTGCATTGAGAGAATGTACAATGAATGCAGAAATCTTCAGTTTATGTCAATCAATCTAAAGGAGAAGTTTGTAAAGGGAAAAAATATATACATTTCTCTCGACCCAGTTTGTTCATTGACTACTATAAGTATGGAATTCATGGGTTTATCTCTCCCAACAGTGTAAACATTGAGCCTCCCAGGCACCATCAAAACATTTAGAGCAGTCCACTCAGATCCGTCAATCTCTTTTGAGCTCAACCAATAGCAAAAGTTTGGGGCGTGGCTCTTGTATCAGACTGAACCAGAGGGTGTTTAGCCAGTATGGGAAAAGTACAAATCAAAATTTGAAGACTTGCCAAAATACAAAGACACAGACGAGGTAAAATAAGGGTAAACAATGGCAATGCTTTTACAAAATGGAGGAATTTGATGGGATGTTTGGCTTTCAATCAAGATATCAATCCAAACTTGGAGTTTCTTCTCAACAGGTTAGCTAAACTCAAATTTTAGTCAGACATGTTAATTGTTTACCATCAAGGCCCAGATAAAATAGTAAGAAACTGTAAGAATATTCACTGCCACAAATGTTGTTTGAAAATATGCTTTATTTTTGTAATTCAGCTAGGTGAGCAGTGCAAAAACTGCATAGCAAGTGATTTTAGTGGATGCAAGTTCCCCTCAATATCAACTAACAAAAATCTTTTTGGGAAATGCTTTCTTTGTGCTATATTTTCATGCTGTGTTTGTGCTATATTTTCTTAAAATAAAAGGCAATAGTTTGCTATTTGGTTATATCATGCAAATACATCTTTATATGCTCAGCATATGTGTCCAAAAACCTTTTGGGGCCACTGCATATAATGAATTTATCAGCCATTAAAAAAAAAAAAATCAAAGACCATGATGGAGATAACGTTTTGGTCAGTATTGAGTGGCACTTTCTTCCGTGCCAGTAGACATGTAAATGTGTGTTTTATTAGGCTTACACAGCTTTTCTGAGCAAAACGACAGTGGAGGCATGCAAAGTGGATTAAGGGCATCAGCTTCTCAGTCTCTCTTCCTCCCTCTCACTTGTTGACTTGTATGAAGCTGTCACGCAATTGCAGCATGAGAAAGCAATGCATATTTTCATCTGTCAGCTTACAATTGAAAAAGCTGTACATGCACACAGCTGCATCTCTTTTCCCTCTGTCTTTTCGTCTTTACATTTTTCCATTTAAGTGACAGTGTGGTTTATAATAACACTCATTTACTCACACAGTTTGAGCTCTTGTAGTCTACCTCAAACACTCCCGCCCCCACACAATCTATGATGAACTGATTCCTCAGCAGGCGGAAATATTATCAAGGTCTCAAGGTTTCGGCTGCACCTGCTACAGAAACCCACAGTACTCAGTTGCAAGGTCTGTGATGAGAGAGACAGACAGAGACAAGATATTAAGTGAAAACAATGTGTATAAGACATTCTGCAAATTTCAAAGCAACTTTTGATAATGTAGTTTAAGAAGCTTCAGAAGTCTGTAGCCATTTCTGTGAATTTTTAGATCAGTAGAACTACTTTAACTTTATTGTCATAGGTTCATTAAAGGCTCAAGAGTGTGTTATCTACTAATCAGTATCCGTCTAGATGGTTCTCATCTCATTTATATTATTAGGGGTGTAATAATCTCTCTTAGGAACGTGAGACTGGGGATCTCATATGATTTCCAAGTCCAATTATCAATGAGATTAGAATGTACTAACGAGGAGAGGTTTAATTTGGTCAGGATGATCCAAAAATAAATAAAAATCCAGTTTGTGGGTTACCTCTCCTCCAGAATCCTGATTTAACCCATTATTCTTGCAATGCTCAGATTATAATTCTGGCTAATAGCAATAAACCAATAACTATTTTCATGTTATGACTATAATAAAAACACTATATTATTTTGTCTAAAAATATTAAATATAAAATGAATTGAATTTATGTTATTAAAAAGGTCATTGAAATATAAAAAAGGTAGAAATGCACATGCACAATTAAATATCCAGTATGGACCAGTGTAATTTTAGTACTATTTATATCCTATTATAGGTTTGTATTAATATTTTTAATTATGTTTTTATATTTTCAGTTTTCATTTTAGTTTACTTTTAAGTTTGTTTTCATATTTAAAAATATTTAAAATGTTTTATTTACTTTTCAGTTTTAGTTAGTAATTTTATTATTTCAACTTAAACAACTTTAGAACACCTCTTAACTGGACACATTCTACTGCCGCTGATTCCTGAGCAGCCTCCTAGCCGTTAGAACCATGCTCTGTAAGTTTCGTGTTCGGGTCGGTACGCACAGCCCCTCCCATCCCCTGCCAGCGGAAGAGTGCGACCTACTTTACGGCATATACGTCACATATTTTACTCGTAGCCTGAGTGGAGTTAGCCAACAGCTAACTATAAGACGAAATGATCTAATATGCAAGTCTCAAAACCAATGCCATGGCAGAGCCAGCAAAGAAACCAAAAAGGGATTTGTGGGAGGAAGCTAAGAAAAGAAAGAGAGAGAGTGATCGGCCTTATAAATTTCCGATGTATAGGCTATTATGGGCATTATGGCTACATGATTATGTGGACAACATTTTATTCTATTATACAAATTTCACCCTTTGCAAACGATACTACATACGAAATATGCGAGCAAAAACACTAGGCAAACATACTACTGTTCTTTTTGTCATTGTAGTTTTCAATTCTGGAGTAACAATAAATAAAAATATGTAATGATATTTGTAGAACACAGTGTAACACAGGCTACTTTACCTGGTCGGTGGACATGGTTTCCAAATGAGGTTTCTCCATTCGCCGGTTCCGTCAGCTTAGTCAACAAATTCACGTGTATTGCGCTGCCCACAGGCAAACTTATACAGCAACAGTATTTACGACACTGGTAACAGACAATTGCACTTATCAACCACATGGGGGAACCGTGAGCAAAAGTTACATGGTGTTGTTTGAACTCTTTCAGTTAGTTACCAATGCAACTAACCGAAAGTTTAAGGTTTTAATCTAATATTCACATGTATATTTATTTCAGCTTTATTTCAATGAAAAAAAATTATGGTTTTAGTTTTATTTAACTGCAATAACACTGATATGGACCAATACAGATAAGTCAGACTTGTTTTGTCTGATAACTGATTATTGGGTTGAGGGGATGCAGCGTCTTGTTCCCTCTCGGGGAATCATGGTTACATGCTTAACCCGAGATGTTCCCCTTCTAGGGAACTTGTGCTGAGTCCTCTAGCAGACTCCATAGGGAACGAAATGCCAACTATGCTATGCCACAGCGCATGCCTGTCCACCTGGTGAGAGAGCACCAAGGAAGTGACAGACATACGGGGACACTTCATTTCCAGCGTTATCGTTGACATGATTGCAAAGATATTATTTAAACTGAGCTGGATGTTGACATCACTGAATTCAATGATGAACTGTCTTTAACTGAAAATTTTGTTTACTATTGTCATTTTTCATTATTTACACTATTTTCCTAATTAATGCTGTTCAGTTGCTTTGTCACAATCTGTATTGTTAAAAGCGCTATATAAATAAAGGTGACTTGACTTGACTTGACATACACCTAACCTTTCCTCAGAAAGGGGCCAATCCACTGACACCCTGGGCCGTCACATAACGTGGCAGAAATGGGGAACCCAGTTTCATATGAAAGAAGGACATCGACACCAAGTTAAGAACACAGTTACCCTCAGATAGCTATGTTATGTGAGCAACACCTTAGCCTGATAATACAAGGACCACGGACAGAGGCTACCTACTTAGAAACCCTAGAAGAGGAGATAGAACAGTCTAAATAGGGGCTCCAGGGGACCACTACTTAAAAACCCTAGTAAGGGGAGTAGTCACCGAGCTATAAAACACCTATCCTCAGATAACTATCCTCCAAAGGACCTAGCTGAAGACTGCCAATACCAGAAAGAGTGGGCTATCTACTAACAGGGGAGACAGCACAGTCTAGGCAAGGGGCTCAAAGAGACCACTACTGCTATCCTCGAATAGCAGTTTCTTCAGGCAAGGCTGAAGATTGCCCAGACCATGGAAAGTGGGCTATCTACTCAAAACCCTAGCAGGGGAGATAACACAATACAGGCAAGAGGCTCAAAGAATGCTACTTAAAACCCTGACAAAGGGCAGTACTGAGCTAAAACACAGCTATCCTCGGATAGCTATCTTCTAAGGCAAGGACTCATCGCCTACTTGAGAGGAACCAACCTAGTCATAGAAGCCAGGCTGGAACACAGCTGCTCTCAGACCGCTATATTCCGAGCAAAGTAAGTTTGAGCTGGAGCATAACTATCCGCAAACAGCTACATTCTGATCAGGGGCAGTTAAAAGTTAAAATCCCTGAGGAGGGAGAACAGTCTACTCAGTCCAAACTTAATATGCGGGATTCAGAGGGACCGCCCACTTAAAAATGTCCTGAGACCTGGGGAGGCAGCCCACTACTAAACCCATCCGGCTAAATACAGGAAGGGACATTCCTCAAAATCAAGCTAGGAATACAGATATCCTCAAACAACTATGTTCCAAAAGCTAACAAAGAGGGGAAAGCCCATACTTAGCATCCGGGTTTCAGGGGGAACGCCTGCTTGGAAGATACCTTGAAATCAGGGGAGGCCACCCAACCTTACCACCCAGGCTGAGAAAACACTCTGTAGGGTGAGTGAGGTATCATCTTCTGCGCTTGACTCCCGAAAGGAAGAGAATAGCAGGAGAGTGCTGGCTCCTTAGCTCTGTCTATGATCTTCAGATCCCTCAGCGGTAAAGAAGACCCAAACCAGCTAAGAATGAACTTCCTGAAAGCCAACGACGGAGCCCACACCTTCCTGAACTTATAAACCTCCACCTCGACGGATATGTAAAAGGAGTCCAGAAGGCCAATCTAACTACAGATGCAAAATCATGATGATCATGGCCACCAACGCTCTCAAACATTGGCAGCAGAAAACTGAGTGAGGTGAGGCAGCTGTCAGTGGACACACCCAAACCAATCTAGTCTAATGGCGTTTTTCCACTGCATGGTACGGCACGGTATGGTTCACCTTTGGGGGGTTTTCCACTTGCTACAGTACCTGGTACCTGGTACTTTTCTTAGTACCACCACGGTTGGGGTTCCAAGTGAACCGTACTGTTACCAAAACATGACATGTAATTGGGGGTAAACTCTGCTGATCACGGATTGGCCGGAGAGAATAGTCACTGAACTTGCGACATAAACACAACAGAACCACTAGATTTAAATCAGCACAGCCAGCGAAGGATCAAACGCAACTGTTTTGAACAAGCTCACCTTTTTTAACAACCATAAAGTGGCTGTTTTGTTGTCTGTTGAGGAAGTACAGACGTTCCTCTCGTTGATAGCAGAGGAGCGGATCCAGCGAAAGCTTGATGGGGCGATGCGGAATGAAAAAGTTTTTTTAGGAGTTGTGGTAGTAGAGGCGGCGCAGCTATAATGACATGTGAATAATCCCGCCTATTCTAAAGCGATACTAAACTGCAGTGAAAATGCAAACCGAGCAGAGCCGAGCAGTGCCGTGCCTTACTGAGCCATGCCGAGCCGAGTCGTACCACACAGTGGAAAAGCACCATAAAACACCCTTAGAGAAAGCTCACAAGCATCTCTCCACAGAGCATCTACTGTAAATATATCCACGCCCAGCGAGACTCTCCACACACAGTAATATTCATAATAGAGAGGTGACAGCCGAGCTGAATATAGCTCTACTGCCGATCTCGCAAAGATCGGGGCTAAAACAACTCAGTGCTCACACTTCATCGTCATAACAACACAAACGCTATCCGCGGCATCAGGCAACCCATTTAGAGAGGGTGTGCAGATCCCGCAGATCAAAGCAATCGCTGTGAGCTGAGATAAATCAAACCATGCCACAGCAACGGCGGGACCGAGATAATAACGCAAAATTTAGAATATGCACTCAAGTGTTAGAATCCAAACATGGAGACACACATTCCCTAAATCGCTGCCCGACTCACCAGGATAATGCTTCACACACGCTGAACAAACAGACGGCTCCTGAAGACAACAAAAGTTGGTGACGTGTTCTGCAGGTGCCCTCTTATACTTCCGGGCACCCGCCTGTGACGTCAAGGGCTACGTGGGGCAATAGGATTGGAGTTGTTTCACACGTGCTTCAGACACCAGTCCTGCTGGCGGCAGTGTCCATAGTGTCTGCTAGAGGACGCAGTGCGAGTTTCCTAGAAGGGGAAACACCTCTATTAGGGCTGGAAAGTGACAAATTAATGCTAAATATGAACAATTGAACCTACCCTATGTAAACCACACAGAATATCCTTTCCTTGAGTGCATTTTTCTTAGAAAGTGCCTTTTTAAATACATATTACATGCTGTAATATAATAAAATATTTTAAAATAAAATACCCAATAAAACAAACCAGACAATCTGTATTAATCTTGTTAATCAAATGCATATAACATGTTTTTTTAATATAATGCAATTGAGCACAATGGCAATATATAATATAACCATTAACTCCAGTGTCATGGTGGCTAGATATAAATTGCTTTGTGCCTGTCAGTCAAGGACACCTGTAGAAATTAATATGTGTTCGATTTATAGAGAGCGTTGTTGGCCTGTGCTAACTGTAATTAAAAGTTATTAAAAGTTTGCACATACACAGCATACTTATAACTCAGAAGGAAAGTCAAGGTGCTGCTGCTAGAAGCAATTTTAGAGCAAGCCGAATGAGAACGACTGGTGAGATAGTATGTATTTTTATAGTAATTTAATTAGATAGAAATAAGAACAGAGAGAACAGCCCTCATCTGCATCCAAGATAACCTTCACTCTCAGAGGAATATGAGTTCAAACAGAGCATAACTTTCAGCAAAGACGGTTGACTGCAAAAAAAAGAAGCGCATTTTATTTAGCACATGACCAATGCCAATAAATGAGGTACACAGGAAATTACATAATGGTCTCCATGCCATTTATTTTTCTGGTCAGAGATATTAAACAACTATGACACGCACATTTTTCACTGATGTCAGGTATCAGTAACGGATGTCATGTATGAAAAAATTCAGTATGCATGGGATTAAGAAGCAACCTATAGATATTAAGCCACTACATAGTTACATGCGCACACACAGTATTGTAATTGCTTCTTGCGTTAATCTGATGCCCCACTGCCTTGCTGTTCCATCCTCTGCATGCCTACCTCCTTATCAACTGCAAAACACAACAGATGCAACACACACCCACATGCACAAACCTGACTTAATTCTTAGGGGATATAAATACAGAACAATAACATGGGAAAATAGGTGTGTTAGCTTTCCCTGTAATAGTTTATGAAAGACTGGATATCAGAAGGATTGTGTGAGAGTGGAGTTTCTTTGTGCCTGTGTTTGTATGAGTGTGTATTGATGGTCCTGAATGAAGAGGACAGAGCAAGGCCTTTAAACACAGCCTTAGGGATGATCTTCAGAAGCAATGAAGCAATCCTGTTAACCTACTGCCCTTTAGTCATACAATCTCCTGATGCACTGATACAGTCACAGCTTTCATTGTGTAATGCACAAACACACATATACACACACTCTTATATACAAACACTACTATACCAAACTTGTGCACTGTATTCAGTTTTAAGTTATTGTTAAAATAATCCTTTTTCTCATGTGAACTCACATGTGTTTGTGTATAAAGCAACAGTCCGGGTTAAAAGGGATTTTCGAGGCGGGGGAACGAGATCATGGTGGTCGGACAAACTGCTTCCACAAAATGATTTCCAGATTTGTTGATAAGATACCTTCAGATTGTTTTCTTGGCTCAGTATAGGTGCTTTGGGAAAGATAAAATGGAAACACGTATTACACAGTATATAGGCTTATATATATTCTACAGATTCCAGGCTTGGTCACAAGTGGGAAAAGAATACAGGCGGAACTGGTATGGAGGTAGCTTAATGGTTAATGACACAGTTTAATGATTTAAATTGCACTGTATTCCATATTGTACTTCACGTATCTATTTATGTACTTTGTTTTTCCTGAAACAAAGAAAAGAAACAATTGTTTAAACAATCGAAATCAATGATTGAAATATTAAATTATAATATTATAATTTTATATATTTACAAAATATTTATATACATTTATATTATATTATTATTTATATCATACTCTATAATGTACTGTATATACATGTTTTTTTTCTCTGAAAACAAAGAAAAGAAACAATTGAATGCAATATACAAATATTTGACACTTAAATACATGATACTACTAATGCTATAGACAGACAGATATTGTTTTTTACTTATGTATTTATAAGCATAAACTTGTAGTGAAGTTCACTGGTTACTGTGGTTGTTGTTACTACATCGACTTTTTTTGTCATTAGCTGATCAGTGGTGCGTTTCCCAAAAGCAACTATTGTCACAAGTTCCATCATTACCAATAGAGTTCAGTGAAACTTGCCACCATAGCTAACAGTGCTTTTGGGAATAGCACCCCTAGCTGATTGATCAGACCTTGCACCAACAAACAAACCATCTACCACATTACTAAAACATCTTAACCACCTTAAGTTGGTATGGCCCGATTTTCTATCAGGATCTAGATCTCCTTCAAACAGTGTAAGATGCTTTCACAATCATTCTGTCATTTTGCTCAATGGATTTTTTCATGACAGAGGTGATGAACACAAAGTTACCACCAGCCTTGGAGAATAAATAACTATTAAATGAACTACATTTTTCAATAATGCGACAAGTCACTCAGCTGTTTTCAGGGTAGTACAGCCTTTCCAGTAAACAAGCTACTTTGTCCAGCAAGCAGTGGTGTATTGTGAATTAAAGCAATGCATTACAGTACATGTATTGTGCACAGTGAACTGAGGCAATAAACACTTTTCTAGAATGTCATCTCTCTCTCATTTCACATAGGGTAGTCTGATTAATTTCAAACTCTGCTCTGATTGAAAATTTAAAAAACATTAAAAGATATTGCTCTGTTGAATACTTTCTGTGTTAGTAGCTTGTTACTAGTTTCCACATACTGCAGTAATAATAGAAACAGTCAAAACCTTGGATACCAATTTCTTAAAGGGTCTATTTTTTTCTCTTAAAGTTTTAATCAAACATGATCTGAAATCTCTATTTTACACAGTTTTCTGGTTTATGTTGCAGCATGCGATGGGATCGGCACTGCTAGCCTTCAGACGGCTCAAACCGTCGACTCCAGCAACATAGACAGGTTCATCAACTGCACCAAGATCAACGGAAACCTGGTGTTCCTCATCACAGGCATTAAAGGGTGAGAGTGGCTTCTTCACAAACTCCGTTGACTCGCTTCACAGCCATTATGCTCTTCTTTACAGCTGAATATCGGATATTGGATTGTCAGAAGCCATTTAACCTATGCTGCTTCTTTTTATCAGATGACATCAGCTTTAATGATGCAGGAGGGGATTCATGTAGAAGAAAAGCACTAGAGAAAGCCTTCACATCATGGCTGTGTAAAAAATCACTGGCCAGTTTAATAGCACGCATTAAAAGTGCCGTTAACACACTTTGCGAGTTTAGACAGTCAAGCAAGACCTACAAGACTTACTGACTCTCCAGACGGCCACAGTTAATGTGATTTTATATGAGAAATGTGCTGCCCCCTCTTTATATAAGTGCTGTGACATATTTGATTGTCAGATTGTCAAGAAGTCATTTGACCTCTGGTTGACCCGCTCCCTCCAGTGGCCTCTTTCTGATCCCGCTGCGCCTGATTGGCCGGCCCTCT
>JADLZN010001876.1:0-71451 GCA_018155175.1 Sinocyclocheilus anophthalmus | reverse complement strand
CAAAAAACAGTCAATGAAGACGAAGAAGAGAATGAGTCCCGGCGCCTGTTTATACTATAGTCGCACCGGTAGTTACGTCATGGCTGTCGCCAGCCAACGAGTTGGTGTTTTTCAATGTATGCTTCAGACACGGGTACGACGAGGCGTTCCCCATAGCGACCCTAGAGGACACAGTTCGAAGTTCCACGAAAGGGAAACGTTATTTTAGTGTAGATAACAGGTATTTCCGGAGTTCTGGTGCTTTTTGTAGTGACAGCTATTTAACGCTGTAAACTATTGCTCTAAGTATTGTAACTGAGCCAATAAACCGCATTACCATGCTGAATACCTCCATCGTCCTCCTCTCATCTTACCTTTTTATTGTTAGGTCTGTGGATTGGGTTTTTTGGTTGTGTTTTTCTACAGTCTTTGTTCTTCATCATCCTCATTTGCAGACTGGACTGGAAAAAAAGTGACTCAAAAGGTGGGTAATTTTTCTTCATCCACATCTATATAGTATAGATGATGACTGCAGTCTTTATCTTCTTATTTTCAGGCTTTAATCAGAGCAGTTGTTGAGACCAAATATGAATAGTTTGCTATGGAAAATAAAGGCTGTACAGAAGGTAATGGAAAACAACAAAAACAATTCTTTCATCATGGACTTTGTCTATTGACTGATTATGTTGTCTTTTGTTTGTCCTTGTACAGAAGTACCACAGCAGTCCCAGCACATTGAAGAAGGCCAGACAGATGCAAACACAGACTTCGAAGGGCTCAGTAAATGAGGAGGAGGAATAGCAAATGCTGTTGCATTGGTCACAGTTGGTGCGGTTTTGACCACCAAACAGCTGGTTGTCCATCGAGGACTTGTGATTTTCTTCATGCTGCTTATACTAGCTGGAGGGATTGTGTTAAATGAGGTGCTTACTGGACTTCTCAGAGTATAGTAAGTTCTGAAAGTGAACAGCAATAGAAGTTTTGTACCTTTGGAACCAAGGTTATAACCATGATAACACTTTAACATAAGTATTTTGTAACATCTTTTTTAAATTTCACTATTTTTTTTCGCTAACTCTTTAGCACCCCCTCAATGTCCCCCTTGCATGCACACAGGGATTAAATAATCACTAGATTTGCCCCCTAAAAGGCATGTTTGAACAAAATTAATTGTGACTGATCGCTTTGTATCTGAGTTAACACATTACTTGTTTTAATGTTTCTACAGTTTTGGGGGGATTTATGGTATTTTATTATTTAATTTTTTTTAATAAAATACAATTTTATGTAAAAGTAATTTTAAAGAAGATCTAGATTTATAATTTTTATTAATTTTGATAACCTGGGCCGGATTTACCTCTTATCGTGGCATAGGCAAAAAAATGTTTGGGCCCGCTTCCTTGTTAATAGGCCTATATAATATTACCACCCCATCAAACTAAAATATTTCGTAATCATTGGAAACCGTTACAGTGTTTTCTATCACAATAAGCGCTTGCATTCAGTCGATAAAAAACTTTGTCGATAATCTTTGGTATCTACTTTGGAGGCATCTTGAGTAAAACTTAACTACTAAGCATATGCAAAATGCTTGAACCGGAAGCGACGAGACCCGGTTAACAGAATACGGACATCTGTTGCGCATAACCCCTATTTCAACTAAAGCTACTATGTGTCTGCAAAGGACCACTCATTGGCTCATATGCCATTTCCATATAGGTATACATCTTTTCACAAGTTTTCCATGTAGATTTATATAATAGACATTATAAAATCAGTCTTATAACAACAACTAAACACGCTTTTTCAAAATTTAGCTTTTTTTTGTAGAAGTATCAGTTCCCTTTCAGTCGGTCACTCCGAATCACGTCGGTGATCGACGACCCCCAATTGCGCGATTAGCCTCTACCCCGACAGAGGACCAGCCTATTCGAGGTGTAAAAACTAAACGAGCCAATGCGAATTGGCATGCGATTATTGCATCCAGCTGTCGCTGGTCACAGTGTGAGTATAAGTAGGTAGCTGGTGCAGCGCATATTCAGCTTTTTGCTTTGGAGCCGAGCAATCACATCGTTCTGCTACTGACTACTCTACTGAGAGAAGAAGACTGAAAGAGTTCAGCGCGCTCTTGGAGAGCTCCTCGTGTTGGCGGTACGGCGCTTGGGTTTCCCGGCGATCGTGGGTTGCACAAATCAGGCTGCACTACCCCCTGTTTGTGTTGCAGGTGATTATCTCCCCTGTGCGCCTCAGCATGCTCAAAGAGCTTTTTCCTAAAGAAGGCAATACGGGTGCGTCTTTTTAAAAATGACGTTGCGTGGCAAACATGATGTTATGTCTTTGTAAAGACGATGTGGGTCTTGCTATAGACAACGTATCACCCAGGCGTTTCTGGATGCGGTCGTTACCTGGCGCAGGTGAATGGTCACGATCTCTGCCTCACATGTCTGGGCATTAAGCAAGCTGAGGTGGCCTTCGTGGATGAGCCATGTTCTCATTGCGGGAAGATGACCAACTCGGAGTCGGCGGGCCAAGTCGTTTCATCAAAGAGGGAGGAGTTTTGGTTGCCTCTGCCTAGATCTAGTTCTCATTAATGGCGGCAGTTCAGGCCGGGTGCGTACTTCAGGCAGTAGCAAGGGCAATCTGAGGGTAACAGTGATGCAAACCCTCAAGGGAACAACCCTCGGGTTGACCATCGCCTCTCGTGCACTCCACAACAGTTTGAGATGCAAGGAAACATTGCTGGGCTCTACAAGGAGCGTACCAGCCGTATCCTTTGGCGCTCCTCCCAACGACCAGATGTCGATCACTGCATTGGAGGTGAGCCGGAGCTTTCTGGAGGAAGATTCGGGCGCTGCTGGACTCCGGGGGTAGAGCTTGGGGAAGAATTCCACCACGTTGTCCCAAGCCTCAAGGAGTGCAGCGATGATGGCGGATGGCGTACTGGTGCCTGGCCCTCACTCGATGAATCCGTGAGAATTGATAGAGGGCTGGGTTCCATATGTAGAGACCTGAGTGGATCCCATGTGTAAAGTCCACGGAATGGCCTCAGAGCCCGTGTTTCCCCGGCAGACTTCTGCCATTCCAAGAGGTTTACAATCACCTCCAATCTTCCATATGCACATAAGGAATGTTCATATGTGTATTTGCTTCCGAAACCTCCTTCGGGAAGGTTGGAGCTTCCGCAACGTCCCTGTCCCAAGTGGAACGGGTACGTTTTCCCAGTGTTATCCAGTCTTACTGATTGGGTAGTGCCATAGCAAGCAGTAAGCTGGTCCTCTTGTGGTAAGGCCTGGCCTACGCCAAAAAGTAGGGGCAAAGGTGGCTTCCACAGGACACTGGAAAGGGCAGTACCTGTGGCCCTTTGTTAGGGATCCCAATTCGAAGGGAACATCTCGGTTACGTATGGTTACCCTCGTTCCCTGAAGGAGGGAACGGAGACGTCACGTCCTGTCGCCACAGTTCCTGTACCACCGGCTCGGCTCCTCAGCGAAAACCTGAATATGCGCTGCATCTGCTGCCTACTTATACTCACACTGTGATCAGCGGCAGCTGGATGCAATAATCGCATGCCAATGTGCATTGGCTCGTTTAGTTTACATTCGAAGTAGATTGGTCTCTCTAAACAAGATCCCAATTCGTCGGTCACCGACGTGACGTCTTCATTCCCTCCTTTAGGACGTTCCCTCCTTTGCAACGTTTTTGCAATTATGCCAGATTATTAAAGGTGGCCTATTATGCCCCTTTTTACAAGATGTAAAATAAGTCTCTGATGTCCCCAGAGTGTGTGTGAAGTTTTAGCTCAAAATATTCCACAGATCATTTTTTATAGCTTGTTAAAACTGCCACTTTTAGGGAATGAGACGATTTAATGGGATATTTCAAAAGAGGTAAATATATTTTCAGTGTTGCTAAACTACATATGTTCATCATTTCATAACAGTTTATAATATTTTTATTAGTTTGCAGTGCACATTTTGGTTCACACAAACTTTTGTGGAGCCGTTGTTGTGCCAAATTCTGACCCCCTGCCAGATTATTACCCCCTAGTATTGACAGAGGGTCAAAATGGGCACAACACTATCACTGACTGAATGATTGCATTCTTTGTGTAATGTTGGGATAAAGTATAGCAAACCTCAGTTAGCTGTATACATTGTTTTCAGTTCGATGTGCTCTTCATTTGTAGTTTACAAATGAAGATTATCACAAGGTTTAAGGTTCCATTTGCCAGTGAAACCAAAAATCCCAGAACACCTGGATGATTACATCTACACTTATTTACAATAGTAGCGTAGATACATGTGCACCAACTACCATTTCAATTATTTATTGCTATGCTCTTCTGTTACCTTTTAAGTTTTAAAACTGTCATCCTCTGGCAATGAATGAAATAACATCCACCACCATATCAGTGGCCTAATAAACATTTTGCAACCTACACTGATGTTGTTCTGTTTCATCTCTTCTTTGACCATGTGTTGCACTGTGTACCTGGATGATACACAATGATGATTTATTGATACAAATGCATGATCTATTTTGATGCACAACAAACACTCATTTAATATTATTTATAAGTCATAAAATTTCATAAACATCTTAATTTGACTTTAATTAGAGGCATTTTTTATAAAATTAAAGTGGAATAAAGATTGGATCATGGTCTTGGATTAGCTTTTGCCAGAGGTGGGGGACTCGAATCACATGACTTGACTCAAGTCAGACTTGAGACGCAAATTTTAGGACTTGAGACTTGTTTGACAAATATTCATTAAAGACTTGACTTTGACTTCATATTTATGACTTGAGACTTGACTCAGACTTGAGTTAAATGACTCGAAATAACTTGTCTTTCGTTCAATAAATGTGTGTTTGTTTTTGAACGCACCGCAACCTAACCAAGTGACGCAGCAGGCAAGCAGAGAGAGCTAACGTAAGAGTGTGGACACAGTGTTGCCAACTTAGTGACTTTGTCGCTAGTTTTAGCGACTTTTTTCCAAAAGAGTCTCTATTTGATATTCATTATGTCTTACAACAGAAACCGAAAAATATAGCAGTGAAAACTGTTTTATTGAGAATTTGACTGCATTAATATACAGTTTGTGAACACTATCAAATTAAATTTTTTGCAAGTGCAATGCATTGTAAATGGTTATTCACCCTTTATAAGGAAATGTCAGCATTTTTTTGGCAATAGCATTTAGTATATGCATGTGTACAGTGTCTAATAATTGGTCTTCAGTGTTAGACTTTGAGAGAAAAGCTTATGGATAGTTTATGGGGATGCACATAAATATATTGTATACGCAAACACACACACACACACACACACACACACACAGAAAGAAAGAGAAAAAAAAAATCATACAGACTTGCAAACCCAACCATGCATACACAAACAAACAAAACAACAACAAAACTCAAACTTGCAAGCACAACCATGCACATACAAACAAACAATACACTTTCACTTATATTCACTCACAAATATTAATAAATCACACTCACTCAAATCACCTCTCACTCATTCACTCACTCACTCTCACACACACACACACACACACAAATACAGTTACACTCACACATTCACACACAAACAAAAAAAAATCATACAGACTTGCGAACCCAACCGTGCATACACAAACAAACAAAACAAAACAAAAACTCAAACTTGCAAACACAACCATGCACATGCAAACAAACAATACACTTTCACTCATACACGCGCACACACATTCACTCACAAATATTAACAGTGTTGGGGAAAGTTACTTTTAAAAGTAATGCATTATAATATTGCGTTACTCCATAAAAAAGTAACTAATTACATTACTTGGTTACTTTTTATTGAAAGTAAAGCGTTACGTTACTTTCGCGTTACTTTTAAAATCTGGACAGGGCTTGCTTTGTTTTTAAAATAAAAAAGTTATATTTGTGGCAAATATAAAAGCCTTTTCACACCAAAAGTGAAATGAATAAGCCTCAGGCTGAAGGGAAAGTAAATTTACGTCCATACCGTAGAATGCAGAAGAAAAAATGTCAACACACTTCAGCAATAAAAAAAAGACACACAAATGTTGTCTAGAGTAATTTTTGATTATTAGTACAGTTGAACTGGATCATCGAAGGTCAGAAACAAAGACATTGGTTAATAGAATGGGATTAAATACATAAAGGATATTTGTGTTGTTTAACATTTAATTATTGCCGGTTTCTCTCAACATGGGGACAGGAGAGCTGTCAATCAATAAATTGGAAAAAAAGGAACTTGCGTTACTTATTTGAAAAAAAAGTAACTCAGATATTCTCTCGTAAATTAAAAAGTAATACGTTACTTTACTAGTTACTTGAAAAAAGTAATCTGATAACGTAACACGTTACTTGTAATGCGTTACACCCAACACTGAATATTAATAAATCACATTATCTCTCACTCACCACTCACCCCTCACCTCACTCCACTCACTCACTCACTCACACACACACACACACACAGACAGATTAATAATGTACATTATAAACAGGTGCAAGGTTTGTGTGATTTAGTTATTAATATTTTTTTTGTTCTTTTCTTTTGTTAAAAAGGAAGGATCTAACTTAAGGATGTGTTCATGTCCCATAAAGGTGATGCCTGTTTGAAGAATGCCATTTGGTGGCATAGAAACCATTACACTTGAATTGTTTAATACGTTTTCATGGTCTTCTGCAATGTTTGAGGCATATTGAAACAGCTGTACCTAAATACTTTTCATGCTTTTATGTTGGACTAATTTCAGTTACATTTACATTTTTAGGCTGTGTAGTTTTAATTTGTATTTATTTATTTTTAGATTTTTATTGTATTAACAACTCAGCTGTATGTGGACACCTTTTGAGTAGAAATGCATATTGCAATTTTTTTGTTGCAAATAAAACTCCCATAGTCCATAACTACTGTAGTTTAAGTTATTTTAATATATAAATTCAGTTAAATCATCAAACATTTGTATGACTTGACAGTGATTTGCTTGATTCTCACAAAAAAATGGTCTTGGACTTGCTTGAGACTTGAAGGTTAAGATTTGAGACTTACTTGTGACTTGCACATGTGTGACTTACTCCCACCTCTTGCTTTTGCTAACTAGAAGTTGGTAAAACATTGGTGTGGATGTTTGATATTATGTGTATGGTGCGTGTGACCATAGCAACCTGGGATTATCAGAGATGGATTCATTAATATTTTATTTTGGATTAAGAAATTATTATATTATTTATTATAGAAATTATAACATTATTAAATTATTATATTAACCATAGGCCTTGGCTACCGGACTGTATTACGTGCGATAGCCAGCATTCAAATGAAGTTTATCATGAATAAATGTTACATAAAGTGCATAATATAAAATATAAAAACATTTTTATCCATCCTACAGTCTTGTAAGTCCTTTAACTGATCGTCTTTTTCCCATAATATTTGTATATTATTATTATTATTATTATTGGTTATATTTTTATATTCGTTTATATTCATTTTTTTCCTTCATTTCGATCTCTTTACTTAACATTCTGAATACTTTTGTAAATAAAAAGAAGAGAATGGACGTGAACGCGCCATTGAGTTTGGAAACTGCTTGTTTATCCGCCATACTTTCAGGATAGCGCTGCCTTTCTGCAATTGAGTTTAGGGCAGTATTTGATTGTTTGTCATGATTGTGAAAAATGTCACCATTGTATGTCATTCATGCTGCATCGAGAATGGCAATAGTAACTCGGTTCATCGTTCTGAGAGAAAAATGGACAATGCGATATTTTTTTTGGCCTTTTCTATGTGTAAAAACAACAAGGGAAGGAGGTCGCGGAGAAGACACCGAATAGTAAATTTGTTAATGTCACTGATTAAACCCACTGACTCTCACTCAATAAAAGAATCACACTGATGTGTGTTTTTGAAAGTTTTGATTTGTTTGGTTTCATAGTTAACATTACCTTCTTTGCGAGCACGACTCTCACTATAGGCTTGTGAATTAGCAGAACTTGAACAGGGGACTTTCTAAAATGCTTAAAGTGGCTTAATGTACCAACATTGTAACGCAATACAATTTTTTTTTTTGTAATTGGGAAGTTAAAAATTAAAATTAAAATTAAAATTCTGTCATTAATTACTTGCCCTCATGTTTTTCCAAACCTGTATGTTTCTTTCTTATGCTGAACACAAAAGAAGCTATTTTGAAGAATGTGGGTAACCAAACAGTTGCTGGTCCCCACTGACTTTAATAGTAGGAAAAAAAATTTTTTTAAGTCACTGGGGACCAGCAACCGTTTAGTTTCCCACATTCTTCAAAATAACTTTTTTATGTTCAACAGAAGAAAGAAACTCATTCAGGTTTAAAACAACTAGAGAGTGAGTATATGATGACAAAATTTTTTATTTTTGGGTGAACTATTCCTTTAATGTTAATAAAATAAAACACAAAGAGAAAAATAACTCACTGCTCTAACTGAAGACTTAATACAGTTGCTAAATTTCAGCAGTAATAAAATAACTTGAAATTTTCAACAACTTTTCACTTCATATCTTTTTGCACCAAATAGTATCGATAACAGTATTGATAAGTACCGGTATCGATAAGCGGTATCGGTAAAATGTAAACGATACCCATCCCTATATATGTGTGTGTATTTTTGTGTGCTTGCTTGTTGGATTGTTGGATGTGTTATGGTGTCATTCCTTTATTTCTATGTGTGTTCTGCATGGTAGCTTGTTTGACAAATTATGTAATGAGAGCAATTTGTGTCTGTGACAGCATAAGTATTCCACATTTTAAATTTAGTATAGTGTTGCCACTTCATTTCAGTGCAAGTATGTTTTGGGTTGTAGCTGATTTCCTGTGTGAGGTCAAAAATGACCACAAACATCATCAGAGTGACCTTTTTTTTCCACACTAACATACAACCAGATAACCTTCCCATTTATGTGTTTGTTTTGTGTATAGTAAGTGTGAGAAAATATGCCATTTCTGTAGATGAGGGTGTGGGAACACTTTATTTAATTAACACACATATATAATATATAGATATATATATATAGATAATATATATATATAAGATTATATATATCTATATATATGTCCGTTTTAAAGTGTAAACATCATTTGAGGTCTCAAATGACATTGAACACCACACAAAGGTCAAGGCATGAAGTTAATCATTGCAAAATTAATAATTGCACTTATTTTCCCACACATTGCAACTTTATTTTTTGTAATTTCACTTTGTATTTAGAGGCTCTTCTACAGCAAACACAATTTCCCAGTACTATCTATGTCTAGATATTTACTGCATAAAGCCAATTGGGAAGGTAAATCTGTAACACTGTTGTGATCAGCAGATTAGTTTGTGTAGGAATAACCGTTAAATGAAGGTGTCTCACGTTTCTGTTTCCATCCTATACTTTTCCCTGCCCTTGTGTCTTATCAGTTTTTTACTATTAATTAAACTGCAAACATAAAAAAATACATAATGAATCAGACTATCATCAATCCATTTACTGTATTTGCTTCTTGACTTTTAAGTTGTATTAAGTTTTACCTTTTCAGTGAAGTCCCAGACACTGGCCCAATAACAATATGTAACAGTTTTATGTTCCCATTCACAGTATGATCAACTTTATTTAATATTTGACCAGCTAGTAGTTTACTGTGTGACTCTTTAAGATGATTTGAAGATGAAGATGATTCAACTGAGTGAAAGTGTTTCTGATGAGTCATGACAGATCAAGTTGTTTTATATGCATGCATAGATATTCTTTTCTTTCTTGCTTTTTTCTGTATGCTGCTGTCTCAAATACAAAGTTGAAATATAGTAGATTAAAGTAAATTTATAGGTAAAAGCTTCTTCTACATAAAGAGGGTTGACATCACTTGATCGGCCGTGTCATGCAAGTATGTGCTTTCAGCCAGTGTTTGTTAATACAATTTGCAGTTTGGTAATGTAATTGTTCACACACCATTAGGCTGGTCTTGTAACTGTCTGGAGGAATGGGTTCCATTCATGTGCCTGGCCTCAGCTAGCATACTCAGGCTTTGTGTTGGGTGGTGGATATATGAGATTGTTGGATTCCTGACAGGTTTATTTATTTAACTGAAATATATTCATGTCTTAAATACATTTGTGACCTTTTTTTTTTTGGTATCAACTAGCCAGCATTATATATGTTAATACCACCAATGTTTTCCCCAGATGCCTGTTTTCATGACCTTTAACATGAAAACTGAACATCTGCACTGATTTAAATTACTTTACAAACACAAAAAACACAAGCTGTGTGCTCAACAGTGGGTCAAGATATTAGCATTTAAACTGAATTGCAAGCCTTAAGATAGAAATAATTTTTACCTCAGCCCCTAGAAAAACATGCTCGGAACGATGAGTAGATTGTGCAAGCTGCGCCTTTTTTGTTTAACGTTTGTTTGTTTATTTATTTTTGGTTTATCGCACCAAGGCCAATTAATTTTACATCATAAACAATTGGTTTTAAATGGAAACATTTTGCCTATGCATAATATATGCCATGTAGTTCTAAATTATTCCATACATTTATGCCAAATACGCATAAATATGGCAAACTTCCCTGTGCAAAGGATCATGGGAGCCCGAAGTGTTCATCAGTTGTACCCTTCGAATTCCTTCATTCCGAAGGGCCCTTTGAAGTTGCCAGTTTTGAGCACTTCGGTTTGGAATGACCCTTCAAAATGGCGGCCATGATTGTTTTCACTCCAAAGTGCGATATATCCCATTTGGAACACACTGTCTATCAAAGGTTCCTTTGAATGACTGATCCACACGATTCGTTCAAAACGGAAGTTTCATTCAGAAACTAAACACCGCTATGTTGCTCACAGATGCACAACAGTTCTGCCGTGGCTTTATAATTTTAGTTGCAAATTGAGCAAAAACACAATAGATTCTTATTTACTGAACTGTTGTATAAAATCGCATTTTCACTAGCTATTCACCCTCAAAACGGCCCTGACGTCTTCCCCGGTCCAGCATGCCCCAGACTTCAGCTGCCCCTTCACCCTATATACCGACGCCTCCGGCACCGGCTTAGGGGCAGTCCTCTCCCAGCTCCGGGATGGAGAGGAACACCCAGTGGTCTATATCAGCAGGAAACTCTCCCCCGCGGAAACCAGGTACGGTCCGGTTGGGCAGGTCTGACAGGTAACCTAAAATCCCCCCCCATAATACCCAAGTTATTATGTTTCCCCACAGGACCAGGGCGATGCCTGGGGGGGCGGGGCATGTGGTGAGTATCCCGGTTCCAGATCAGCGTCGCCCTGGAAACGCCACTGCCACACTGATCACAGAAGCACAACACCTGTGCGTGATGAGTGGCGCACCTGGAGCTCGTTCCCTCTGGCCATAAAAACCAGGAGAAGAGACACCAGCGGCGAGTTGCAATGGAGCTCCAGGCAACATTAATGCTTGTTTTTCCTTATTCACAGATGCCGACGGCACCCCAGGAGAAGGATCTGCACCACGACACTTCACCCCACGAGCACCACACTGAGACGGGCACCGAGCACCATTCCTCCGAGCACGTGTGATCAGTGTGTGGGCAATAAATCACCCTCCGGGGCTCTTTCTATCAGTACTGAGTCTGTGTTCTCATTCACCCCGCGACAATATATATATATATATTTTTTTTTTTTTTTTACTCTTACGGTTGTCCCTCTGAGAAACTTTGGGGTACAATAAGCCGCCACAATGCCCGGTTAATTGAAGGTGGAATAAACGTACATAGTTAATTCTGACAAACCTAAATTATAATGATTCCATTAAAAACAATCAAATAGTAATTAAAAAAATGCTGTCTGTCACTGATTGTGTAAAAATAAAAGATGTTTCTGTACCTTTTTGGTCTATTTTTGGGATTTGATTTATATTTTCCAGACGTCTCCTTTTATTTATTATGGTTATTATATTTTCTTATTATTTTTTAATTGCTGGCTAGCTATTTATGTGCATTATCATAGGTGCTAAAAAGCAACTGCTTGTTGCTCTTTGTAACACTTTGCTCTTTGTAATTGTGGGGTATTTTGTGGGATTCCCTATAACACTGTCCCTGATGTTTGCTCTCAAATAGCATTCTTGATAAGAAAATTACTTGTGTAAGCACTTGAAATCAGCAGTGTATTAAAAGCAGAATCTCATGACTCGTTAACTACAGAGAGCTGATAAAAATATTTGCAGCGCATTCAAAAAAAAAAAAAAACAACGAATGAGGTTCCACAGTCTGTATTGTCTCTATTGATATTTCCATTTGAATGTTGGTGCCCCTTTAATGAAACCTGACCCGAGTATTCAGTGACTTCTGTTTATGTTATACCTTGGTGGAGTTCAGCAGGCAGGGCTAAACTTACTACCAAACAGTTTTTGAGATCCACTCAGGCATCAACCTACAGTGGACCTTTCGCACAATATCTTTCATGCAGATGTAGTCCTGTACTGTAACTAAACATAAGCTGCTTTGTGGCAATTAAAGACTTTAGAAATAACGAATATGGACAGTATTAACACAGTAACTCAGATAATTGGGGGCTCGAAACCGGAGAAAAGTGATGATGCTCAGTCAACGTCAAGTTCACATGTTGTTTGTGGATGGTGTCGAAAGAAACTCCGGAGTTTGTTACCGGTAAATTATAAAGAAGAAATTGTAGAGCTGCAAAAACTGGCTGGACCAGTGGTAAGAGTGAAAAATATATAGATTTTAAAGGTTTTTTTTTTTTACTTTTCTTGTAGCCAATCAGCTAACTAGATATCAAGATGATTTTAATTCAGAGTTGATTGAAAAACGATTTAAGTTTAAAATTTTAATTTCTTTGAATGGAAAATTCACCTTGACAATAAAACAAAATAACGTCAATAAATGATCATTTAAAAAAAACAATAGGCATGATGTGTACTTACATAAAGTATAATTTCTCATTAGCAAATATTATTTTGTAATCCTCTACCTGGTTGGTGAAAACAGATACATGGGTTGTGACAGCAACCGGATCATTCATTGTAACTAAATACACCAGCCTTTTATTTATGTTCTTTCTAAAACAACTCACTGTAATGTAAATCAAATTGAACAAATGTTCAAAGTATTAGATCCTGACAGGTGTAATCTTGCATATTTGTATGAAGAGCATGCACAGGAATTCAGATGTGTAACCTGTACCACTTTACTGAAGATGTTTACTCAAATTTTCCCTCATGGGAAAGAGGGTTGTGTAAGCTTAAACTTCAAGTATGTAACAGTTGCCAAGCAACCACAGACTTAATCCATCCTATAACTGAAATTATTAAATCTAGCCCAGAAATAACTGAAATACATGTGCAGCAAAAAAAAAAAAGTGACAATCATTGCTGTTGCAATATAGGACATAGAATAACTATTTAAAAAGAAAAAAGTTTTTCTCGGGCATTTGTTGGTAGCGACACATTAGTCTCATGTTTACTGACATCACTAGCCGGTGTAAATCTTATACTTCGGTTCGTACTTTGGTTAGGCAGTACACAGATTAGCGGGAACATAACGTGTTCTTTTGTGACATCTTCAGTTGTGCAATTTAGGCCTCAACTTTGTGCACGTTTCCATGTGTGGATTTGCAGAGCGGCAGCTCAGTGTGCACGCGGGTGGGAAATGTAACTTGGCGCCCCCCGGGAAACACGAACAGCCAATCGTCTGCCCCAATTATCTTTAGCCTGTGGACGTATGTGGTCTGTTCATCAACAGCTTTGTTATAACTGATGCTTAAGATGCCCAATTTTTTCAAAGAAAAATTGCATAATTAAACATTAATTACAAAAATGTACATTTATATGGTTATTGGTTTTGGTTTACCAACATGGTGTGTTTTATTTTTTTCTAGTACTTGTTTTGTTGTGTGGTTGCAACCTTAATTGGAAGTACCAAATATATTATTGGATACATCTTTACCACAGAAGAGTAAGTGTTTACAGAAATCTACAGTTCAGATTTCATTACACTAAAAAGCAAAATAACATTTTACATTGGATATTGAGTAAATTCCAAGAATTGTATACAGTACCAAGAGGGTTCACTTCTATTAATATGAATAGGAGAAACTGCAAAACACAGTATGTCAGCTTGTGTAAAGAAGTCCCACCTTCTGAATACAAGAGCATAAGGAATAGACATTTTTAGAATCATATTGGGAGCATGTAACTGTGGCCATTGAAACATTAAACAATTAATATCTGATCTGTGTACTAAACTACAGGGAGATAGTGCTCAGAGTATCAGAAGACATGATCATGTATGGCTTCTTTCATCTATTTGATGCCATTGCAGTAAGATTTAATTTGTCCAATATTTTATCTATAACTAAATTTTGCACTATAGGGAAAAAAAAGTATTGTTTTCCAGTAATAATAACATCTGTAAATATGCATTTACTTTGTGAAGCACAATTGCATAAAATATTAAAACTCTAGACAATATATCGTAAAATGTAGTTTATTATACACTGTAAAAAATATTCCGTAAAATTTTCAGTAAAAAAGTTTTTACGGTTTTAAGTTAAATTTACAGTTCATTACCACAATTTCATTAACTGATATAATGTTAACCTAACCAACCCACTGAAGTACTGAAACCTGTTTTGTACCTTTGTAATACATTGATAACCACCAAATGCAGATGGTGATGAGAAAATCACATGATGAACCAAAGCCCATCACAAGCAGCTTATAAATAATAACATATAGAGAAGGTGCACAGTGTCATTTTTCATATATTTAATATCTACGCTAAACACCATCATGGTAACTCACATGAAACTGAAAATAATGCAATAAACATTCATTTAACAATGTATGTTCGGTGTAACAACACAACCCCCTACACCTATCCACACAAAATGATATGAACAAATAAGAAGGACATCACCATAGGTATGTCAACAAAAAAACAGATCACAATTGAATATTGTTATACGCCAGGAATTCTGGGAAAGTAGCAATTGACGGTATTCATACTGTAAATGTTAACACAGGTACCACGTTTGGTGTCACTCCAACAAACGGTATACTACCGTAAAATTTATGTCCAATACATCGTAAGGGAAACGGTGATAATAATTTAGCTCAAAGGGAATCATTTAAGATTTTAAAGGGAATTTGGACAGGATCACTGTTTTACAGCTGATCACTGAGACGGCCAGCGAGTCTTCATTGAACGAGCTGGAAACATCAACTCGGCATGGTTTTTTTTTTTTTTGTTCTGATATTAATGATTCAAAGTATAGAGAAAAACAGTATTATTGAGCACAGTAACAAGACGGAGTTTAAGACCATTAACTTGTAAAGACAAAACACCCAAGATACTTCTCTTTTCATATAATAAGGCTTTATGTGTGGATATAATCTTAGACTATAACTAATTAACATAATAAACACACATCATTTAACACAAGTGCAGAAAGAGAAAAGTGAGGATAATAGCTATTGTGGTTCAGAGAAAGTGAATCAAATGTGAAATCCCAAGTTGTGATCAGACATACATGTGCAATTTGCACTAGATCTGAACAACAATCAATCACCTTAATAACCCTCGAAGTTGGAGCTTTACACACGATGGGTTAAAATTTATATAAATGCATCAGTTAGATAGATGGTGGATGGTACTTGACTTGTGTTGCCGTACGGGGTTCCCGGTTTGTTGTGGTCCATGCGAACACGGGGGTTTCCGCCGGTCAGTGCATGGCTGAAGCCAGCTAACGGTGACTGAGATTCAGGGAGTATAGTGATTGAAAAGCACTGGAACACGCAATTACATCAATTCTTGTTTATACAAGGCATTACAAAAATGAGGAACACGCTCAATTTCTACCTTATTGTACAATCTCAGATGTTAACTTGAAGTTCACTTACTGCAGTTTAACAATGAAGAGTCGGACTCTAGTTACAGCCTTCTCTGCATTCATTCAGTCCATCATTCATTCATTCAAGCGGTCGCGCTCTGCTTACGTCACACACACACACACACACACAATACACTGTCCGGAACACCTGGGCTCACCAGCCGAAGCAGTCCTCCTACCGCCGTCTCACACATTCCACCTGATACTGCTCACGGGAAACCTGCACCCACTTACAACACCCCCCACCCCCCCAGTCATACTCCCTCACTCACCTCAGTCACTCGTCGGTTGGTCTCAAGGTTACAAGCTGCTCTCTATGGGTTCCTTTGCCTCCCGATCTACCTGTCACGCCTCAGATTCCTCAGTTCGCGGCTGAAGGACCTCAGTGTCAAACCCAGATAAGACTGTGTTCTCTGCTTCCATTTATTCCTCAGTTGACTCTTTTCTGTAGGAAGCTCCTCTGAAGTTCCTTTTGAATAATATCCCGACTTACGTAACCTGTTGTTTGCTCATTTGTCCAGGATTCTGACGAAGTGACCAGCCCCAAACACTAAACGGACTCAGGTTCGCGGAGACATCTACAGGAACCCTACCAATCCGGACTGTGCACCGCTCCCCACCCGCCGCGTCCCTATGCCGGCAGGCAAGCTATTTGGTGTGAGGCACAGCCTGGGCAGCGGGTTTTGCCGGTTTACATGTTCCCTCTCAGGAGAGCAACCACACCTGTTTGTCGAAAAGCGCGGACAAGTGTTGTCGTTCATTAATCGTCGTTGCATGCTGGATGGCCGCCGCAGTGGGTCCCGAAGCTTGTGGAATGCACAGGGAGCCTGTGGATTTCACCTCGCTGGACTGGCTTTGTGCAACACACTTCGGGGGTAGTCGGCAGTGACCATGGAGGTTCACAGTGCATGAGGAATCCTCTGTCAAGATGCGGCCATAGCCGACGATCCCACCCCCCCTATATAGGGTAGGGTGCGAGATTATATTCACATACACGTCTGCTTATTTGCAGCGGTCGGTTGATACAGATTGTGCGGATCCATGTCCTGCTCTCGGTTTTCCGCCGCGGCCTCAACCTGGGCTTACGCCAACGGATGGCCATCTACGATGACATCGTGGGGCTCGACAGCTTTCTCCAAAAGGCGCTTCGCATCTCCCAGCACTTAACCGCGTGCCATACAGAATTGCTACCCGCTGCTGCTGCCTCAGATCCAGCTCTCTCGCTTCCAGCACACCGTACCGATGTCCCATATCACAGCTTATTGTTTCCCCACGCCCTGCCGCGCATGTGACCGATCCCGGAGATCGCATTACCTCTCAGCTGGACCTCGATGGTGTCTCTATTGTATGGATCCTTTATTCTACGTGCCTGCTTTATACACACTTCGCCTGTGTCCATCGCTTCTACACTGTTACCATATGTAACCCCCCTTCACCAGCAAGCGAGCTGTTTATGTGATCGATGGAGATGATACTCACTGATTTTGTTGTACCCATTGATCTTTCATAGTAGCTATGTTTAATTTTATCATCACCCCATATACTTTACAAGTCAATTAATCCTCCGTGGGAAGCCGGAGCTTTCGGCGGAATTTATCTCCTCCCGTAGATCGTCATATGATCGGGCTTTATCAACACTCTCATCTAAGTTTCTGTCACAAAATGCACGACTACAGATACACACCTGCTTTAACGGAGAATCAGACGTGCGTGTTCAATTGTGTGGCTTGGCTTCTTCTGTCTTCCCCTGCCGTCCAACATGACCACCACTTCCCTGCAAGTATTGCTCTACTCATGTGGATTGCGCATTTGTTTCCACCCATCCGATGTTTGTTGTTATACTCTAGCTGACCGGTCGCAGGAGGAGGATCGTCGGGCATCGGCTGGGAGCCCTGACTCGCCTATAACACTCCACTATCCAGACCAGGCCTGTGAACCCCGCACCCGGGGACCACTAAGGCACCCCTAGTGGATGTGCGTTGCCGTGCAACAGCAGGAGTGTTCCCCATTTCGAGATCTTGCTTAATTCCTGAGCCATCCGCGTGACATGACTCTCCGTCTGTTCCACCTCGGTGGACAAGCACGGATTACACTGCTGTCAACTCAATCCTCAATCCCCCGCAATACAGTGCGTACCATGGACGGTGGTTCAGCAAGCTCGGCGCCACTCACCTTCAACCTCATCCGCACATGGACTGTGCCACGACTGCTGCATGGGGGCCCAATTACCCTAAAACGACCCGTCTATCCACTGCGATCCCGGAGAGAGCTCGCCTAGGGAGGAGTTTATTGTTCAGGAACCGCCCCTCTTGTCTATTATACCAGTGTGGTTAATACGCCCATGACAGCACCATAATAACACAGCGTCGCTGTTGAGCTGGTTCTTTCGAGTGGGATCAGATAAGGCTATTTGGGGGTGCCTGAGGATCCCTTGCATCCCCGTTTTGACCAGACGGTGGTGATAGCGTTACTTTGTCGTACTATGCATATGACTCTCGCGCCGCTGTGCCGGGTTGGCTTATTCCTCTCATTCTGGTCAATGCCTTGGCTGGAGGCAATCCGCATTTCCCTTCACATAGATGGATTAAGCTGAGCTTGCCTATATTAACTCATCCGCCATCGTTCAGGGGTGATGAATGGAAACACCTTCCTTGCATGCCTCTACCCACCGGGCACTCATGGGTACCGGGTCATGCCGTATGTGTGGCTTTCCAACTCACTAATGTCTCAGATGCATTATATTACCACAACTTCATGAATGATTTTCTCCGATGTCTCGTAGTTACCATGCTCAACTTCGGCCGTGTCGGTTCCTCGCGACATAAATCGATCATACTAAGTCGACTCACCCCTCCGACGCCACCCTGCACTTTGTCACCCTCTACACGCCAGATTCTCTCTATCCACCGCCTCGCTTCCAAAATCATCCGTTTCCTTTGTATCTTCTATATCGGTCCCGACATCAAGTGTCGTACGATTCCACCTAATCCCCCTATATGGCAACTTCACTTCCTGGGCTACATCGTCACCCTGCAGGGGTGCAAATGGACCAGAGGAAGGCGGATGCCGTTCGGAACTGGCCCCAACCGACTACCATCAAGGAGATGCAGAGATTCTTGGGGTTCTCAAATTTCTATCGCCGCTTTATCGCCCACTTCAGCCAGTTGGCGGAACCACTTACCTCTCTCCTCCGGCGGAAAGCCAAATTACTCACCTGGAGCCCGGAGGCACACCAGGCCTTCAGGAAGCTCAAATACCCTGCCTTCTTGTTACGGCCCACTGCGTCTACCCATTCGCACACCCGTGATTCTCCTCCAACTCTTAGTCTTCGTTGGTTTGAGTGTGGATCTGTCAGCGATCTGGATGTGGCTCATTGCGCCTGTCCATGGTTCTCATGATCCGGCATAACGGTGAATAACATTACGTGTATTGCCTATAATTTTGTGCTGCATATTGTTCTGTCGCCCTGGTAAATGTGTATTACCGGTTCCGGAGCCTAATGTTCAACTGTGTACTCTGAGTATTGGTTGCGCAGACACATTTCTGCCGGCACGTGTTGCCTTTCTGCTCTTCGCTACTCCCTCCTCTCCCTGACCCCCCTTTATTTGTATAAGTCCGCGCTCTTCGTGAAGAGCTGGCGGCATTGGCCCTTGGGAGTGCGTTCTCAATAATCACTCCCATTCGACAGTCGATTCACTATGACCACCAACCGGAACTCCTACCACTTATTCTTCTCGTGTCACGGTGATATTAACTGTCTATCTACTGTATGAGTAAGGCAACCGTGTGGCCGCTGTTCTTGTACCTCTGATCGAACTTTTGGCAGTTCTGACCGTCCGGGGATTGAAGCACCGGCTCGACTTTTGTGGACCTGCAGATTCTCGAGCCTCTAATCATGCCCAGCCAGATACTACCAACCAAAGATCCCGACTGCCATTCCTGCCACTTTCCGTCTTATGTCTCCGATTCAATGGGCCCGCACCCGACCTCTTAGTATCCGTTGTCGCCAATTCTCACAATAAACTGACTCCGACGGGAGTCAAGTCATGGTGGACGAAATACTATTGTCCCATCCCCCTGCGGTATAGCACCGCTCTGAAAACAAGCCTTGCGACGACCTTCGCTCCCTTGTGCCAAAACGCCTATGGTGGCCCCACTATGTCCCAGTATTTTGCGCCCGGTATATACTATTTAGCCCTTGGGGACTTTTCTGTTGTTGGTCTGGGCTTCCCTACTGCTCCCTACTATTCATTATGCCATTTCTGTTCGCTCGTGTCCTGCTCGCAAGGAATTAATCTTACATCGTCGCTACCATCATTGACCGGCGGCGTCGATTTTGTCCAAACCTGGGGGTGGCTCCTCTCCTTTTGTTGTCCATCTGATCCTAGACTCCTCAACACACCTTGGATCATGAACCATCCTAGTTGTAGCCGCTTTTTCAGACCTGGCTTTTGTCCCCATTTAATCCTGACACAAGGAACTTTAGTCTAATGTGGCATTTTACTTAACTCTCGCACTGGAACGCCTACCCCCTGCAAGCCCAGACCTTTCCCCTGCCCTATTCGTGGTATGTTTAGGATATATTCAGTGGTATCCAGACTGTACACTTGTTTTCAGACGAGGGCCTCAGTTATTCTCCCAGGGCTGGGATTGACCCGGCCCGTTCCTCGCTACACGCCTTGGCACCAAATCGTGTAAGTTTTGTCGGGATTGACCATAATTTCATGTTAATTTCTATTTCTTCACTCCTGCAGCCGCCGACCGACACCTATGCTTGGTTCCTCCCACCTTTATTATTTGGATCAATTCGCCTCTGTGTCTGGCCCAGGCAGGACGCTGCACCGTCCTACGGTACATTAGGTCTTTCCCCGATAGCAAGGAGCATCATACAAAGTAATGTGTAAAAACAAAAATAAAACCTTTAAACCCCCTTACCAGTTACATGCTGTGCCATTACGGATTTCACCCTCGTGTCTTGCGCGAACCTTCACTAATCCTCTGTCCCTCCTCCACGATCATGTAGGTACACACCCCCTCCGCCCGATGGCTGCCCCCATGAGACGTCTACAGTATGTATAATGGGCGATCCTGAACGGCGGCGAGCTTGCAGTGCTGCTTCAATCCTCCTAGACTGGGAGGGGGACGGTATCTGGGAGCGGCGGGGCAGACCGAGAGGGCCATACTGGGACCATTCTCTCACTCGCCTTATCCCGGCTATGCTGACGGAATTCGCCAGGGGGGGTAATGTATGGAATAAACCGGCCTCACCAGCGAATCTTATCCTCCCTATCACCCGCACAGCATGGATCTGGTCACGGGACACTGCCATCCAGCCATGTAAATACTCCTCCTCAGTAACTTGTCGTGGTTAAGGTTACCCGCGTTCTCACGTCGGGTCTCTACCTCCGATATACTGCTCTTTTCGCGCCTGCTTTTTTCTTTTCGCTCTGTCCCTCACCCTTCCACCCATCCACTTGTGTTCGTGAGTCTATGTCATCATCTTGTGTGTTGTCCAATCCGAACATGTATGGTTGGTTTATGTTCTTACCTCCCGGTGTAGTTTCTTTTGTTTGGAGAGGTCTCATAGTACGACTGAGCTTTGGACCACACCTATCGATTCGATTGAGACCAGTGAACCTGTAGGGCTTGGCCGCGCGCGGTCCTAGGATATGACTATTATTTATATTTGGTCTATACAGAAGCGAGACAATATTAGAGCGCGCATGCACCCTGGCTAAAGCAGTTTAAATACTTGGTTATGCTCCAATGAGATTAGATCTGTCCGCATCCTCACATAATAGGGGCGGGGGTCCTGTGTTTTTGCTGCGTTTTTTTAGTCTTGCTCTAGTGTTTTTCCTTTGTCGCGTCTGGGTCTGGCTGTCCTGGGAGCGCCAGCTTCCCCTTGGCTTTTTTTTCTTCTCTACCCCACCTTTTCCTATCGGTTGCTCTTTTTTCGTCGGTGACCGCGGTCCCGTAGCTCGGGCTGATCCAGCCTCTACGGTCCTGTCTCGAGCCTCGTTTTTGTTTTGGTTGTCTGTCCTTGATCCTTCTGTTTCTAGCAGTTCATCACCCCTATATCCTCTACTTCAAGTATGTCGTGTTGACCACAACCCCTTCCCCATTTCCCCACAACCACCCACACTCACCCACCCCACTCCTCCGTTGTTCATCTGTGCCTCATTCCTTATATCCACACTCAATACGCCACAGGATAAAGACACTAAACGGACCAAGACTCCAGGACATCGGCAACACAATGAAATTAACCAAATCCCATCAATCACTTAATTAACCCTCGCATTGAGTTCCTCCATGAGGTTAAAATTTATATTAAATGCATCAGTTCAGCTAGGATCTGGAGGTACTGGAGGTGTTGCCTGTATGGGGTTCCCTTTGTTGTGGTCCTTGCAAAACATGGGGTTTCCCGCGGTCGCTGATTGGCTGGAAGTTCAGTCTTGGGAAGCCAGTGGTTGGGCGTTGGCTGACGACGCGGAGCTGTGGTCTGGTTAAAGTTTTAGACGGCACTCGAGGTCGGACTCGGAGATGCGGCGTTAGGTAAAACTTAACTCGAAACACAAAACTCTCAATGGAAAATAAAATAAACTAAAGTAAAGAAATAGAAGTAAAGTTTGACGAGACTATGTGGCGTTTCTCCTCATGGTTTTGGAGGAGCTGGCGTGTAAGCCAGAGCACGCTCAAAGAGTGCAAAAGGTGATGACTGGTGACTAGAAAAAGGCAGAAAAAGGCAAAAAAAGGCGGAAGAGAGAGATTTGATGGTGTCCTGAGTATTTAAACTGGGCTTTTGGACACATCCCCCCCCCCCCCCCCCCCCCCCCCCCAAATGGTGTTTTGACCAATTAGACGCTGTCTTTGCTAGGGGTGTTGTATATTTCTCCTCTCAATTCATAAATCAAATGTTATCTTATCAGTCACATGGTCCGAGTTTTTCCCGCTCTTGCAGAGTATAATTTTGGACATGATTTCTATAAAAAGAATATGATACATGGCAAAGAATGTTTTGGAAGAAACGTTCAAGCAAGAAGATTCAAACACACAAATACTAAACATGAATGCAAATCTTAAACTATTCAATAGTTATTCAAAATACATACACAATGAATGATTAAGACCTGATAGTCTGATGTGTGAGTTACATACATGATATGGAGTTATGCATAGAAATGATTAGTTGCTCACAAGTCATTTAGATGCATATTTACATGGAAATAAAGTTTCTTTGGCATTCTCTGAACATAAGGACATGTTCTGTGAAGACCAGAGGTTAAGAGGTCTCTCATAAGGAATTTCAGTCTGTTCTCGGTCTTCGAGGTGGGGGAAGTCAATCCAAAGAGCTTGTGATTGCTATCACTGGTTTCCATATGATGGTCACGCTGTGCATCTCTTTTGATCATTAATCTTGATTATTTGCCCCCAAAATTGACAATCTCCTTGGAATTGTCAATAAGTGTTCTTTTGTATAAATGCTGTGAGCTACTCAAAGCTGCTAGTTGGTTCAGGCTTGTGGCGCCAGGATCTGATTTACGAACATCCTGTGTCTTGGGCCTCTGTGGAATTTGGCTCCTCGTGTTTCAAATGTTCTTTATCAAATCTTAAATCGTCTGATTCGGTCTGATACCCTCCAATACAGTTTTTCACCGTATATAGTAGGCGAATTTACCGTTAACCATTTAACAGGTTTTTACTGTAGCATTTTTACAGTCTTTTACCATTAAATTCATTTTTTACAGTGTACCACTGGTATATAGTTTTTTTTCTTTTTCAAGCATAAATCATGAAAGTGTATGGTGATATTCTGATGTCTGTAATGTGCTTTCAATCTTTATTTCAGGTATTCACTTCAGATATTGTCAATGTCTGATAATGTTTTTTTCCCCCTATCTGTAGGGCATTACAGGTGGAATTGTCGGAGGTGCTGGAAAGCAGCTGCTTGGTGCTCTTTGTAACATTATGGGATATTATTTTGTGGGATTCCCAACTGGAGTGTCTCTGATGTTTGTTCTCAGCATGGGCATAATCGGTAGGTGACATGCAAACTCATTCATGCCTGGGAAGCCACATGATAACCTAACATGAAGCATTCTCAGCGGCTTTGCTTAAATACACTTGAAAAACCCATTTCCTTGTCATTAAAAAAAATCCATTCCTCTGGTGCTCCTCAGATACTTTTGACAAAAAAAATATTTTGATTTTTTTTTAAAAATATATTTTAACTGCTCGGAATGGTAATAAACTTCATTTATTGTGACTTTTGTGGCACTTGCTATTTTGAACAAAAATGCATGTTTTACTATCTACGTGTGCCTGGAATACCATACTGAATGGCTTAACGGTAGTCTAGAAATGTGTCATTAACAAATAGATATCACATTGCAGGCTACAGCAAAACACTGGCCAAGTATTTGAATGTTGAGCAGCAAGCTCATTGGCTGCTGATGCAACTGAAACCAATCAGCAGCACCGTGTAGATAACGATGTGATTACTTGCAGATTGATTTAAGGAACTATCAGTCTGCGCTATCTAGAGAGTTTTATTACAGAACTTTGTATTTACACGTTTTTGGGGTATAAATGATGCCGGAAAAAAAAATACAGCAATGAAGGGTTAAATTTTAAAACATGATGAGTGCAAAATAGACACACGCAAGTATTATTTCATTTTTTTATTAAAATCCCCTTAAAATACAAATATTAATTTCAAATAATATTGAAATTACACCACATCCCCATCTTGGGCACTCAGATCATCTCTCTTTGTTTCTCGTTCCTGCATACAAAGCCCTTGTTAACAGTGCTAAGCCAGCTTGCAAGATTGTTCAAGTTTGGCCAGCAGTTGCCATTAACCAACTACAGGACTGCTTCAAACACACAGATTGGAACATATTCTCCCATCAGTCAGATCTAGAGACATTTACTTCATCTGTGTTGTCATATATTAGTTATTGTGTGGATAGTGTCACTGTTAATAAAAAGATTAGAGCGTACCCAAATGAGAAACCATGGATGGACAATGAAGTCAAACAGTTGATCAGGGCAAGGGACATAGCCTTTACATCAGGAGATATCTCTGCTTACAGAGATGCCAGAGCTAGTTTTAAGAGA
The DNA here is from genome assembly GCA_018155175.1 of Sinocyclocheilus anophthalmus. NCBI lineage: Eukaryota > Metazoa > Chordata > Actinopteri > Cypriniformes > Cyprinidae > Sinocyclocheilus > Sinocyclocheilus anophthalmus. The sequence continues at coordinate 46,435 of JADLZN010001876.1, read as the reverse complement.
GGCATCAGGTCTGCAAAATTAAAGTTTAAACAGAGGATTGATGAGGATTTCAGCAATAATTCCAATCCACAGTGAATGTGGCAAGACATCTGATCAATCATGGATTATAATAATAAGAATGACATACAACATATTAAATCCAATAATAATGCTTACCTTGCAGAGGAACTTAACAGCTTCTTTGCTCAATTTGAAAAAAGACAATAATCAATTTCCAGTTCACTTCAATCTGACAGGAAATTCACAGCCCCTTGTCCTACATACACATGAGGTATGGCAGGCACTTAACAACATCAACATAAGGAAAGCAGCTGGTCCTGATGGTGTGCAAGGACGTGTGCTACAGGCCTGCACTGACCAACTGGCAGAGGTGTTTACATACATTTTTAACCTCTCCCTCTCCTTATGTATAGTTACCACGTGCCTGAAATCCACAACTATAATGCCTGTTCCAAAAAAAAAACCATGATAACATGTCTTAATGACTATCGACCGATTGCTCTCACTCCTGTTATTGCAAAATGTTTTGAACGACTTGTAATCACTCATATCAAAGACTCCACACCAGCTGATCTAGATCAATATCAGTTTGCCTACCAGTAGGGTGACCACCTGGCAATAGATCTGTTGCGGGACAGTAGATGTGATTTTGAGGGACAATACGCGACACTTGTGAGACATTTACTACTATTATTTTTTATATTTACCACAATTTTCCACACCACAATCTGTAAAGCACGTCTTACCAGCAAACATACACTCGTTCACATCCTTCTCTTCACTCTCTGAGGCAGAAGTCTCCAAACTCATCCTTTCTAATCATCCTACTACTTGTCCGCTTGATCCTATTCCATTTCATCTCCTTCAAGCCATTTCTCCTTCAGTTATACCTGCACTCACTCACATCATTAACACATCCCTTCACACTGGTGTTTTTCCCTCAGCATTTAGACAGGCTCATATAACCCCACTACTTAAGAAACCCATCCTTAACCTATCTCTTTTAGAGAACTACAGACTGGTTTCCCTTCTTCCATTCATTGCAAAAACACTTGAACGAGCTGTGTTCAACTAAGTCTCTGCCTTTCTCACACAGAACAACCTCCTCGACAGCAACCAGTCTGGTTTCAGAAGTGGACATTCAACCGAGACTGCCTTGCTCACAGTTGTTGAAGCACTAAGACTGTCAAGAGCGGATTCCAAATCTTCAATACTTATCTTGCTGGATCTGTCCGCTGCTTTTGACACGGTTAACCACCAGATCCTCCTGTCAACCCTATTGGCAAAGGAATCTCAGGAACCACACTCCAGTGGTTTGAGTCTTATCTCTCAGAAAGGTCCTTCAAGATACCTTGGCGAGGTGAGGTGTCCAAGTCACAACATCTAACTACTGGGGTGCCTCAAGGCTCAGTTCTTGGACTTCTTCTCTTCTCTATCTACATGGCTTCACTAGTTTCTGTCATTCAGAAACATGGCTTTTTATATCACTGCTATGCTGACGACATTCAACTCTACCTATCATTCCATCCTGATGATACGATGATAGCTGCTCGCTTCTCAGCTTGTCTAACAGACATTTCTTTCTGGATGGAGGACCATCACCTTCAACTGAACCTTGCCAAGACAGAAATGCTTGTGGTTCCATCAAACCCATCGTTTCATCACAATTTCACCATACAGTTAGGCACATCAACCATAACTCCATCAAAAACAGCCAGAAACATTGGTGTTGTGATTGATGATCAGCTGCTTTTCTCAGACCACATTGCTAAAACTGCCCGGTTCTGCAGATTTGCTTTATTCAACATCAAGAAGATCAGGCCCTTTCTTTCGGAATATGCTTCACAACTCCTTGTTCAAGCTATTTTTCTTTCCAGGCTGGACTATTGCAATGCTCTCTTGGCAGGTCTTCCAGCCAGTTCTATCAAACCTTTACAATTAATCCAGAATTCGGCAGCAAGATTTTTAACGAGCCGAAAAGAATGCACATCACACCTCTGTTTATCAATTTGCACTGGCTACCAATAGCTGCTCGCATAAAATTCAAGGCATTAATGTTTGCCTACAAAACCACTACTGACTCTGCACCCTTTTACCTGAAATCATTACTTCAGACTTATGTGCCTTCTAGAAGCTTGCGTTCTGCAAGTGAACGTCGCTTTATTGTGCCATCTCAAAGAGGCACAAGATCACTTTCACAGACTTTTACATTAATTTTTCCCTCCTGGTGGAATGACCTGCCCTACTCAGTCCGAGCAGCTGAGTCCTTAGCCATCTTGAAGAATCAGCTAAAAACACATCTCTTCCATCTTTATTTGACCCTCTAACTCTAGCACTCTCTATTCTAATTCTATTCTTTTTTTTTTTTTTTAAACTTGCCCCTTTTAGACTTGCACTCTATTTATTTACTAACTGCTTGTTTTCATTAAAAAAAAAAACTAACACTTGCTTCTCTAATATTTTTGTATTCTATCTATTTGTTTTTTTTTTATTTATTATACAATTAACAAAGCAAAAAAGGCCTCTAACACTAGCTTCTCTATTCTTTTTCTATTCTATCTGTTTTTTTTTATTTATTATATGATTAAAAAAAAAAACTTGCTGTGTGTGCTGCATTAAGCTAACTGAGACTTGTTAGAGCACTTGCATATCATTGCTCTTTTGATGAGGCTTCTGTAGTGTAGCTATCTGGAGATATGCGCTAAACAATACTCGGCAGTGGGAAGGGATCAGAGTGAGTGTTAAAATAGTGAGGGAGTGATATGAAACAGCTGGGTGCAATCAGTGTTAAAAGCTGTGTGCAATCTGTGCTGAGTGCAATCAGTGCAATTCATGATGGGAAATGTAGTCCGGGGTGAAGAGCAACAGTGTGTAGTGCGAGAGTCAAATGAAATTGGAAGGGACCTCTGATTGCTAGCAAATGGAAGTTCATGGACCGGATTCGTGACAACTATTATGCAATGTAAATTCTGATGCAGGGCTGCCAACTCTCACGCATTCAGTGTGAGACTCATGCAATTGACACTTTTCTCACGCTCTCACGCCACACGTCAATTTTCTCACGCAGTGAAAAGCACCCTCAGTTAAAACTGTAATAGTAGGATATTGGCAAACATATATTTGGTAAAGGCTTTAGGTGCAGCGGATTTTCTCAATTCCAGTCCTCGCGTACCCCCGCTCTGCCCATTTTGTATATTTCTCTTATTGCTTCATATGTTTGTTATGTTTGACTGTAAGTGCCCTGCGAAGTGGATATTCCTCCATGATTCCAGTTTGAGGGGAGCGTATATGTTCCATACAAAGGTTATTTAAGTGTGCGAGACATGAATTTAAATTTGTATTTATTTACAGAGGTATATTGTCACACTTCACACTTCTCTAGTAAGTTTTGTTTGTGTGAAGACGCTGGAGGCAGCGCGTAGCGCAAATCTGTAAATGAATATTCCGAAGTGAAGTAAACTTCAACGGATTTCCCCTGCTCAGGGAGTAGGGAGCAATGGACACTGTGTAGGGACCATGTCAATCGGAACACAGTTCATGCACGAGCTCACTTCTAAGGAGATGATGATCTGAATCAGGTGTGTTAACAAAGAGAGACATGCAAAACATGCAGAGCGGGAGTACGCGAGGACTGGAATTGAGAACCGCTGCTCTAGTGCGCCTTGTGAGCAATGTTGCCAATCACAGACATTCACCCAGGTATGTCCTAGCCCAGTCTTTACTAAAAGGACATTTTCTTTTATTTTTTGTTGCCATTATGACGCCTTGTAAAATAAAACACGGGCAAGTGTGTTTTCTGACAGAGAACACAAGAAATCACCCACTCCACATTTTGATTGACAGCGTCACGGCCTCTTAGTGACCGTGTTTACTCTTTTTTTTCAACCACTGGATAGGATTTAAAAAATGGCTGTTGTATTTGTGTGAGGCGGGTTGCTACTTCTGACGAAGCGCTGTTAAATATAAGTGAAACTACGCCGCAAAAATAATAAATAAAAAGCTTTCTTAAAAAGGCAAAAGAACGCATGCACATTTTCTTAATATGACAATTAAAAATCAACAGACTTATGAAAATGTGGGACATTTTCTCAATATGCGACGTGCGGGACAAGGGGTAAAAATGCTGCGCAGTACAACGCAAAGTGGAACGGGTGGTCACCCTACCTACCGAACAAATAGATAGACTGAGGATGCCATCTGTGTAACTATGCATGATGCCCTTTCACATCTGGAAAAGCCCAACACATACATCAGGATGCTCTTTTCTGACTACAGCTCGGCATTTAACAGCATCGTACCAAGTCAGCTGATCAACAAACTCCATGCATTAGGATTTACTTCCTCCACATGTAGCTGGTTATTGGACTTTCTTACCAACTGCCCCCAGTCAGTGCGGTTGGACAAGCATACATCCTCTACCTTAACTTTGAGTACTGGTGTACCACACCCGTTGTTCCCTGTCAGAGAGAACAACGGCTCTGTGTAGTAAATGCTGCTTCATGTGAAAGCACGCACGTGATGGAGATTTACCGCTGCTTACAGAAGCGGCTTTACTGACAAGATGCGCATTAAATATCGCATGCGATTTATCGTGCAGCCTTAGTACTAAGCCTCCTCCTCTATGCACTTTTCACCCATGACTGTCAAGCTACCCATGAATCTAACATTCTGATTAAATTTGCAGATGATAAAAATGTCATTGGGCTTATAACAAACAACAATAAAGCTGCATATATGGAGGAGGTTCAGAACCTGACAGTGTGGTGTGTCATCAATAACCTGGTCTTAAACATCAAAAAGACCAAATCAATTATTGTGGATTTTAGGACCACTAAAAAGATCACCCACAGTCCTCTAATGATCAAAGATGAAGTCGTGGAGTCCACAGCTACTGATAACACTGCATGTATAGTAGGCAAAGCACAACAACGCCTCTACTTTCTGAGAAGGCTAAGGAGAGCTAACCTTCCTCAGAAGCTGATGGTTAACTTCTACAGATGCATTTTAGAGAGCATCTTGACTAACTATATGACAGCCTGGTATAGTAGCTGTACCAAAGCTGCCAAAAAAAGCCTTGCAGCAGGTTGTAAAAACAGCACAGGACATTGTTGGTACTGATCTACCATCACTTGAACACCTTTATAAAACTCGCTGTCTGAGAAGGGCGAATAACATTATTAAGGATATCACTCACCCTTGCCATAACTTGTTTCAGCTCCTCCCATCTGGAAAGTGATTTCAATCCATCCGGGTACGCACAAATATACTAAAAACATCCCAACAGCAATAACTTTGTTGAACTCTGATATCTCCCTGTCTGACCATGTAAAATAAGCTGTCGGCAATGTGTGACTTGCTGCTCAATAAGAAGTTCAATAATAATTCTTAATGATGCTATAATAACAGTGTTGGTTATTCTTGTATTAACACTGTATTTGGCATTTTGCCATATTTTGAGTAATTTTTAAATATGTTGTATTAAGATTCAGTCTTTTATATTTTATTATTTATGGTATTGCTGTGATAACTATTCAATTATTCACTATTTTTTTGTTTTATTTTACATGCACCTTGGGGTTGTCACAAGATACATTTCGTTGTTCTACACAACGAAACTTGTTGTGTACTTGAATTGTACTTGAATTGAATTGAACTAAAATATAGCACATTCATTTAATTGAAAAAAAAATTGTGTGCAAATGTAGCCTAATGGATAGAGAGTCGGACTTGTAACCTGAAGTTTGCAGGTTCGAGTCTCAGGTCTGGCAAAATCATTTAAGGTGTTCAGTCACTTTTAATTGCTTTGGAGTACAAGTGTAGCCTAATGGTTAGAGAGTCGGACTTGTAACCTGCAGGTTCGAGTCTCAGGTCCGGCAGGAATTGTCGGTGGGGGGAGTGAATAACCAGCACCCTTCAGCAAGGCATCGAACCTCCAACTGCTCCCTGGGTGCCGCAGCAATATGGCTGCCCACTGCTGTGCGTGTGTGTGTGTGTGTGCGCGCGTCTGTGCACTTGGATGGGTTACATGCAGAGCCCAATTCCAAGTATGTCACCATACTTGGGCACACGTCACTTCACTTATGTTAGGAGTAGGACTGTGCAATCACAGAGCCGTAGTTCACTGACTATTAGGCAATATCGCAGATCGAATCCTAAGGCGATATTGCCTAGCTTGGCTCTGTGTAGGAAATGCCGCTCCATCTGAAAGCAGGTGATGGAGATTTACTACTAATCACGGAACCGGCTTTACTGACGAGATGCGCATGACAATCGCATGCGGTTAATTGCACAGCCCTAGTTAGGAGCACTAGAGGGTTAAACGCAGTTACCATGCTGAATGTGTCCATGTCACACTCATGTAGAAGATTGGCGCACAAAGACAAAAGTAATCCAATATAACATTTAATAATAATCCAAGATGATGAAGATCTGTTCAAAACACAGGCAAACACAAATAATATTATTATAATAATACACAAATAACATATGGCATAGAATGAGACTAAATACACAACAAACGTAATCAAGGGAAAACAGAACAGGTGAGGAGCTAATGAACTAATAAGGAGACAAATGACGGAATGAACTCGGCAATAGAACTAAACATGCAGGATGACCAAACTCAATGCAAATAAAGAACAAAAAGTCCATAACTGAGACAGTCCATCAGTCTTTTCTCGTCTCTTTTCTCAATTGTTAGGTCTGTGGATTGGGTTTTTTGGATGTTTTCCTACAATCTTTGTTCTTTATCATCCTCATTTGCAAACTGGACTGGAAAAAAGCGACTCATGGGTCATTTTTGTTCATCCACATCAGGGCTGGATTGGTAATCGGGCATACCGGGAATTTTCCCGGTGGGCAGACGCACTTAAGGGGCCGACAAAAGTTTTTTTTTTTTTTTGCCAATGACCATCACGCACGGACAGCGAGCAGCCAGTGGCCCATTGGTTTGTCTCCTGTACTGACAGCGTAAACACCCAATCACAATGCGCTATAGACGGAGCGATGAAGAATTTTGCTTCACCTATGTAAAGATCGCTTCACCCCAATTTCTTCCTCGTCGGCTTTTTTCCCACATTTTCACAGCAGCATTATCAAGAACAGGCTTGCTCTGCGGGGAGTGATGCGGGCCAAAGAGCAAGGCAGGAGGAGAAGAGAGTAGTTGCTATTGCAGCTGCTATTCAAATCTGCGTTAGCGCTTTGGCTGGAACGGAGCCAGAGACAGAAGCGTTTGTACAGCGTTGCATTATAACCAATCACACACGAGTCTGTTATGAATGCAATGGGTGATCAGAGACGTTCAGATGAGTCATCGTTGAAACGCAGTGTTTTGTTCACTTGTTAGCTGACTGTGCAGATGTGCGTATGAATGGAAGTAAGATATTCATTTCACAGTGTAAACCGCTTCAGTGATTTAAATGGGAGTTTTTGAGAGTGCCTGAACTCTGGCTAGACTGAAGTGAAAATGTTCTTTGCTCTCTGTAAAATGAAAATGTTATAGCCTAATATAGTAACTTACAATATTGTTATTTGTAACAACGTTTGTAGATCGGGAAGAAGGAGGCGGGAACTGGCGAACACTCAAAGAAATCTTTAATAAAATAAACGAACACAAAATAGCGTGACAGCCCCTCGCGGACGACTGTCGCGCACAAACAAAACCAAAACACAAAATAAAGTCCAGGCCTGGTCCTCTCTCGTCTTTCACTGTTGTCACTCCTACTTTTATCCTTCCGGAGCCCCTCCGTGAGACTCGAGACCAGTGAGTGGCGAAGGTGTCGCGCATTAGCAATTACTCCACCAGCCTCGCTCCGTACCCATGGCTCTCGGCCCCGCCCCACTCGCCAATTATTACATATTCATCATTAATACAAAGTCAGTCGTGCATGCCTACATACTACATACATTTTTGAACAGTAAAAACGATCCATAAACAACAATCCAATAATAGAACATTTATCTGAAATAAAAAAGCTCTTTGTACATGATTAGGGCTAATATATTTACTCATTCAAAAGCTTGGGAGCATATAGTTTTTTATTTTCCCCCTTTGACTGATAGAAATTAATACTTTTATTTAGCAAGGATGCTTTAAATTGATCAAAAGATGTGATAATGACATTCCAGGTGACAAAAATTTCTATGTCGATAGTATGTCCCTATTCTTCTGAACTTCTCTTCATCAACGTTTTTTCACATAATAAGTCATTATAATAAATGTTTTTTGAGCAGCAAAACAGAATATCAGAATGATTTCTGAAGGACCATTTGAATCGAGTATTGATGCTGAAAATTCAGCTTTGTCATTGCAGGAATTACATTTTAAAATATATTTCAATAGAAAACAGTTGTTTAAAATTGTAAAAATATTTCAAATAGTACTACTTGTTGCTGTATTTGAAACACAGAAATCAGGCTTGGTGACACATCAGAGAATTCTTTTAAAAAACATATAGGACTCTGTACTGTTCATACAAACTTTTGACTAGCTGTTGTATATCTATCCCAGGGTATATATCGAAGTGGTGGTGGGCCGCCTGGACCAAAAAATGCCAGGGCCGATTTTTTGTCCCAGTCCCACCCTGATCCACATCCTATTCTGTTTTGATAGATGAATGATTTGAATCCTTTTATTTTTATTTTTTCAAGCGCCCTGTGATCTCTGCAGCAGGTGTACAAGCCCCCAGACAAATTGATCTTACGCTATGGAAAATAAGGGCTGCACAGAAGGTACTTTCTGTCTGTGGTGTATGACAAATTAACAAAAAAAAAACTTTATCTGTTGACCGATAACATTGTCCTTTGTCTGTCTTTGTACAGAAGTACCACATTGATCCTGTGCATCACACTGAATAGGCCCAGCAAGATGCTCTCAACAACAGAGCCTGGAAGGCTCAGATAGGAGGATACCAGACCTCTGCCCCGCTGTTGCGCCCACAGATCTACAGTTCTGCTTGCGGTTTTTGACCATCCAACAGCCTGTTTATGTCCGGCTCCATTTGCGGTGCAAAAAGTCCATTGTCTATTGTTAACTCTGATTTGTAGTCTGCTTCGTGGAGACAAACGCCCCAACGGAAAAACGCCCACAGAAGTCACTTTCAAACCAATCAGCTTCTTGTTGGTCGACGAAGGAAATTATTGAATTAGCACAACCAACTTAAACCCACTGAGAAGTCTGAAAGGGGAAATATTTTGCTCTTACACAAAATTCCCAATTGCATGGATTCCTGTTGACATGACTATATTTTGCCCGTGATAAATTGCAGAACAATGGTAAATGTGAAAGCACTTTTAGCCTGTGTTTAGTTAGATTGCTTGGTGTTGACCAGCACTGAAATGGAACTGCATGATCCTTATTGTCTTGATTTAAACACTTTAATGCAATTAAATAAATCTTTTCAATTGAATCTTTTATAAACTGATTACTGAAGAATCACACACCAAGTGTGTGGCTTTTGAAGCTATAGCTGACTTGTGTAGGCATAATATGAGAACTACAGGCATTCATGCAAGTGTAATATCTTGAAAGTGTCCAATAATTAGGGGCATATGCGTGGTCACAGATGGATATGTTTTGTTATCTAATTATACCTTATGTTGTTTTATACAATGGAAAATGCATGCAAAGAGCATAATCTGATCAAATAATATAGTTGATAGTTATTAGATAGCTTATGTATAGTACCCAAAAATTTAAATTGTGACATTTACGCACTGTCAAGTTGTTACAAACCTGAATGTCTTTATTTTGTTGAACACAAAGGAAGAGATTCTGAAGTATGTTGGAACCCGTTGATGGTACTTGATGACATAATTTGAATTTTTGGGTGAACTATCCCTTTAATTATTCTAAATTTTTACAGCAAATGCAAAATGTGTTGTGCAAAAAAAACAAAAAAAACAAAAATCTCAGACATCTCCCTGGAGTGGACCAATTCACACAATATCTTTCACAATATCTTTCATGCAGATGTAATCCTGTACTGCAACTAAATATAAGCTGCTTTGTGGGAATTAAACAAAATGGCCAAGTTATAAGTCAAGTCCTCATTCTGTTTTATTGTCAATTCTTCCACATGTACAGCACATACACACAGAGAATTGAAATTGCGTTACTCTCAGACCCTTGGTGCATACAGATAACACTAACAGTAGAACATAAATACAGATTAAATACAAAATACAACTATACAAATATATAAATAAGGTAAAATGTAAAAAAATATAAAAATATATACATGGGGTACGGCAAAGTATTCAGACCCTCTAAATTTTTCCACATCTTTTGTTATATTTGCCGTCCTTTGCTAATCATGTAAGTTAATTTTCTTTTCTTCCTCAGTTCTGTACACACAGCACCCAATATTCCAGAAAACACAGACTTACATATATGCAGGGATTTATTAAAAAAGAAAAACTGAATATCACATGGTCCTAAGTATTCAGACCCTTTGCTCATTATTTAGTAGAAGCACCCTTTTGATTTTAATACAGCCATGAGTCTTTTTGGGAAGGATGCAACAAGTTGTTCACACCTGGATTTGGGGATCCTCTGCCATTCCTCCTTGGAGATCCTCTCCAGTTCTGTCAGGTTGGATGGTAAACGTTTGTCGACAGCCATTTTTAGGTCTCACTCCTTACCAAGAGATTGCTCAATGGGTTTAAGTCCGGGCTCTGGCGGGCCCTTCAACGAACAGTCACCGAGTTGTTGTGAAGCACTCCTAATCCGTTATTTGTAGCTGTGTGCTTTAGGGGGTCATTGTCTGTTGGAGGTAAACCTTCGGCGCCAGTCTGGGTCCGAGGCCCGTCTGGAGGAAGGTTTTCGTCAGGATATCTGTACTTGGCCCGCATTCTCTTTCCTCCGATTGCAAACAACATCGTACCTGTCCCGGGCAGCTGCTGCAAAACACCCGCCCCAGCATGATGCTGCCACACCATGGCTTCCTGTTGGACTGTGTATTGGACAGGTGATGAAGCAGTGCTTGTTTCTCCTCCACACATATGAACCGCTTAGAATTAGGGCACAAACGTTCTATCTTGGGCTCTCCGACCAGAGAATCTTATTCTCACCAGCTTTGAGTCCTTCAGGTGTTTTGCAAACTCCATGCGGGCTTGTCATGTGTCCTTGGCACTGAGGAAGTCCTTCCGTCGGGCCACTCTGCATAAGCCCTGACTGGTGGAGGCTGCAGTGATGGTTACTTTTACAACTTCGCCCATCTCGCCCGACTGCATCTCTGGAGCTCAGCCACTGTGATCTTTGGGTTCTTCTTTACCTCTCTCATCAAGGCTCTTCTCCCCCGATAGCTTAGTTTGGCCGGACGGCCAGCTCTAGGGAAGGGTTCTGGTCATCCCAAACGTATTCCATTTAAGGATTATGGAGGCCACAGTGCTCTTAGGAACCTTAAGTGCAGCAGCAATTTTTTTAGTAACCTTGGCCAGATCTGTGCCTTGCCAATTCTGTCTCTGAGCTCTTCAGGCAGTTCCTTTTTCCTCATGATTCTCATTTGCTCTGACTGTCACTGTGAGCTGTAAGGTCCTTATATAGACAGGTGTGTGGCTTTCCTAATCAAGTCCATCAGTATAATCAAACACAGCTGGACACAAATGAAGGTGTAGAACCATCTCAAAGATGATCAGAAGAAATGGACAGCACCTGAGTTCAATATATGAGTGTCACAGCAAAGGGTCTAATACTTAGGCCCATGTGATATTTCATTTTTTCTTTTTAAATAAATCTGCAAAAATGTCAACAATTCTGTTTTTTTCTGTCAGTATGGGGTTCTGTGTGTACATTAATGATGAAAAAAATGAACTTAAATGATTTTATCAAATGCTGCAATATAACAAAGAGTGAAAAATTTAAGGGGTCTGAATACTCTCCGTACCCACTATATATATATATATACACACACAATGGGCACATGGCAGATAGTGCCAAACCAGTGATGAAGTTCGACAACAGTGCAGATATAATTTATTTGTAGTGCAAAAGAGCTTATTTAGACTGATTAAAGTGACACGTGTGTGTGTGTGTTTAGAGGGGGGAGTGGGAAACGTCCGTCACGACGTGGTCAGAGTTCAGTGGTGCGTGGGGCAGAAGAGGGGAGGGGGGGCAAGGTCGGGTGGGAGTTCAGCTTCCTGACAGCCTGATTGATGAAGCTGTCCTTCAGTCTGCTGGTTCTGGCCTGGAGACTCCGCAGTCTCCTCCCTGATGGCGGCAGACTGAAGAAGCTGTGTGTTGGGTGGGTGGGATCACCTGCAATGCAGAGGGATTTGCGGGTGAGACGGGTGTTGTAAATGTCCTGGAGGGAGGGGAGAGAGGCACCAACGATCTTCTCAGCTGCTCTCACTATGCGTTGAAGTGTCTTGCGGCAGGATGCGTTGCAGGCACCATACCACACAGTGATGCAGCTCGTCAGAATGCTCTCGATGGTGCCTCTGTAGAAGGTGCACATGATGGGCTGGGGCTCTGGCTCTTCTTAGTTTGCGGAGGATGTAGAGACGCTGCTGTGCTTTCTTGGCTAGTGCTGTGGTGTTGTCAGCCCAGGAGAGATCCTCTGTGATGTGCACACCCAGGAACTTGGTGCTGCTCACCCTCTCCACAGTCACACCATTGACGGACAGAGGAGCATGCTGAGTGCGCACTCTCCTGAAGTCAACAACAATCTCCTTCGTCTTCTCCACATTTAGAGAGAGATTGTTGTCACTGCACCACCCGGCCAGGCGGCTCACCTCGCTCCTGTAGTTTGTCTCAGCTCTGTTGCTAATGAGACCCACTACAGTCGTGTCATCCACAAACTTAATGAAGAGGTTGGACTTGTGTGACGGTGTGCAGTCGTGGGTCAGCAGAGTGAAGAGGAGGGGGCTCACCACACATCCTTGGGGGGCCCCAGTGTTCAGGCTTTGGACAGTGGGGGGCCTACTTGAGAATTTCTTACTCTGTTGATGGACACCATCAAAAAAAGGAGAGTATTTGAAGGCAAAGACAATGCCAAATATCTCTCATTTGATAGAAAAGGTAATACTTTTTGTGAGGTTTTTACAATGTTGTAAATCAGTGTGTCCTAACATTGCTATATTTGTATTTTTAGCTGCAGAAGACAACAAATATTTCCACATTTGGAAGAATGATTGCAGTGTCCATTGCCCAGGGCCTTGTTGTCTTTCCCCAAACTTCTTCCTTTACCTAATTGGTAAAGTAAAGACAATTGAGGCCCCAATTGAGGATATACCTGATGATGAAGTCAAGAAGGACCTTCTTGAGGTAATTCGTTAGGCTGGGATTACAAAAAATTTCAAGAAATTACTTTCATCAACTGACAAAAACTATATCTTAATTGCTGTATAAACAGTATGTTGGACAATAATGAAATGACGGCATGCTCTCATATGAGCAGTGAGTATAAATTCAAAACAGTAGTTCTAAACCCCTAGTCTTTGAATAAAATATTTTAAATAAATATTATTATTGTTCATTTTTAACCTGGTATCATTATTAATAGCCAGTAGCGTAAGGGTTAAAATGTGTATTTGTGTCTAATTTAATCTCTCAAAATCTATTCAATTTATTCAACAACAGAATCAAATGTTTTGGTGGCTCATTACGAACCAAGGGTCATTAAATATATTAATTTGCTTGAAATCAAATATTCTTATCAGATCCTTTGATAATGATGTGCTACACCCAAAAAAGCCTTTATTCCATGTGCACAGGTACTGGAAGGTAGACCATAATTGATGAATATGCAACATATGTCTAAATATGTACAATATAGAAGTGAATCACAGTATTTCCTTCTTTTGAATCTGACATTACTGTTCAATGTTGCTCTTTTTGTATATATGCTATCTGTATAAATAATCAAATTTCCTTTACATTTGTGTCATAAACCATTTTTGAAACAAGTTACAAATAGCCCAAGCCTTACTAATTTGTATAAATGTAATGTGGCCTGTTAACTGGTCAAATAATAATAATAAACAATAATAATGAAAACATTTAATTGCTTTTTCATTTTCCCCTAGATAAAGAATGCTACATCACTGAGTGACCTCCAGGAACTCACAGAAAACTACTCCAGCATGCTTCAGACAGCAGGCTGCTATCGATTCATGAGGACTCTGGAGGATAAGAACAAAGTAGTAGATGATTACATTCAGTGGTATTTCATCTACCGAAACCATGTTTCCATCCAGAGGTATACTATTCTACTTGCTCTGTGGACATGTAACAAAACTTTTAATACAATGTTAAATAGTTATTTTATATTTTAACATGAGCACTTTAATACTTTTTTATTATACGAATAAAGGCTAAATATTGTGGCTGAAGTAGTGTCACCTTATTTCTTTTTAAAATGGAAAATCTGTATATCTTTCAGTAGTTGTTCACATAACCTCCTTGTAGTAACTTTTTGACATGGAAATTTTTGTAGGTTCAAAGAGGGATTGGCAACGCTTGATTTTGTCAATACCTTGGAACAGCATCCTTCACTCTTCTTCTCATTCATGTGCTACACTGAGACCAAGCTGACAGCTGATGCTGTGGAGAACATCTTCCAGGTGCAGTTTAGTCAGCCTGGTAGCACCAACCGTCAGGAGGAGGCCACAGTACTGAGCTACTGGCGAGATTATCTGCTCTACCTGGAAGGTATTATCTATTGTTAAAATGATAAGAAATGTGTAGAATTGTCACTGCAACAAATAATGAGATATAAAGTAACATAAATTTATGTCTTCCTTGAAGCAAATACCTTTGGCTGATATTCTGGGATTTAGGCCCGAGTAAACAGTTTTATTGAAATGAAAATGTGCCACTTTGTTCTTTCGTATTTTGAAATGCAGGCATGTTTGTATAATGCATGTTTTAATGTGCACTTCTGTTATAGTTACAAATTTCAAGTCACTCAGTTAAACAAGGAACACTCAGGTTAATAGACTGTACTGATATACTGGTGAGTTTTGAGGAATATAGATTTTATTTTCACAAGTGACATTTTTCGTCATGGACCAGGTGTTTTTGTTTTTTTTTTACAACAGAAATGCATTGCATGTTCTTTGCACAAAACTTAAGATTTTGTTACACACAGTTTAAATTATTGATGTTCAGTAAAACACTGATGACATACAGTGAGCAAATAAAGTTGTCCTTGATGATTTTAAAGTCTGGACATATTTTTAAGTGTTATGTAATTCTCAACAGCAGTTATCCAGTTGACTGGTGGAGAAAGCCCACTCTGTCTCTGCAAGTCCGAAAAATGAATTTGGAGATTACTATCACCACAAAGACAGCGCTGTGGTGGCAGAATGTCCTCAAACTCTTGAATAACTTCCTGTGACACTGGGAATCCACAGTCCCTTGCATCAAACCTAAGGCCAATCAGAAATCAAAACACTTCGAGTCAACTCATTACAAAAATGTATAATAAAACCTACAAATGCTAAGATTATAACCCAACATTATAACCCAACGCCGCTATTTTTAAATAGTTTTTAAATTGAAGACATAAGCCAAAGGTTGACCCTCAATGTTGACAACATCTGTTGTCCAATATGGTCATTACATTTGCTTCTACTACAAAGACACTTTGTGAATCAGTAATATCCCTTTTTTTGCTTCATGCATTTTAAAAGTTTTTTGTCTAAGAATATCTGAATTCTTTTTTGGTTACACTTTATTTCGATAGTCCACTTTAGACATTCTACTAGCTATAAGTAACTTTGTAACTACATGTTAACTAATTCTCACTAATTTGCAACTAATTTGTCTACTAACTCTCAGAGTAGACTGCTAGGGTAGGTTTAGAGTTAGTAGAATAAGTTGACAAAGAAAGTGTTAAATAGTAAGCAGACGGTCTACTAATACTCTACTAACTGCTAGTTGACATGTAGTTGCAAAGTTACTTACTGTTAATATAATGTCTAAAGTGGACTATCGAAATAAATTGTTACCTCTTTTTTAAACAATGATCTAGTTCTGATTTAAAATAATACAATTATCGTCAAGTGAGGGACATTCCACTATACACTTCTGTGTCAGATATAGGCAATCAATCACATTTTCTTTGATCATTAATGATTAAACTTAAGTGAAAAGGAAATCTGATATTTACTGAACATGGTCACATATTGCACTGATTAAATACGAACCTGTGAGGCAGGTGATACATGGCTTCTGGTTTTCCAGAATAACAAGAAGACTGACGAACAGGTCGGATGGTGTGGTTATTCAGAAGTTCTCTGTACTCATCAAGGTCTTTCTGCACGATGCTCAAGAAGACAAACCGTAGAAGGCACTTATGCTCATGGCTGCCATTGAAAAGGTGCCTCATAAAAGTCACATAAAAGTCCAATTTATTTTGACTATACAATTATTTCACAGAATGAACACGTGAAAGAGCATCCGCAGCAATGTTCTCAGATCCCTTCTTGTGACGAATTTCGAGATTAAAGCCCTGGACCACCAGAGCCCATCTCATCAACCTCTGATTAGAATTACACATACGCATCAAAAACACAAGGGGATTATGATCAGTATACACTACGATAGGTGCAAGGCTGCCTCCTACGTATACTTCAAAATGCTGTTAAGCAAGAATTAATGCTAGAAATTCCTTTTCAATAGTGCTATACTGTCTTTGGGCTTTTGAAAACTTCTTAGAGAAGTTCCTGAACTAACACCGCTCCACACCCTACTGCACTTGCGTCAACTTCAAGCTTAAACAGGCGAGAAAAGTCAGGTGCAGAGAGAATAGGCGCACTGCAGAGGAGATCTTTAGCCGCACCAAAAGTGTGGTCACACTCAGAGCTCCAACGAAACTCTCTAGACATGCTCAACAGATCAGTTAGCGAGGATACTATGGTGGAGAAGTTCTTAGTACCCAATCATACCCAGAAAACGCCGCAATTCCCATTTAGTTTTCGGTATGGGAAAATCCATAATCGCTTCAACTTTAACATTAACAGGACGTACCTGTCCCTGGCCCACTTGTTTACCTAGGTACGTAACTACCGCCATACTGAATTCACACTTCACCATTAACAAGGCTTTTGCAAGCCAAGTAAACACTGCACATAAAGTAGTAACGTGATCCCTCCATGAATTGGAATAAACTACTACGTCGTCTAAATATGCCACACAGTCTGTAACGCCAGATAAGACCCTCTGCATGAGATGCTGGAAGGTCGCTGGAGCATTCCGCATCCCGAAAGCCATGACTGTATATTGTAGGAAGTCATCTGGTGTCACAAATGCTGAAACATCAGAGGCACGAGCAGTAAGTGGCACTTGCAAATCCAGTTTAGTAACAGGACGCTGCACCCTCCATCCTAGGCAGAGGAAAAGAGTCAGGTCTAGTGACATTATTAAGTTTTCGATAATCTGTGCAGAACCTCCAAGCGCCATCTGCCTTTGGCACAAGAAGACAGGGCGAACTCCACACACTGGAACTTGGCACCGCAAGTCCATTCTGCAACAGATAATCCACCTCTTTCTTAATTTCCTCTCTTTTTCGCGGGTTAACCTGGTAAGGATGCTGTTTAATAGGAGGTGAATTAATAATTTCAATGTCATGGAACAACACATTTGTTTGAGTGAGGGTATCAGGGAAAAGAGGCGAAAACTGCTTTATCAACTGCACAATATTTCCTCGATGAGTATCAGAGAGATAAGATAAATATTCATCTATACCTTTCACTATCTCCGAATTCACGAGCCTGGGTGGTACTGTTACATCCCCTTGGTCAACCCAGTCATCACACTCAGGTTCAGCAACAGAAGACATTAGCGCAACTGAAACAGTGGTATCATTCTGAATGTCAGCGGTCTTACCTACAAAATGCTTGAGCATATTAATATGACAAACACGTGTGTTCTTCCTACGATCCATGGTACGAATAACATAATTGGTTTCACTTAGTTTACGTTCCACTGGATAGGGACCAGAAAACTGCGCCTGCAACGCAGAACCTGGGACAGGCAGTAATACTAACACAGAGTCGCCCACCTGAAAAATCCGATTAACACTTTGTTTATCATACCGCCATTTCATCTGCTCTTGTTTCCCAGCCAAATTAGTTCTTGCCAACTCACACGTGTGATGCAGTCGTTCACGTATCTTACTCACATAGTCCAACACTGACACAGGGTGCAGACTATCACTTATTAACTGTTCCCGGAGCAGCTTCAGCGGCCCACGTACAGTGTGACCGAACACCAGTTCCGCAGGGCTAAACATAAAGACCTGTACCGGTTCACGTAAAAAAGCCCAAAAAAAAAAAAAAAAAAAAAAACCCCATCACATCGGTAACCCATCATCCGCCATCCTACAGTTTTCCCACACAAAATGTACGCACATTAATTTAAGAGTTTGGTGGGAATCGTTCCAATACACCTTGGGATTAGGGATGATAGGCACTCGATAGCTGATGTTTAACAGTTAACTCACGCAACACCTGCGAGAATAAAGTTGACGTAAAATTAGAGCCCTGATCAGTTTGAACGATCTTTGGCAAACCAAAGGTTGAACAAAACTTAACCAGCTCCCTCACTACCGCTTTAGCTTTGATATTGCGCATTGGGATCGCCTCAGGGTACCTTGTAGCCGCACACATGATTGTGAGTATGTACTGATGTCCCGCTTTCGTTTTATGCAACGGGCCAACACAGTCGATCAGTACGGTCAAACGGTTCATTAATCACAGGGATTGGGTGCAAAGGCGCAGGGGGTATCATTTGGTTTGGCTTGACCGACAGCTGGCATGACCGACATGAGCGACAATGGGCAGCAACATCCGACTTGAGCCCAGGCCAAAAATAAAACCTCAAAATTCGTTCATACGTTTTTCTAACCCCTAAATGGTCGGAAAGAACATGATCATGTGCAAGGGTTAATATTTGGGAATGGTACTACGAAGGAATAACAATTTGGTGAACACAGTCACCGTCCTCCCATTTATGCATCAGTAAGTCATTGTCCCAGAAATACTGTACTTTACTATCAACAGCTGTCCCCTTATTTGCAGCAACGATACATGCCTTCAAAGAAGGATCATTATTTTGCACAACCACTAGCTGCGCACGCCCTAATGGTAATGGGATCTCACAAACACTAAGGACCTCAGCTTGATTTATAACAGGATTTATGTCCACACGTATTTCCTCAGACATATCCTCACAAGCAGTCTGCAGGAAACTATCAGATAGATCTACTTCCTTCTCCTTATTACGAGTTTGGGCTCGTGTTACCACACAAGTAGGGAATGTTTTAGGAAATTTAAAGGACACATCTGTATTCACGTCAACAGCAGGGGTATCTACTACAATTGGTAGAGGAAAAACCTTCCAACCTGCCAAGTCATTACCCAAAATAAACTCGACTTCCTCTACAGGGAGATCAGAGCACAATCCAACACAAACAGTTCCTGTTACTAGTCCTGTTCGAAGATAGACCGTATGCAGCGGCACTCTAGTACAGCCCAAACCAACCCCGCGTAGAATAACATCAGAACCCGTATATAATTCAGGTGGTAATGTGCTACAAAGCATTAAGGACTGAGCCGACCCAGGTTTAACCGATGGATTTTTCTTTTTCCAGGCATCACAATCTGCTATTAAATGACCAGCATCAAGACAATAAAAACATACCCTACCGTCCCCGGAGCGATTCTGAGCAGCCCTTTGCCCCGCGGAAACGCCCCCTCTCTCCCAACTTAACAGTATTAGTCCACCCTCTGGCTTGCCATTCACCTCCTTGGCCAGTAGATCCGTAACCCTTGACCAAAGAAAAAACTGTTCTATGTCTTAGCATGAACTCATCTGCTAACACAGAGGCTGCAGAAAGGGGCAACACTTTTTGTTCATTTAAATGAATCACAAGGTTCTCGGGTACACAGCTCTTAAAATCCTCCAATAAAACCAATTCTCTCAACTCATCAAATGTTATGGTCTTATTAGCAGCATACCATTTATCAAATAAGGTTCGTTTTTCCCTTGCAAGTTCTAGGAACGTTTGTCTGTCTGTTTTCTTGTGAGTTCTAAATTTTTGTCTGTATGCCTCCGGCACAAGTTCATTAGCACAGAGCACAGTTTGTTTAACCACATCATAGACCAAACTCTGTTCCACTGGCAACGCGGAGCAAACTTCCTGCGCTTTACCAATTAATTTACACTGCAGCACATCTCCCTTGGCCACTGTAATGTAGCGGCTACACGCTCAAACGCCGTAAAATAGCTATCCACCTCAGCCTCCCTAAACGGCGGCACCAGGTTAATGTGTTTACTCACATCAAAAACCGGTGCTCTCACCGAATCTGTAACGGCAGCAGCATGTGGGGAGGGGGGGAAAAAAAGGGGGGGGACTGGGTCAAACTAAGTGACATAGGGGAACCTACCGGTGAGACCACAGCCGGCTGAGACAAACCGTGATCTCTTCGGAAACGCTCCCTCTCTAACTCCAGTTCCAGTTCCCTTAGCCTAAGCCTTTTACCCTCAGTCTCTTCTCGTTTTACTTCCAATTCCAGTTCCCTTAGCTTCACTGCCAGCACCGGATCTGATGATGGAAACATCATCATGCTGCTGGGTGGCGCAAATAACGGCAACCTAGGAGGCACAGGAGAGAGAGGGACAGAAGGAGGCTCCTCGTCGGTAGGATGGGGAGCCTGCAAAACAGCGCTCCCATCTGCACCACCCACCACCGTCTCCTCAGGTAAGATTCGCTGCAGGATCAACTCCTGATGCAAAAACTTTTTAATATCCTTTTTAGAAGCCTTATGCGACACTAATTTTTAAAAAAAATCAGCAATTTTAATCAAATCATCTTTGCGACAACGATTGAATTGTTCCGTATTCGGAGCCAGTGTAAAAGAGATCAGGTCAAACTCCATTGCCCACTCCAAATTTTCTTTCCCACACCACAAGAAAACAAATAAACAAAGGAACAAAATTCTGAAACACTCACCCCCGCACGTAGTCATAGGCAAAGTAAATGACACCGACGGCCATTTCTCCCCATTATAATACCTTCCCGTATCATATAAATTTCTCACAAAAAGATAAATACGGTACTAAACTATTTCCCTCTTCCTCACAACCCAAAAAGACGAGCCCCCAATTTTTACGCCCCCAAGTCTAGGGTTCAGGGGCGAAACCTTAGTAGAAAGAGAGTGAGTCCGCAAGTACTTCTAAGAAACCTTTCCGGGTTCTTTTTTTATTGTGAGGACAAGGAAAAAAAAGTCTGTGTCGTAAGCGATTCATACAAAGAACACGAAGAAAAACCTTCAGGGCTAGGCCAGGCCAAAATAATAAACAAACAGAACTACCTTAGCCCAAAACTAAATATCCTAACCAAAGTAAAAATAAAAATAAATACAAGCACTTCCCTTACTCCTTAACTAATCCAAAAACAGGAGAAAAACATATAAAAAATAAATGGCACCTAGCCCCTACAGTGTTCATAAGCCAAGCTTAACAGATCACATAAATGGTCAGTAACACTCAATTGGGGGGAAAAGAAAGAAACAAAGTGGGGGAGAGAACAGTAAACATTTCCATGGTTCACACAGTTTCACTAATCTTACAAGCAAGATATGATAACACCATCCCAACAACGTCCAACAAGTTGAACGACACCGATTCTACTCTCTCTCGCTCTCCCTTCTTTATATATAGCACCTCATACAATACAGAGTGTGTTAAAGCAGCTTTACATTGTTAAGAAGGAAAATAGTGTCAATAATGCAAACAAAATTCAGTTATGCAGTAAAGCAGCTTTAAAAAGAGGACAAAAGTAAACAGTCAATATTTCAGTTAAAGTCAGTTCATCGTTGGTTCAGTGATGTCATCATCATCCAGCTCAGTTCAGTTCTCTTCAAATAGTGTCTGTGCAATCAAGTCGTTAATATTCCAAAAATTAGGTATCCCCAATGGAGAAAAAACCTTGGTAGAAAGCAAGCTCAGTCGGGGGGCCAGTCCTCCTCTGGTCAGATGAACCAACATGGTGTTTTTCATCGTGGTCTTTGCTGAGGTTTTGTGCCAATGGCCGTACAGTTGATGAGGCCTTCACTGGGGATTTGTCTTTGGGGCTCATCTAGTTGACATGATCTCTGCTGACATTCAGGGCTATAGAGTTGTCTCCACCATCTGGACTGGATATGGACTGGATCTGGGTGACTGCAGTGACCATCTGATCTGGATACAGACTGGGTCTCGGTGGCTACGGTGACCTCGGAATAAGAATGAAACAGACTAATATTAGCATAAATGTACATCAGGTGTTACTGACATTGTTATTGTTAGTGAACACCTTCAGAATGAGATGTGGCCTTTTTGGGACTAATTTAACAGACACTTCAAACATTACAATTACACTACCTTTACTTTACATCAGGGATCTCCAACCTTATTTAATTCGGGAGCTACTTTTTAAAAATGAAAGTGGCTGAGAGCTACCAATGTTATACAATACTTGAATCTCTTAAATATCAATCCAAACTGTTATACACGGCTAGGGCTGGGCATTCGATTTTTCGATTAATCGTTTATTTAAATGATTCTCAAAAGCCACAAATCAATATTTTCCTGTATTTATTTCAGCAAACATTTAAAACAAGATCTGATAAATGTGAATCTTATCTTTAGTCTTCTCCACTAGATGTCACCCTTACGCAATGTTACAACGGAAAGCCGTTGACAAGAACCATGAACAAAGCAATATGCGTGATTTGCAATGCTCAGGTAAAATTCTATAGTAATACTACAAATCTGTGGAAGCATTTGACATCACGCTTAAAGGCTACATGATTTCCGCAATGAATGAATGAATGAATGGCGGATGGTGCAACGCACTGTTTTGTTTACTACACACTTACTAAAGTGCGGATGATGCTCGCGTTGTTTTCAGCCTCTGTCGTCTCACTATGATGATATGAATACACAAATATAATCTCCAGCTGCTCTGAGAGTCACTTCATTAGCATTTTACAGTTTAATTTGACAAAACTGCCATCATATCACATACACAGCAGCTGCAAGTTCCTCACAGCAACCCGTCAAAATAAAAGTTTAGTTTAACGTGAAGAAACTGTATCAGAAATATTACTATTTAGCAATCTTAAGACTCAATGTAACAATAATGCTACGACTACTAATAAATATTAATAAATCTTTATTTTTAAAGGAATAATCACATTTGTTTTCTTTATCATTTTAACAGTAAAACTCTGTTGTGCAGCACTTTGCTCGCCAAAAAATAAAAGGGTTTAATTTTAATTTGATTAGGATAAATTAAATTAATTTAAATTAATTAATTTTAACGGCATTGTTAAAATGTGCTGGAAATATTAAAGAAGTACTGATACACACACTTAAATCATTTTACCAAGTTTTATGACAAAAGCCAATAAATAAAATTAGCAGCACTATGCACTTATTGTTTGCATGAGCAGTGAAATAAAAACATAAAAAAATGATGGCCGGATTTTAAACTAACAGAAAATATTCATAACATGTTATCTACTGACATGTACTACATGTTGAAATAAATACGGAGAGTACTTTAGATTTAACTGTGTATGTAAAAAATAAGAAAGAATATCTATGTTATCATCTTTCATTGAAGTGAGCAAAATTGGAGACCCACTATAGTATTCAACAATTATGTAAAGTTATAGGTCATATGCAATCGACAACTAATTTAATTTCAATTAAAATTATCTGGACTCGTTTCGACAGACGACGCTCAGAAAAAGAAAAAAAAAGAAGAAAGAAAAGTTTCCACTTTTTTTACATTTCAGAGGCTTTAATTCCCTCACAGTTTTAACTGCTGTTTTTTTTTAAAGACGGATACTGTTTATTATGTTCTTTTGGCACAAAACTGTGGTTTCACTACAACAAGTATGATCGCCCATCTACATGAAAAATTATGTTACACTGGTAATAGTTACCCTACTAAAATGTCTGATCTAATAATCTAGTCCTGGAACAG
Source organism: Sinocyclocheilus anophthalmus (assembly GCA_018155175.1). Classification (NCBI taxonomy): domain Eukaryota; kingdom Metazoa; phylum Chordata; class Actinopteri; order Cypriniformes; family Cyprinidae; genus Sinocyclocheilus; species Sinocyclocheilus anophthalmus. The sequence continues at coordinate 22,454 of JADLZN010001876.1, read as the reverse complement.
TCTGACCTGGCCACCTCTGGCTCTTGCTTCAGGGTGAGTAGTATTGACTCAGCGTTGATGAGTATGGCCCAGCATGGCAGGCAGAAGAGTAAGAGGATGAGAATGCTTCTCTGGAGAATCTCCCCCACACGCTTAAGGTTCTTACTGTCAAATGTCTGGACATCAACAATGAATATTTAGTACATAATATAGATAACTTAATGCCAAAAACTGTAGGTGTGCACTATAATGGTTGGTTCACCCAAAATAATTAAATGGTTCACCCAAAAATTAAAATTTGATGAAAACTGACCCTCAGGCCATCCAAGATGTAAATGAGTTTATTTCTTCATCAAAACAGATTTGAAGAAGTTTAGCATTACATAATTTACTCGCCAATGGATCGTCAACAGTCAGTGTGTGCCGTCAGAATGAGAGTTCAAACATCTAATAAAAACACAACTCCAGATGATCAATTAATGACTTGTGAATTTAAAAGTTGTTTGTTTGTAAGAAACACATTCAATCATTAAGGAGTTTTAACTTAAAACCATAATTTCTGGTCAAACTATGTATACATGATTCATAATAATGCTTCCTCTAGTGAAAAGTCCATTCCTGCTATCCTCTCACATCAAAATCCACCTACAAATTTGTTCAGAACTGTTTTATACTGTTTTTACTTGTAAATAGTGCTTGATCTGTGAATATTTATCTCCTGATTCAGACGAGACAACTTTTTCAGTGGAAGAAGCTAGAGGACATTCATTTTAGTCAGATGAGGCAACGGTCTAAAGTTAAAATGTCTTGATGGATTTGTTTATACAAACATGCAAGTTTTTGCTTCACAAGATGTTAATTGATAGACTGGAGTCATGTTGCAGATTATTGTGATGTTTTTATCCATCGCCGTAGCCAGGCTTTGAAAATTAGTGAGGTCGAGCAGGTTTCTATAATAACCCCCTTATTACAGAATTGTGCTATAATAACCCCTATAAATACAACTAATTATATGCACTATTAAAACTTTAGAAAGAGACAGAAATTTAGATGTTTGTGAAAGATGTTTTCTCTGTTTTGGAGGCATGATCATTTTTAAATCATACCCTATTTATTGCATCAAAATTTGTTAATAATTTACAATATTTATGGGGTGGATAATTTTATCAGTTGTTTATTATTCGTGCAACCATAGGCTACATATTGCTGTTATAGTTTTTATTTACAACCATTATATAGCTGATAACTTTGTCTAGTGCTCTTATGAATGTTTGTGAAAATTTAACTACTACTGAATGACTTAGCATAGACTTATTCATGGCTAGTGTTTGTGTATTTCATTTCATTCTGTAACCTACTTCTTCTACAGATCTCTGCACTAGTGTTAAATGCTACAGATTTTGACAGCGTTGTTGGGGTTTGAGGAACAGGACACTGATACGCCACTAAATCACCATCATGAGGCTTCGAATTAATTCAATCAGGAGTCAACAAAGCTTTCTTTGTATCAGGACTGAAAAGCCAGTTCACAACATATAGAAACCCCGATGTCTTGTGACCACCAAGGGATGGAACCATTATGTCCAAACAGGAAAAGCATGAGTAAATTAACTGATGCCCTCAGGCCCGCAAACACGGGATATACAGCGTGACGCCACATGATTTTTGACCAACTGCTTCCTGCATGACTGAAACCCTTATGTTTCTTGTGTCACAGACAAAGAAACAGAACCTTGCATGACGATTTTAAAAGACAAATCATTTAAAAAGTAGTGAAAATTTATCCACTGCATGTGTTATGCCGTATAAATATATATGTGTGTTGTGTTATTGAAACCATGATATTTTAATATGCCTTATAACTCATTTTAGCAGACAAAGCATTTAATATGCGTGTAAGATATGGGAAGTTTAATATCGGGTGAGAGCTTGTCTTATTCGCCGAACATTGGTGTTAGTGAAAAGTTTATATTTTGTATCATTCTCTGGTGATAATACTTTTATCAGAAGTTATTGAAAGGACGTAATTCAAACGTCATTCCGACGTCACCGCAACAGCCAATCAGCGAAGGAATTTCCCTCCAGCAGCCATCCAGTAGCCACGAGAAACGACTCAGCTTTTCAGCTGTCAACCAAGCAGAACGCAAGTAAACGAACAAAATCTTATCTCTGCTGAACTGGTGTTGAGCTATTTTAAGCAGTAAACATAAGCTAAAATTCTCTGCTTTGTGAATTCTCTCAGGTGATTTTAAAACCACTTGTGGAAACGAGTGTTAGAACCTTGAAAACTACATGCAACTCCGTTAACTCATTCCTTCAATTTTCTGAGCTGTATATGTATGTGTGTGTGTGTGTGTATGTGTGTTTTAGCTTAGTTTTGATGTAATCTAGAATAGCCAAATAAATTCATGTTTCATTTATAGAAAATCATTGTTTGGTGTCATATAATTTTAAGGTTAAAACCTTTGCCAAAGATCCCTTGCTACCTAGCTTACTTATAATAATTACCTCTCTAATAGCTTACAAATTATAATAATTGTATTGACCGTGGCCAGGAAAATACATATTCAATTGGTATATACACTGACATTAACTTCTCGCTGGACGAGTAGTGTGTGTCACGAATTCGGTCCATGGACTTCCGTTTATTCACCCCCAGAGGTCACCCTTTCCTTTACATTGACTCTCGCACAACACAAACTGTTGCATAGCACCCCGGACTACATATCCCATCATTCATTGCACGGTTTGCACACTGCACTGACTGCACTCATTGCACACAGCTGTTTCTAATCACCTCACTCACTATATAACACCCACTCTAACCCCCTTTCTCTGCTGAGTATTGTTTAGCCTGTACCCCTTTCCGAGTCTCTGTGTTTTCCTTGTTTTGCCTTGCCTGTTTCTGCGGTATCTGATCTTTGCCTGTTTTCCTGGATTTATCCCTTTAGTCTTGTCCCTTTTTGATTCTGTTTGCCGTTCGATGACCTACGCTAGCCCTAGGACTATTCTTGTGTTTTGCCCGCCATATACCTGTTTGCCATTGTTTGACCCTGCCTGTTTACCACGTCTCTTTAATAAAAGCTTGCAGATGGATCCACACGTCTCACGTCTCGTCAGCCCCGTTACAGATAGGGTGTAATCCATTTAAATTAAAAATCAGTTTAATCAGGTGGACCTCAACTTTTTCAGAGCCGAGTCCTTTCAAAACCTGAATTAATTAATAATAATTAATTCCCTACAATTACAAAAGAGTTAATTTCATTACAGCGTTGACAACGTTTCTTACAGTAAATATCATGATTTTTTATTTATATTTAATTTTTTTGCATTTCCCTTACCGAATGCCATATCTTGTCCGCAATAACCTGTCCATGGACTTTTTTGATTACTGCCAGTTTAAGTGCCGGCAGTGCAATGTTGCCAGATATTGCTATTAAACTAAACAAAAAACTATAAATAAAAATAAACCGAAATTATTTCAAATCTTTTTCATATTAGATTAGTGAGGGGACGATTGATACCGACGCTCCGGTGCAGTTTTCAAAGCACTATTGTATCACACACTGTGCCGATGCTTGTATCGAAATGACAATACCACGTGATTGATGATGTTTGAAGCTTCGAAACGTCATGCAGTATCGGAAGGTCAGGACAGCTGGTTTGAAAAAAATCGGCGCTTCACATGACTCTTGTGTTTGACTTTACATTGACTTGGTTGTGTGCGTGTGTACACTTATTTGGGATTCATTCAGTCGAATAGTTTAGAATAACTTCAACACCAGACAGAAACTGAATGCACGTCACACCTCTATTGCATTTTATTATGTTCTAGCTGGGGTATCAGAAACCCCAAATAGCTCACACAAAATATTTTTTGCTACTACTCACCTCAATTATTAATTATAATTACACACTTGTATATTTTATATTATTGATCAATATGTGAATCCATTGACCGGACTACACATGACACGAGCTGGCACAGATTAAAAACTTTTTCAAACCATCCTCTGCTCCGCGATGTTTTGTTAGATAGACTGGGGAAGCCAAATGCGCACTGTGTTAAAAAGCTTTGAGTAATGAACCGTTTTTCGGCACAATTTGATGAAAGCCTCAAACGGTTCAGAAAGCCTCGGTTTCCCATCACTAAATTAGATAAGATAAAGATATCGCTGACCCTAAACCACAACTTTCTACTTTATTAACTTTCTAAAGTGTCAAAATAAGTGGAAAAGACAAGTCAAAAAACTGATCTGGCAACCCTCACTCACAATTCTCTCTAGCCTCGTTCACTCCGCCAGTGTCTCGCAGTGACCATTTTTATTACACGGCGTGGATGCTAAACAATCTGAATTAAACTGAATTGTACATGCAGACATTCAGAGTTCAACAGCAAATTAGTCATTCAGAGAACAAATTTTATTTTTGAACATGACCTCATAGCTGGCTACGGGCCTGTTTATATCAGCTGTTTGAACTCTCATTATGATGGCACCCATTCACTGCAAAAGATCTATTGGTGTGCAAGGGATGTAATGCTACATTTCTCCAAAATCTGTTCTGATCAAAATAACAATCTCATCTGCATGTTGAATGGACTGAGGGTGAGTACATTTTTAGCAGATTCTCATTTTTGGGTAAACTATACTTTTAATATTATTAATTTTTAACACCAAATCATTTAATATTCAAAATATGATCAGAAAAGGAATATCTTGTTATTCTTTGTATTCACTTAAAAAGTAGCAAACTACTATATTATGGTACTACCTCCATTGTATATGGTCATGATAATTGTTAAACAATCAGATCAGATACCATAACACACCTATGGTACTGCCACTGTTCCGTCCTTTGAGTTATGTACTTTGAGTTTTAATTGCTTGGGACTCTTATTTTGAAAATTACCTGACTAATCAAGAGAGCAGCCATTTTAGTTCAGTTTACTCAGTATTACGTTCCATGTGACTGCTGCTACAGCTTTCTGTAATGTACATGCCTTCCAAAGCATTGTTCGTAAGTCATTTTTGTAAAATGTGTAAATAGAGAACATCTTTATTTCCTATGCTGTACTTGTAATAATTAAGCGTTGTTATATATGTTAATTCTTCTAATTGCTTAAACGGTTAATTCTGCCTTTTCAGCTTTTATATGTGAATATGTTTTGCATTCTGTTTACTAATAGCACTTTATTCCTTTATTGTTTTTTGATAGTTTCACTCTCATTCATTTAAGGCCGCAGGTCCTTAAAAAGTCTTAAAATGTCTTAAATTCAGATTCAGTAGGAATAATAAATATTTCTTTTTCCGGTCACAGTTTGGTACACCATTACACATTCAAAACTCATGCAGGGTCAGTGAAGTGTCTCAGCAGTTCCTGTCCCATCTAGCTTATGGTCTCAAGAGACTCAAATAAAAACAGTGATTAAACCCCTCGAGGACCAAATGTTCAGTGTAACGTTGACCGACTTCAGCATAAATAACTATCTAAGAGACAACAGAACAAAGAACATGGTATCTGGAAATGTTCCAGCGACAGACTCGCCCGGACCCCATGACCGTTTAACGCATAAATTGATAATCCGATAAACAGAAAGCGACAGATTAAGAGCTCCCTGTCCAGCAGAAGGATGGCAGATCTACACTCGTGACATGGGCATGACCTCAGGACACCTCCCCTTTTCTCTCTGCATTCCAAAAAAGGGATGCATCCTTTTACTACTTTCAAAAAAGTGCGCATTTCTCCTGTCACAGACAAAGGGACATGAAACTTACAACAGACAATTTCAACAGATAATCGTTTATGCGCATAACAGGGCAACCATATTCACAAATAATATGTTGTATGTCTTATATATGCTTGACGTGTTACATGTAATCGGTGCAACTTTAATCAGTGTTTTATTACCCTTTTTTAGGAAATAAGGTTATTAAAATGTGTGTAATATGTGAAGTTTAATCTTGAACGAATGGGCACGACAAATGCAGAATGTTGAAATGAAGTAAACTTTAATAGTAGGTACAATATTCGCATTTAAGAGACTTTATAGAAGTATTAACACACCTTTTATAAACGGTGTTCTCATGTGATGAATTAAAGCCTCATGTTAATGTATGCACGCTCCGCCTTGCAAGAAGTCAATTGGAAGATCGAGCCGTGGGATGGACCATGCGAGGATCAAAAAACCCAAGCAAGACAGACCGCTTGCTGCTTCGCTTGTTTGCCGTGTGGAGAGCACCTAAAACTGTGAGCACACACTCACCATCAAAGGCGACGTCAATCCAGGACTCACCCACTACGTTGAAGCTTCATAACTCGCGGAATTTAAAGTCTTTCAAACTCAGACTTTTAGCAGGACTGCTGAAGTCTCTTCCGTAACCCGGCAACCAACCAGTCCAACGAGGGATCTCCCAAAAGGACGTCATCCAAACGTCATTCAGGCGCCAGATCAACAGCCAATCAGCAACGGAATTCCCTCCAGCAGCCACGAGGAACAACTCAGCTTTTCAGCTGTCACCCAAAAACGCAAGTACAAACAAGGTCTTCCATCTGCTGAAATAGGTGCTGAGCTGGTGAATTGAGTCAAGCAGTAAAGATAAGAAAATCTCTGCTTCATGATTTTCTCAGGTTGCAAGTAAAAGACTGAGGCGACTATCTGGCTAAAAAATTTGGGCTTTTCAGAACTCCAGTAACATCATTCTTCCGATGTATGTATTATGTGTATGGTATGTCTGTGTGTGTATATGGTGTTTTAACTTAGTGTAATGTACTATAGAATAGCCAATTAAAATTGTGTTATAAAGAATTATTGTATGGTGTCGTCTAATTTTAAAGTCAACACTTCCCAAGATCCGTTACCCGCTAGGAGAGACTACAAATTATCATAAGGTATGGACATGTGGCCAAGGAACATACACACTAGTAGATGTTAAGAGCACGACATTAACGTCTCGCTGGACGGGAGTTGATAAGGTTGTTGTAAACTATGATTGAATTTAAAAATCAGTTCTAATAGGTTGACTTCAAATTTTCCGAGTCGAGTACTCTCAAAACGAATGAATTAAAATAGTAATCCATAAGAAAAGTAATCAGACATTAAACATGATAGCGTAAAGTAAACTTCCATGCAAGGGATATATTTTGCTGATTATTTTCATGATTGCAAATGTTACATTGATTTTATTTCAACAAACAAGTAGTAAAGTATATGAAGTTACTTAAATTTTTAGACACAATTGACTGTTTTATTGTATTTCACCAACGAAAATAGTTCCAAACAAAGATCAGAACAGAATTATTGCTCACATTCTCCAAGCCATACGGCGTTTTTGTTACTGAATGATTCAGCTGTTTGAAGGAATCTGTTTAATGAATAAGTGACTTGCCGCCACCTACTGGCGGTTTAGTCTCATGCTTAAAAGTATCATTGCATTTCCCCAACATTTCTTATTTGTATGTTCAAAATTTTATTTACAACATTAATCACCAATTAACATTATTGCTGTTGTAATTTTGTAATTATTTAATTTGATTGGTAACAGCCCTGTAGTGTATATTGAATTTTTTTTATCAATTGTAAGAATTTGACATGAAAGATGACGCATACATTTAATAAGGTAAAAAAAAACATATTGGCCTTTATAAAGGTAAATGACATCCTGTGGTAAATATTAAAAACATGCAGATTTAAGTATGTAAAATCTGACAGAAAACTGATGAAAATATTGCTTCAGAATAAATTGTTTACACCAGCAAAAATCTCGGTGATGCGACACTTTTTTGTGGGAATATTTTGTATGGGATATTATTGTCTGCGGATATGAAAAGTTCACTGTACATCGTAATAACAAATACAATTTTTGACAGCGATATTTTGGTTTCTTTTTACATTTAAACGCATTAAATATTACATATACGTATGTAATATAATGTGTATTTCCATCACAGGTTTGGTCTTAAATTTCACATAAGGTGGTATTAAAAAGGTCTTAAAACGTCTTAAATTTAACTTATTCATATCTGTAGACACCCTGTTTATTTGAATGGAGTTTGGCTTGCTGCTGAATAGTGTTCACACATATAAACACACAAGGAAAGCAGTACCACAGTAGAATTAAGTTATATGTTGGTTAAGATATTTTGCATATTGGTTGAGATATTGATAGTGGGAGATATTGATAAAATGCTCAAAAAAAAAAGAAAAGAAAATAAGTAATGTTCGATCTCTCACTGCACAACTGCCATGACAGAAAATCAAACCATATCTCATATGTCACCGAAACATGGGTTTGAGGGTAGTTATACAAAACACAATATGAGTTATGAGCTACTCTTGGCAGGAAACATACATCAGTACTTAACCATGTTGATGGTTATCATCAGTTAAGATTACGAATACGAGTGGTCAAATGCAAGGGCCAGCCGCATCCGGTGGCACTTGTGGTTAACCATTAACATATGTGAGGGGAAATACAGAGCTCTGACATGAAACTCTGTTGGTGCAGTCCGATAGGTCTAACTCAATCTCACCTAATGACATCATTATCACATGGCACAGCTGATTGTTCTCTCGTTGCTCAACATTCAAATATATGACTAGTGCTTGCCGTAACAGTTGCAGCTTGCTTTACAACAGCGAAACCAATATCTAAGATAAGTGAATGCTCTTCTAATCGCTGTGTGTTGCGTGGTCTGCCTAATTGAATTAAAAAATGAGCAACCATAATCAAGTTTAAACTAAGTGTCATGTTAGCCGTTTGCATTGTATGCAGGAGCGAATATTAAGTTAGCAGCATTTAGCATCTGTGTTTATAAAGCCGGAGCAAAATGCAGTTTAGAGCATATGCAATCCCTCTGAGGACACGCCGATAGTAACAGACATAAAACAGGTTAAATAAGCATTCTTGTGTATGCATTTCAACTGGGGTTCTCCATATACATCGGTGATTATCCCAGTGTTCACATTTGTTATTTCTAAGGTCGATGTTTTCATTGTGATGAGTGTGTGGTTGATTTCAGCTGCATGCAGCGTCAGAAGTAGAGGTTTTCACGGGTCCACTTGGATCCGAAAATCCGAGGTCCGACCCGAGACCCGAGCGGGTTTGGGTCCAAAACTTCGACGAGTACCTCGGACACGGGTCAGGTTCGGTATTAGCGGGCTCGGGTCTCGGGTAATTTAAAATAAAAATGCTTTTCCCAAATGGACCCGATTAGACCTGAATTCTTTTAAACTATCCCGAATGTGTAGGTTACTTTCACTTTCAAAGTGAAAATATTCAAACAAAGATCAGAACAGAATTATTGCTCACATTCTCCAAGCCATACGGCGTTTTTGTTACTGAATGATTCAGAGGTTTGAAGGAATATGTTTAATGAATAAGTGACTTATCGCCACCTACTGGCGGTTTAGTCTCATGCTTAAAAGTATGCATTTTTCCCCAACATTTCTTATTTGTATGTTCAAAATTTTATTTACAACATTAATCCCATAACATTATTTATTGCTGTTGTAATTTTGTAATTATTTAATTTGATTGGTAACATCCCTGTAGTGTAGTAAATTTCTTGATCAATTGTAAGAATTTGACATGAAAGATGACGCATACATTTAATAAGGTAAAAAAAAACATTGGCCTTTATAAAGGTAAATGACATCCTGTGGTAAATATTAAAAACATGCAGATTTAAGTATGCAAAAGCTGACAGAAAACTGATGAAAATATTGCTTCAGAATAAATTGTTTACACCAGCAAAAATCTCGGTGATGCGACACTTTTGTTTTGTGGGAATATTTTGTATGGGATATTGTCTGCTGATATGAAAAGTTCACTGTATATCATAATAACGAATAGAATTTTTGACAACGATGATATTTTGTTTTCTTTTTACATTTAAACGCGTTTAATATTACATATACGTATGTAATATAATGTGTATTTCCTTCACAGGCTTGGTCTTAAATTTCACATAAGGTGGTATTAAAAAGGTCGTATTAAAAAGTCTTAAATTTAACTTATTCATATCTGTAGACACCCTGTTTATTTGAATGGAGTTTGGCTTGCTGCTGAATAGTGTTCACACATATAAACACACAAGGAAAGCAGTACCACAGTAGAATTAAGTTATATGTTGGTTAAGATATTTTGCATATTGGTTGAGATATTGATAGTGGGAGATATTGATAAATGCTCAAAAAAAGAAAAGAAAATTAAGTAAATTGTTCGATCTCTCACTGCACAACCTGCCAATGACAGAAATACAACCATTATATCATATGTCCACCTAAACACTGGGTTTTGAGGTTATTATACAAACACAATATGAGTTATTGAGCTACTCTGTTGGCAGGACAACATACATCATTACTTTAACCATGTTTAGGTTATCATCAGTTAAGATTACCGAGAGACGAGTGTGTCACATGCAAGGGCCAGGCCGCATCCTGTGGCTTTTGTGGTTACATTAACAGTCTGAGGGTGACAAATACAGAGTTCTGGCATGAAACTCTAGATGGCGCAGTCCGATAGGTCTAACTCAATCTGACCTAATGACATCATTATCACATGGCACAGCTGATTGTTCTCTCGTTGCTCAACATTCAAATATATGACTAGTGCTTGCCGTAACAGTTGCAGCTTGCTTTACAGAAACAGCGAAATCAATATCTAAGATAAGTGAATGCTCTTCTAATCGCTGTGTGTTGCGTGGTCTGCCTAATTGAATAAAAAAATGAGAAACCATAATCAAGTTTAAACTAAGTGACATGTTAGCATTTTGCATTGTATGCAGGAGCGAATATTAAGTTAGCAGCATTTAGCATCTGTGTTTATACAGCTGGAGCAAAACGCAGTTTAGAGCATATGTAATCGCTCTGAGAACACGCCAATAGTAACGGACATGAAACAGGTTAAATGAAATAAGCATTCTTGTGCATGCATTTCAACAGGGGTTCGCCATATACATCGCGATTATCCCAGTGTTCAAGTTCGTTATTTCTAAGGTCGATGTTTTCATTGTGATGAGTGTGTGGTTGAATTCAGCTGCACGCAGCATCAGAATTAAGAGGTTTCACAGGTCCACCTGGATCCGAAAACCCGAGGTCCGACCCGAGACCCGAGCGGGTTTGGGTCCAAAACTTCGACGAGTACCTCGGACACGGGTTGGGTTCGGTATTAGCGGTCTCGGGTAATTTAAAATAAACATGCTTTTCCCAAATGGACCTGATTAGACCCGAATTCTTTTAAACTATCCCGAATGTGTAGGTTACTTTCACTTTCGTGTTAAGAGAGGAACGTACATAGAAAAGGAGCATACGTTCGGAATCCTCGCACACAGACATCATCTTATATATATATATGAGATCCATCAGGAAAATCCACTCACTTCATTATGCTGCGTGTTCATGCAGGGCTTTTCTTTTTTGTGTGCAGAAGCCTTTCACCGGAGATCAGGTTGCAGAAAACAGCGAATCCATGATTAGGCTATCGATATATTTTTTATCAAACTATCACGTTTATTTTTCAAATCCACTGGTCACAATTGAAAGTGGAGGGCTCATCTTCAACGTGGATGGAAGGAGGGAAGCCGCGGACAGGTCACGTGACCTGCAGTGGTTGGTGGCAGCTGCAAGCGGTGGCTAAGTCATGTGGGGAACCTGTCAGTGGTTGGTGGCAGCTGCCAGTGGCAGGTCATGTGACCTGTCAGTGGCTGGCTGGCTGGCTGGCAGTATGCCTTAACAAGGTCCACTGGCGGATCAGTCAGACAGCTGCAAGAGCGCTCCGAGTTTAACTCGTTCTCTACCACTCTCTTTACAAGGAAATATATTATTTTATGATTATTTATATATTCTTATGGGTCTAGTCTTTTGATTTGTCGACATTTTATAGAGGCTTATTATAAATAAAGTGCCCAAAATGGCCGTGATCCCAACTGTCAGCTGGTTGTCGCTTCCACTGGCGGATCAGTCAGACAACCGCAAGAGCGCTCCGAGTTTAACGCGTTCTCTACCACTCTCTCTACAAGGAAATATACTATTTTATGTTCATTAATATATTCTTATGGGTCTAGTCTTCTAATTTGTCACATTTTATAGAGGCTTATTACAAATAAAGTGCCCAAATAGCCGTGATCTCAACTGTCAGCTGGTTGACGCTTCCACTGGCGGATCAGTCAGACAACCGCAAGAGCGCTCCGAGTTTAACGCATTCCCTACCACTGTCTCTGCAATTAAATATATTATTTTATGATTATTAATATATTATTATAAGTCTAGTCTTTTAAACTGTAGACATTTTAGGGAGGTTTATCACAAACAAAGTGTTTAAATGGCCGTGATCCAGACTGGCAGGATATTGCCGCTTGCACTGGCTGCTCAATCAACCAGCCGCAAGAGCGCTCCGAGTTTAACTCGTTCTCTACCACTCTCTCTACAAGGAAATATACTATTTTATGTTCATTAATATATTCTTATGGGTCTAGTCTTCTAATTTGTCACATTTTATAGAGGCTTATTACAAATAAAGTGCCCAAATGGCCGTGATCCCAACTGCCAGCTGGTTGTCGCTTCCACTCGCGGCTCAATCCAGCCAGCCACGGTTAAACTGCGAGTATAAAGCATTCCCTATCACTCTTGCTGCAAGGAAATACATTATTTTATTATTATGAATATATACTTATGACTCTATTATTTTGTATGATTGACTTTTTCGTTTTTTTCCCCAATAAAAGCAGCCAAATGAATGTGATCACGACTGGTTGCTTACTGACTCTCAATCCAGCCAGCCGGTTAAACTGCGAGTATAACGCGTTCCCTATCACTCTCGCTGTATGAAAATACATTATATTAATATTAAAAATATATTCTTATGACTCTATTATTTTGTATGATTGACGTTTTAGGTGGTTTATCCCAATTAAAGCAGTCAAATGAACGTGATCACGGCTGTTTGCTTACTGACGCTTTGTTGGACGCTCAACCAGCCAGCCGCTGCTGCGAGTATAACGCGTTCCCTATCACTCTCACTGCAAGGAAATACATTTTTTATTACTATGACTATATTCTTATGACTCTATTATTTTGTATGATTGACGTTTTCGTTTTTTCCCCAATAAAAGCAGCCAAATGAATGTGATCACGACTGGTTGCTTACTGACGCTTCGCTGGACGCTCAACCAGCCAGCCGCTGCTGCCTCTCATTCCAAGGAAATCATTCTAATTTGTATGAATACTGCCACTAGTTGTGACGATTTTACGACTTATGTTATGTAATAACATTTGTTATGCAATAATTTAAAACATAAAAAAATACCTATTAAAAAAGTGAATTATCCCAATAACATGAATCTTTCTCAAAATGTAATTTCAGCGACAACAGGACAAACTGCAAAGCTTTTTAATAATTATATAAAAGAAAGCCAACTTAAACTCCATTAGGGTTCAATCCCTAACTGATTGGCAGCACCAATGACCCATTGGCAGCTGGCAGTCTGATTCTGGCACGTCACGTGACCTGCCAGTGGTTGGCTGCCTGGCGGCTTGAAGTCCACTGTCAGGAACCATTGATTTATGCAGATTTATGTTGCTCTCCTTCCACTCTACACGGGAATAATAATATAAATTTTTTATTGTACATCTCTTCATATGACTTTATTCTTTTACATATTCAATGTTTTATGGAGTGATACGGAACCCGTTCAATTCGGAGCTGAAAATGACTGGCTGCACTGAAAGGCAGTAACCCACCAGTCCGGATCACAGTCATTTGAACACTTTATTTGTGATAAAATGTCCACAGTTTAAAAGACTAGACTTATAATAATATATTAATAATCATAAAATAATAATAGGTAATTGCAGAGACAGTGGTAGGCTAAACTCGGAGCGCTCTTGCGGCTGGCCGATTGAGCAGCCAAGTGCAAGCGGCAATAACCTGCCAGTCCGGATCACGGCCATTTGAACACTTTATTTGAGATAAACCTCCCTAAAATGCCGATCATGTAAAATAACAGACCCATAAGAATGAATTCATAATCATAAAATAAAATATTTCCTTGCAGAGAGAGTGGTAGAGAACATGTTATACTGGCAGCTTCATATAGCGGCTAGCTAGATTAAATGTCAGTAACCCACCAGTCGGGATAACAGATATTTGACCACTTTAATCTGGATAAACCTCCCTAAAACATATAACATATAAAATGATAGATTCATATGAATATAGCCTATACATAATAATAAAATAATTTATTTTCTTGCAACGGGAGTGGTAGAGAACGCGTTAATCTTTAAGTTTAACAGTGACTGGCTGGATGAGCGGCCAGCGAAGCGTCAGTAACCCACCAGTCGGGATCAGGGCAATTTGACGGCTTTAATCGGGATGAATCTTCCTTAAACATCAATCATATAAAATAATAGATTCACACGAATGCATTAATAATAATAAAAAAAATGAATTAAATTGTAGTGAGTCATATGGAACGCGTTAAACTCGCAGCTCAATAGCAGCTCAATAGCAGCTGGCTAGACTGAAGAGAAGGCAACCCACCAGTTGGGATCACGATCATTTGACCACTTAAATAAGGATAAAACCCCCTAAACCCTATATGATCTTAAAGAATAGATTCATGAGAATATATTAATAATAATAGTAATGCATTTCCTTGCAGCTAGAGTGGTAGAGAACGCGTCAAAATTAGAGCTCAATTGCCACTGGCTGGACTGAGCGGCCAGAGCAGCGTCAGACCCACCAGTCGGGGTTACGGGCATTTGTCTCCTTTATTCAGGATAAACCTCCATTATACGCCTATGATATAAAAGAGTATATTCATAAGAATACATTAATAATAATAAAACTATTAATTTCATTGCAGTAAGAGTCATTAAACTGGCAGCTGGCTGGACGGAAGCGGCAGTAACCCACCAACCGGGATCACGGCCATTAGACTACTAATTAAACCTCCTTAAACCTATATTATATTAAAAATACATTCAAAAGAACATATTCACAATAATAAAATTATGCATTTCCTTGCAGCAGGAGTGGTGGGGAATGCATAGGCATACTCATAGCTTAAAAAGTCTGACTGTAGGAAACTGTTATAGGAGGACATGAACGCAAATAATATATTAATTGATTCAAAGTTGTTTACAAAAACAATGTAGAAATAACAAAAATAAAATCAGAATGATTTCCTTGGAATGAGAGGCAGCAGAGGCTGGCTGGTTGAGCGTCCAACAAAGCGTCAGTAAGCAACCAGCCGTGATCACGTTCATTTGACTGCTTTAGTTGGGGAAAAAAAACTAAAAGGTCAAGAGTCATAAAAATATATTCATAATAAAATAGTGTATTTCCTTGCAGGGCGAGAGATATGGTAGGCGTTCTACTCGCAGATCTACATCGGCTGCCTGAAGCTGCCAGCCAGCCACCGGCAGGTCACGTGACCTGCCAGAATCAGACTGACAGCTGCCACCAGCCACTGACAGCTGCCAGAATCAGACTGGCAGCTGCCACCAGCCACTGACAGGTCACGTGACCTGTCAGTGGCTGGCTGGCTAGCAGTGAAGATGAACCCTATGCAATTGAAGCGGCGCTTACAAGCTCTTACGGAGAGGTTACACGCTCTGCGTGCATAAAGAAGATATTAATACTAAAATGAAATTAAATTATAATGAAATTCCTTTGTCGCATGTTGTTTAGTAAATTATTTTACTGACTTTGTCATTCCTATTGAACTTCATATTGGGTGTGGCCAATTTAATTCACATTTTCACTTACAAACTGAAAAGGAGGCAATTCTTGAGGGTCGTTCACACCAAGAACAATAAGAATAACTGTATTTGCATCCACACAAATGGATAACAACATTAGGTTTATTAAAAGTGTGTGCTGCAGTTTTGTTGTCTGCCGCTTTAAATACTCAAAATTCATTAAGTTGGGGGATTTGAGGCTGTCAGTGTTGTTTTGCATCAGCGAAAAACAACAACAACAACAAAAACCCGCTGAAAGTGATTCCAACGACATCAATGTTATCATTATAGCTTCATTCAGTGTTAAACTGATTGAACCATCTCAGTTTGGACAACATTCTGTCTGTTTGTGATCCTGCTGTAGGCTCTTTGTGACGAGAGGTCAACAAGGTTTTCAGCATTTCATTTACAGAAATGTTGAAAATGACACAAAAACAGTGGTCAGAGGATAAAAGGTACGTCGTTTCCCACAGCCTCTCTCCCCATGTGTTCTCCATCCTCAGACAATACTCTGTCTGTTAGCCTCATCTACACCTCTCTGCTCAAAGTCCCATCCATAAAATCTCCTCAGACTCCACTTACGTCTTAATCAACATCACAAAGCGTACAGTTCAACCTGCTGTTAAAGACAAAAGTGGTCTGGCAGGCCTGTACGACTGCATGCAGCACCAGAGCAAACCTCCCAGCGCTCCTCTGGCACAAGAGGAGGAGGAAACAGTCTCCAGGGCACAGATCATGTGGGCTCTCCACGGGCTACTTTTCATTATTAATGCCCACGCTGTAATGAGATTATGACAGTGCTGTTTAGATGGCTGTCTGAGAGAAATGGTGAGAAGGATTGATTAGATCAGACTCTGCTATAATAGTGTTTAGTCTGCAGAGAGAAGAGAGATGGCACTGCCATGGTATATCTCCATAAAATCATTCAATCTATACCAGATTTTTTTTTTTTAGATTCTATATTTCGGAGTCTATATCTATCTGTCTGTCTGTCTATCTATCTCTCTCTCTCTCTTCTCTCTCTCTCTCACACACACACATATATATATATATATATATATTATATATATATATTATATATATATATATAGAGAGAGAGAGAGATCGAGAGAGGGAGAGAGAGAATAAATATTAATATAAATATTAAGTTAATATAAAAATAATGTAGACAAATAATACGCAATACACACCAACATAAAAAAATATAGTAAAAATTGACATGCTTTACATTGACATGCTTTTGTTTCTAATTTTGAATCGTTTCATTGAAACAGAAAGACTGAACTGATTCACAGACATGCAAATGCACTTGCCAAGTCAACGAAAGTTTAATTAAAATGTCTGTGTTAACGTTCACAATACTCATGAGGGATCACAAAAACTATTTAATGGCCAGATAAAAAGCCCATTAAATTCATTGCTATTTTCACCATGTCGCTTAATTTTAAACTGTAAGCACAATCGTCTCGAATATAGGGTGAATATTCAATACATCGACCAACACTACCTGGTGCCATGTCCAAAAAAGCTTTTAGGTATTTTTTTTTTTTAAGAAGAAAGTCTCAAAAACTGTTCCAAGAGCTTTCAAAGGAGGCAAAATCTGTTTTTTATCTCCTTTGCTTTGCTACTCCTTTCTTCCTCTTCAACAGTTTGTCTCCTTTTTTATGGATTTTTAGAGAATTAGCCAAAACTAGACTGGTATTGAGAGTATGTGTGTGAAGCTGGTCTTTGATGTCTAAGAAAGTGCCCATAATTAGCAAAGTTAGGTCAGGAGACATGGACACACAGCAGATTCAAGCAAGAACACATCAGCATGTGTATTCCCAGAAGCTCACTGAGACTCTGGAGAACAGACTTACAAAAAAAAAAGAAAGTCTGCAAAGAATTAAAACGGGCTCCAGGCCTGAAGATAACTTTTTAGACTTTATTTATTAGAGCTAGAAAGAATCAGAGCGCTACAATAGGCTGAAATTCATTAAGTACAAACAGCATAATATAAAGAAATAAAAGCTTCAACACTATATTCTCTTAGTGCCTTGTGGGTGTAGAAACTAATCTCCCATTTATTACAGGATAAAACTCTTATTTGTGGTACTAAAAGCATGCTGAGCAATATTTCACCGTTAGTTTCACCTCAGGACCAAACTTTCATTCTCCTGCATCTGGCTTGCATGATCTATTGATCCGAACCCAGCGACAAGCTCTCTGGTCCTATACAAAGTCGCAATCTGTCCCCCCTCCATTTATGGTTTTCTCCTTTCATCCGTCCACCAACTAGCATCTTATCCCACCTCTACACTCGAAGGTCAATGGCATTTCATCGGCCCTAACTCCATTTTGCGCCCCATTGGCAGCCATGACGGGGGCGTCCACAGCCCATAAAGCATAATGAACATGAATCTTTATTTTATGAGAACAATAACACCCTGGCCTGGCCGTGGCCGCCCCTCCCAGCCTGTCAGTCCTCACAAAGAGCCCCCAGTATCCATCCATCAATCCATGCGGCCAGAGGGGCTGCACCATTGTGTAGCCTAATTACACACCACTTTAGAGCAGTTGGAGGCCTTGGGGTGGAGTGTGTCAACATGTGTGTGTGCATGTGTGAGATATAGAGGGAATGCTGGGGTGAGCATATGGCTGCTCTCGAACCCAGGTGCAGGGGAGGAGAAAAGGCTAAAACATCCTGCTGGAGGCAAATTCCACCAGCACAGAGGAAATGATGGAGAAAGTTAAAGGATGTGGAGTACTAAAGGCAATTACCAGCTATTCTGACCAACTTGTTTGGCATCGCAAGCATCTGTCTGCACCCGGTCTTAAACCGCCAAACGCTTGTCAAGAACAAGTCATAAAAACAGAATCATGTATGATTTTGGTCTAGACTGGCGTATCACAATTGTTCGGATTACTGGAACTACTTTCCAGTGATATTAGCATGGGAGTATCAATGTGCCAGTGAGTTGGAGTGACAGAGATTTCAATTTTATTGTGGATGTGTTAAACTGTGGCCCTGCAAGATCTTCTGATGCTATGTACATGCTGGAGAAAAAGAGGAAACAGGAAAAACAGGAATAAGTCCAAAATGAACAAGCACAACCACATCCATCACTTAACTCTCAATTCACAAATAATCTACCACATAGCCATGAAAACTCATAGAACAAAGAGGCAGAGCATTGACCTTAGCCAAAAAGTCAGTGATTAGGTTTGACATTCATATTTACTAACAGGTCTGACTCTCAAATTGTCCTGTCCATACAAAAGCTCACAGTAGAAGCTTGAATACGGTTTGAATGAATAAATAACCGAAATAAAAGCCAATGTTTCTATGAATAGCATACATAAAAGCAGCAATCACTGTGACTGTAGAAAATATTACTGATAAACCCTTATTTGACATTGGAGATTACCATACATCGACCTAAGAATCATTTTCCCTGATATTTTTCAGCAATCATGTTGTGCATGTAAACTATAAATGTCAGATGTGTGAATAAATAACTCTTTTGATTGAAGGAAAATGGGTTTGCAAAAATATAATTTTTTTAATAATATATTTTTATAAAGAGTTGATATTCCTTATATACATATACACAGTATTATATAACCCAATCAACAATAATTATATATATATATATATATATAATATATATCTATATATATAATATATATATTAGGGATGGGAAAGATCTCAAAGATTCGCTCTATGCATCGGCAAAAAAAATGTACGATGCGATGCATTGGTTTAAAAGGTGTGCATCGGATACAAGTTGACATTTGTATGGCGATGCATCATTTCTAACATATTTGCATTGGTAAAAAACGATTTATTTATATATAATTACTAGTGGATGCGCTATACTTTTATTGTTTAGAAAGTGACCAATAATCTGTAACCAATACTTTATATGTAGATTGATTTCTCCTCTCTAAACTGTTTCTCAAGCGCGTTCTCTCATCACCGCTGCGCGTGAATATGACGTATCACAACAACACTACAGAGAACTGAGGAAAAGCGGGGATTAAAGTCCAAAATTTGACTTGACATAACCTAACATGTTATTCTAATGCTATCTGTTCTAACTATAAAAGGTACAGCTGTCATAAAACCAGAGAAAAAGGCTGCATGGCTATGATAGTATGTGAGAGAGTCAGTGGTAATATCATTGCATTCCTATTGCTCAGTGTTAGAGGAGCTCAGCTTAGTCTGACAGTTTGCCTGCCCTGGACCAGGTTAGCTTTCCAGCATAAGTTGCCACAGTGACTGATTTTGATCTTTGCTAAATTTGTTTTATGGAACCAAATCATTTGACAGTGAGTCAGACTAACTGAAATAAGCCTGGTCTATTTGTTTTATGAAACAGGCCTCGAGGCGTTAGAAGTCAGAAGTCACTTAAGTTAATTTATGATTTGCTGTCTGAACCAAAGAAATAAATGCGATCATATTTTTTCCATTGCATCGTATTGCATCAAATCGCATTGTGTTGAATCGAAATAGGATCGCACTGCATCGTAATAGGGGTGAATCGTATCGCATCGCATCGCTAGCTACTTCATATGTATCTTCAACGTATCGTATCGTTGGCTATGCATCGAGATGCGTATACTGTATATATACAGATATATAAATAAATATTGGGAAACTGGTAACACTTTACAATAAGGTTCCATTAGTTAATGTTAGTTAAAGTATTAGCTAACATGAACAAATAATGAACAATACATTTATTACAGTATATATTAATCTTTCTTAATGTTAGTTAAAGAGAATACAGTTGTTAACTGTTAGTTCATGTTAATTCAGAGTGCATTAACTAATGTTAACAAGCACAACTTTTGTTTTTAATAATGCATTAGTAAATGTGAAATTAACTTAGTAAGATTAATAAATGCTGTAGAAAATATATTGTTCATTGTTAGTTCATATTAATATAGTTAACTAGTGTTAACAAATGAAATCTTATTGTAAAGTGTTACCGAAATTTTTTATGAGGAGGGGCTGAACTCTTGAGCACAATTGAAAAGTTAACCCACATCAGCTTTAAATACTTGAACAATCATAACCCATATATGTCCACAGTGTACATTATCGCAACACTGCATGATGTGACACTAGTCGTTCACTGCTGTTGCATTTACACATTACAGATTATCCGAATTCACTCTCAAAATGTGGTTATAAGTCCTCAAAATTGGTTGTTTGGTTAAAGAATGCAGTTGTCACTCGTTCATAAAATAATTGTGTATTTACCACTCTAAATCAAAACTGACAAATGCATTCGCCTGCTGTGTAAACAGTCAAGGAGAATATCAGTCATCCTGGTGGAAAAAAATATGACTGTGCATATGCTGAACACCTGTGAGCTAAAAAGGACTGAAAGTTCATACTGTGTTATGGTTAACCAGGTCAACCAGTTCCCCACCAGCTTGGCAAAGAAACTACAACATATGTGTCAAACTCAGCCACTGTCCCATATAATTTAGCTCCAACCAACTCCAACATACCTGCCTGGAAGTTTCTAGCACTCCCAAAGACTTTGATTAGCTGGATCAGTTGTGTTTAATTAGAATGGGACCTAAATTCTGCAGGAAAGAGTGGCCTTCCAGGAGCTGGGTTTGACACCCCTGCTCTACCCCACCAACTGATTTGTTCTACCCTCCCACCAGTCCACCTGATCAACCACCAAAACCAGCATGGACCAGATAGGAACATACAAAACCAGTAAACATCAAAGCTGGTTTTAGGCAGGAAGAATATAGATGAGTGCTAGGACAAAATGAATGTGTTCTAGAGGTAAGTACATACTTGGGTAGGTGGTGCTAGAGCACGGAGTACAACCAACTGAATAATTTCTCTGAGGTTCCCCTCCATGGACATGGATCTCCGCAGGGTCTCCATGGCCTCATGGTTGGACTTCCCCAAAAGTGTCTCGCCATTAACGGCAATCAGCTGGTCATTGACACGTAGACGCCCATCCTAAACAAAAAAGGCATAATCAGAAGTCAGAATCTCTATTTAGTGTCAAAAGACGAATTTTCGTTTTATTCCTTTCAGCGACTTCCACACTGGTGAATCAAATCAGCAATCTTTTAGTTACCAGCTCTGAGTTCCAAAGGATAGTTCACCCAAAAATGAAATTCTGCCATTTACTCACACTCATGTCATTCCAAACCAGTAAGACCTTCGTTCATCTATGGTACACAAAGAAGATATTTAGAAAAATGTTGCAATGTTTTGACAGTAAAATGAAAGTCAATGGGTTCCAATGTAGTTTTTCAACATAATAAATTAAGTCATGAGGGTGAGTTCACAACTTCATGTTTGGGTGAACTACCTCTTTAGCTACACTGGACCAAGACCAGCTCTACTCTCTACATCTGGATTTGGTGCTTTTTATCAGAAGACCTTCACAATGTCCTACTTTTTCTAATCTCTAATGTATTTCCTCATATTCTGCGAGAACTCTCTGCTTTCCACAGGTATATTATCCTCAGTTGAGTCTGCAGGGGCATTCTCTCAAGGAGAAAATTTCCCACAATCCAGCAGCTCAGTCTCTCTGGTACTGTATAAGCACATTAATAAGGCATGCATATTACATGGCATATAAAAAGCCCTAAAGTTCATTACAATTAATATTAATTAGTGTTTTCACTGCATAGGCCTCTGATCTGCTTCCTCTGTCTCCAGGCGAGAGAGAGGAGGAGAGAGAGAGAGAGAAAGAGAGATCAG
>JADLZN010001875.1:0-16823 GCA_018155175.1 Sinocyclocheilus anophthalmus | reverse complement strand
CAGCGCTGTGTGAGAATGTGTGGCGGCTGGACAGACATGCGTCTTTGCTCCTTCTTGTGTCTCAAGTGAGTTGTGCTCATTGACAGCTGTTGCTTTGATGACAGGCATGGCTGTTCGCTACAGAGACATCCAAGAAGCTCTCAAAGCCCTCTGCGGACACAGATGTAAGCGCGCTCATGGAGTATTATATCGATTAAATGCCACAGAGTACAAGCAAGACAATCAGCTTAAAAGATAATAAAATAATGCGATTTGATATACATGTGCAATCTATGGGTACTAAATCAGTTAAATTGGACAGAAGGTATTACGGCTTGAGTTATATATAATTCGATATATTAAATTTAGCAAACACTGGTAAACCTGTCTTTAGTAACATTTCTAAATATGTCAATTTCTCATGTTGTATTGTGGTTTGAATTCACTTTCACATTTAAAAAAAGGTAATTTTATTTTAATTTCATTTTGTTATTTTAAAATGGTTTTGACAACAAACAAAAACAAAAAATCTGTTTATTTTTTTGGCCAAGATTTTTAAATCTTTGTGTCTTCACCAAGATGAATATGTAGCTGAACAAAAATTTTTTCGTTTTACGGCAGTAACTTTAGGTTATTCTTACTTTGTCCTATGTTTATATTTATCATTTTGACACAAAGTAAAGAATTTTAATATCTGCAATTGATTGGTGTCATGGTCTGTGTCGGAGAGGAACGACGGAGATGTGGATAATCGAAACAGTTTTTAATAGATCCAAAGACACAGGATATATTCACACAGGGAACGGGAGAAGACACACAAACACAACATAGTAGACCAGACAAAGGAGGAACACACAGACTGGAACTAAAATACATTGGGTGATTAGGACTAGAAACAAGACACACCAGAATCAAATGAACAATCAATGAGAGGGAGAAACTGGGTCACAGGGAGCACATAGGGAGCAAAATACAACAAAACAGGTATAATCCTAACCTTACTCCCCCCCCCCTCCCAGAAGTGCATCACGCGGCTTTACACAGTTCCACGCGGGGAGGGAAGGGGGGTAAGGAAACCGGGGCTGGTGAGGATGGAGAAAGGAAGGCCCTCCAGGGCGGATCAGAGGTCAGGGGTCAATTGGTGGAGCAGGGAGTAAGGAAGCCATGGTGGAGCATGCAGCCAGGGAACCAGGGAGACGACAGGAGGGACTTGGAGCTAGAGGAGCTAGGTGGGACCCATGCCACAGCCATTCATGGCGACCAGGTGGTGGAGACATGGAGGAGGGGAGGGTGGATGACTCAGGGGGCCAAACCGACTGAGGCGGCAGCTAGGCAGAGGAGCCGGAGCGGAGGGGCCGGGAGAAGCCGAGAGCCAGGGCCGAATGCGGTGAGGATCTGTAGGGCCAATGGGGGAGCACAATGGCTCAGACGACTGAGGTGGAGGCGGGGATCGGGGACAGGCCGAAGTGGAGCCAGTTGATAGAGGACACAGGTGGAGCCAACAAGGGGATGGAGGAGCTCGGCCAGAGACGCGTACAGGGACCAAAGAGGACAAAGGCGAGTACGGAGGAGTGCGCCCAGTCCCCGGAGACACAGGGCATATGGTCAACGCGCACAGACCAAGGATGAGAGATGGACAGGGAGAACCGAGGAGCCGGCGGAAAAACAAGACTGTGTAGTGGACTGCAGGGGCAAGCACGGCGGAGAGGAGGGAAGCTAGGAGCCATGGTGGGAGCCGATGGGGAGAGTGGGAGTGAGGTAGAGTCCTGGGATCTCTGAGGATGGAGGGCGGAGGCCAGGATCTCCAGCCATGCCGACGGATGGAGACTGGCGACGTGGAGCTCGCACCGATACTGGTATGTGGGCTTGTTAGAGCAAGCAGAGGGGGCTGCAGATGACAGGTGGAGGCGGAGGAAGGATGTGGGCGGAGAGGGCGGGCATTGGGATCCTTCGAGCGGTCGGGGCTGCGCTTGGGAACAGATACCCTCTCTTGACAGGACTTGGAAACCGCAGCCCTCTTTGGGCTGGACGTGGGAACAGAAGTGACAAAGGGCCCTGAAGAAGGAGGGAGGAGAGGGGCCAGGTCAGCATCCCAGTATATTAGGTCTCTTTCCGCTTTTCCTTTACCCAGATCCATAGACAGCTCACCCTCAGCCATGTTGAAGTGGGCGGAGCTCCACTCCGCGATCTCACTGGCCACGGCTTGTGGCGGGTGTGGTTGCCGGCTCTCGCACCTGGTCTGATGGTAAACGCGGCTCCGGCTCCGTGGCGATCCTTCGATCTGTCGATCCCATGTGGCGAAGGGCATTCGGTTTGTTGCGACGGGTTCAGGCTATCCGTCATCGGTGTGGCTCGGGCTCGGGCTGGGCACAGGGTCGGAGTGGAAATGGGAGATCTCCTGAGGAACGAAAGGGACGGAGATACATTTGTCGCCAGTGTCCACTCCACAAACGCGCTGAAATCCTCTCGAGGACCATCTTTGGATGACGGCGCTCTGCACGCGGTGTGCAAAATGGCGTCGTAGAACGCACAGAGCGCGTTGTCCGGGTAGCTGGTGAGACTTGCGAGGACCAGGAACAGTCTGATCTGGCCCTCAAGCGATCCTTCCCCCTGCTCCAGCAGGAGGAGCAGGTATCCAGGGCGGGCGAGGGGATCTATGGGGAACAACGGAAACAAAAAACACTGAATAAAATGTATGAACAAAATGGAGGGGGAACACGCAGTAGTACTGTTTGTAGGTCTGGTCTTCTGTCACGGTCTGTGTCGGAGAGGAACGACGGAGACGTGAATAATCGAAACAGTCTGTAATAGATCCAAAGACAGGGTATATCCACACAGGGAACGGGAGAAGCCACACGAAAAACAACATAGTAGACCAGACAAAGGAAGAACGCACAGACTGGAACTAAAATACATGGGATGATTAGGACTAGAAACAAGACACACCAGAATCAAATGAACAATGAACGAGAGGGAGAAACTGGGTCACAGAGCACATGGGGAGGGAAAACGCAACAAAATAGGTCCATAATCCTGACAATTGGTTATCAACAAAAACATGAAAAGAATTATCAGTTTATTGTTTTGGCCATCATTTTAATAATGGTAAATCACCAAGAACTAAATAATGCATTTTATTTTATTTTATTTTTGAATTTCTTGAATTTTGTTTCGTTCTTTTTTTTACTGAATCTGATTCAAAGGTTTTTTTTTTATTTCTACTGTAATTTTGTTTGATATTTTTATTTATTGTATTTTTTATTTATGTAGTCATAAATGAGAATTTGAAGATCAGGAATTCTTAATGATTATGGACGACGAAAACATGAAAATAATCACAAGTTTTTGAATTCAGCAGCTTTCAAAGACATCCGTGACTATGTAATTCTGACTTGTACTCAAGTTTTTAGTAAGCAAATACATTCGTTGAGAGTTGTTTTTTTCAAGTGTTATACAAGTGTTTTGTTTGTTTACGTAACATATTGTGACGACAGTTGTTTTCATAATCGACAGCAGATGTTGTTGATAGAACTGCCAAACTTGTATTTATTCTGGAATATTTGTTTAATATTGTCTAGTCTAGTCTTATTATAGTGACTCTCACTTTTCTCACGAGCCATTCTTTAGTAAGAGAAACGAGTTGTGATGCAGAATAACATCATTGCACCCAGAGTTGTATAGGTTACAGTGATTCGATTCCATTAAGGCCTGCCTTAATGCAAACACAAAGAAGTGACCCCATGAAATGTCAATTACAGGCCAGACTTACATTCTCTCCTCCATCTTCCAGTGACCATGGTTCTAATCGCTATAGACAGAAAGAAGCCGGTGAGTGTTGGGCGGTGGGAGACAACTTTTTGTTTCTCAAGCTTGACCGGCGACCACTGCTGACCAAGACCAGCGGCCAGCTAATAAAGGAAGAGCTGTTTACAATTTAAGTTCACGGTGAAGTTCACTGTTACAGCTGTGTGTCTGTAAGTTAAAATCAATGAGGTTTAGATGTTACTCACAGTCAAGCTGTGTCTGAAAACCGCATACTGTCTGAGTAGGTATTACATTTGAATTTTACCTAGTTATAGTATGAAGGGTAGTGGAATGAGGTGAATTCAGACGCAATACTGACATGCACATGTTGTCACTGTCATGTGACCGTCCAGCACAGTGGCACACCTTCATTGTGCTATCACAAATACTCTCCCATGGCCTAATGGGAGTAGAACAAGTGTCTATTGAAAGTGCTAGTCCCTAATTCAACGGACGAGTGAGGATGTTTGATACTCTAGAGACCACTGGATTTTGATATCTAGATTAGACATCAGCGTGGGTGGGCTTGAAAAGGTACGGTCTTAAGGGTCAGTCATTTTTATCTGGACAGACTTTTTTTTTGTCAAACTAGCTCAATTCTCTGTTGGTCACATCTCACCGTGGCCTCACTCGGAAGGCTTACGATTTGTGGGCCAATTCCTCATTTTTTCCCTGTACATGCTTCCTCTGGGTTCCGTTCTAAGAAGGCATGGGGTGTCTTTTCATTTCTACACTGACGATGGCCAGATTTATTTACCTATTAAGAGAAATGATCCTTCAGCACTTAGTACCTTACTAGGGTGCTTAGACGAGGTCAAAATCTGGCTAGCTCAAAAAATTTTAACGTTAAATGAAGATAAAACAAAGGTGATTGTTTTCAGTCCCACTGATCATTCTCAGGCTACCAGCCTAGATCTGGGCAACTGCGCTGAGAGAGGCTTCAGAATCTTCTCGTGATCTGAATTAATAAAAAAAAGTATGATGAATAGGGTAAAAGACTAATGTCAATTCTAAATCATTGCGTTCCTGCAAGAACACATGTACTGTCGGATGAAGTCAATTTAAAAAAACTACGTAGAAAGGCTGGCTAGCCTCTGAGGGTATACGCGATCATATGGTTACATTCCGCCTGGGGGATACATAATATCAGCTAGCATTACATGTATTAAAAGAATTATCGGACCCATCCGGTAGATATGTTATTAGTACTGGTAGGATGGTCTAAGAATATTGTAATCTGTGAATTGTTTATGGTCTACATACAGCATGAGCCACATTTTTCAGATCTCTTCTTAATTTGTCTTGCTGTGTTCAGGGTAATTAATAGTTGGGGGTGATTTATCTGTACCTAGGTAAATTTGAACGTTCCACAGGTACGCCGCTTCACACTCACGAAACTAGGAATATAAGGTAATCAAGTATATAAAGGATCTTAAGTTTCACAGATATCTGGAGGCCTATGTTCAAAATCCATACAAAGGAAGAATTGTCTTGTATGTCTTCATCTGTTCCCTTACTCTATATTTGCGAATAGAATATTTTCTAATTTCCAAGGACCTGATGATTGCTATATTCACGTACATATAGCGCATTGTTTTGTGTGCTGATCAGGGCATCATCACTGAATATACTCTCAGGAACTACTAATACAGCGTTATCACTCGTGACCCAGTCTTAGGTGCGCATCGCCTGTTGATAATCTCCATGCACCATCATGGTGATCTAATCCGGCAACTTTCTTGATTTTGTACGGATGGCTATGCCACCGGCTTCGTATTCCCAACTCACTGATTCTTTTTGGATGGTGTTAATAGGACCACTCTGAATCAGACCTCCGCCTCAATAAGATGGGAGGCCTTTAAGGCCTATATTAGGGGGCAAATGATCAGCTTGGCTAGTTCTAAGACAAACAGATCCACCCTTAATCATAAAATTCCAGTGTGCCGCCCGCAGTACAATTCATGCTTTGAGGGTTAAGTTCGTGACATACAACAACTAAAAAAAAAAAGGTGCACAACCGATCATAGATACTTTGGAAAGCTCGAGACCTTTTGTGTCATATACGAACGATCATTGTAATAAGCCCTCAATCAACACAAGGTCGACCTGGTAACAAACGGTGTCTGTCAGACCACCACACAACCAAAGAAACAAAACAGAAACATGAGGAGGAACATCACCTATGAAGCCTATGTTGAGTCACTAATACTAACATTCCAACACATAAAAATGGCCTGTAGTTACCTGTAAGGGTCCAGGACGATTCCCAATTCAGGAAATAATTTAGTCCATGACTCATTTATTAGTGATAACAATCAAAAGAAAGTAGGAGTAGCATTTCAAATTAGCAGACGGGATGATCAGATCTGCGGCGGTTTCATCATGAAAGTAATGCGTTTCCATTAAACAGAACAGAAATCATTGAGCCAAAATGGCCGCGGACCCTCTGCACCGCTTCTTCTTCTTCTTATATTTTTTACGGCGGTTGGCATCCAGCGTATTTGGTGCATTACCGCCACCATCTGCTCCGGAGTGTGGATCAGACAACAGGTTCACAAACTAATACACCCAATTCCTTCCTTCTCCCCAAGCATACAAATCCACACACTTCATCCATATTCTACTATATAATACTACTACTACTAATAATTTTAACCTTCCTCAATACTCCTATAACTCTTCATACTCTATTAAAAACCCCTGTGTCCCTTAAGATAATATATCCATAAGAATTCTAGTCTGTGCCCTGTGTTGTGTGCTCAACAGCTCTTTTAATGTCATGTCCTGAACCTCTATCTCTCTCAACTTATTCCTCATCAACTCTCTCTGAACCTCATACCTGCTGCACCTCAAGACCACATGCTCCACTGACTCTTCTTGCTGGCAAACCTCACACAATCCAGTATCATGTTAACTTGAGTGTTTTATTTAATAAACAATGTCCCAATCTTAACCTAGATATGACTGTTTCCTCTCTGCGATTTCCACTACCAATCACTGAACATTTAACATCCCTCTGGATTTGATATAAATGCCTTCCTTTCCCCTCTCTATCCCACCTCTCTTGCCACATTTGATTTATTGTCTTCCATATCACACTTTTAACCTCTGCTTTACTGATACTTACTTGCATTTCTATGTTTCCTTTTGTTAACGCCGTTTTAGCTAATTTATCTGCCATTTCATTTCCCCTTATCCCTACATGTCCTGGTACCCATAAAAATGTGATCTGCCTTCCTTGGTTATATATTCTTGTAACTGACTGTAGGACTTCAAACATTATATCTTGCCGACTTTTTGAATAAAATGACCTTATACTTGCTAAAACTGATGATGAATCTGAACAAACCAAAACGTTATGCTGCCCTGTCTTTTCCACCCATCGTACAGCGATTAATATTCCCAGCATTTCCACTGTATAAACCCCTAACACATTAGATGTTTTTCTATTAATTCCAATTCCTTTACTTGGAACCACCACACTCAATCCGGTTACTTCCGTCTCTGGTTCCATGGCACCATCTGTATAAACCTGTATGTAATCATTATACTTTTCCACTATCCGATTGTTGAAGACCATTTTTAGATTTATACCTTCCTTTGCCCTCCTTTTTCCCTCGAACACAAACCAATCTACCTTCCAGGCCAAAACTAACTTCCAGGGCGCCGTCTTGGTATAAACACGTGCAACTTATCCTCACAATTAACAACCCAAGTTCAGCTGAGTCATTTCCAATCTACAAAGTTCATTCAGCACCTTTTGCCCTATTCCGCAGCTCTCCTGAACATTTGCCTTAGTAGGTGTGACTATTAGCCATGTCAAACCTGCCCAATAGTGTACACATCAAGTGCTTCCTCTTAATTTCTACAGACATTCTCCTATTTCTACCTGTAATGCTAACACTGGGGTAGTTTTAAAAGCTCCACAACACAGCCTCAAGGCCTGTGCCTGGATTACATCAAGCTTTTTTAACAGAGATTGAGCTGCAGAACCAAAAACCCCACACCCATAATCTAACACAGATCGAATTAGAGACACATATATTCTCTTCATTGATAATCTACTTGCACCCCATTCTTTTCCCCTCAAACATCTCATTACATTTATTACTCTTTTGCACTTTTCTTCCATTCTCCTGATATGATCTGCAAATGTCAAACGTGAATCCAAATTAATTCCAAGGAATTTAAAAGTTCCAACTTTCTCTAAATCTCTCCCATACATTCTTAACTTTAGTCCTTCCTGAATTCTTTTTCTGGTAAAGAAGACTGACTGAGTCTTCTCTATAGAAAACCTAAACCCCCAATTATAGCCCCACTCCACCACTATATCAATTGCTTCCTGTATTTTCCTAGTAACATATTCCATATTCCTTCCTTTCTTCCATAGCGCCCCATCATCTGCAAACAAAGACCTTCCTATATCTTCTGGAACTGTTCCAAATACATCATTAATCATAATAATGAAAAGTAATGGGCTTATCACACTGCCTTGTGGTGTGCCATTATCAACTATGTATTGATCTGATAAATCCGCCCCAATCCTTATTTGTATTTTCCTTCCGAACAGAAAATCTTTGATCCAGTTAAACATTCTTCCCTCAACCCCTATCTTACTTAGTTTGATTAATAACCCCTCCTTCCACATCATATCATAAGCTTTCTCAATATCAAAGAATACTGCAACTACGGTCTCTTTATTTGTTTGTGCCTTCCTTATTTCAGTCTCTAATCTTACCACAACATCTATTGTATTTCTTCCCTTCCTAAAGCCACTCTGACAGTTATCCAATACTCCTCTTTTTTCAAGGTCATGGGTCAATCTATCTGCTATCATCCTTTCCATGATTTTACATAGATTGGATGTGAGCGCTATTGGTCTGTAACTAATAGGATTAGTTGGATCCTTACCAGGTTTTCTTATTGGAATCACTACCGCTTCTTTCCAAGTAGCTGGTAACTTCCCCTCCTTCCATATTTTATTATATATCTCAAGAAGCTTCAACAATGATTCTTCCCCTAACTGTTTTAACATTAAATAGCACACTTGATCTTTCCCTGGGGAAGTATGTTTTGCTCTCTTTATTGCTCTAACCAACTCAGCTAAAGTAAATGGCTCATCTAACTCACTTCCAGTTTCTTCTCTCCTATTCACTTCATTAAGATGCTGATTTAAAGTTATTGATCTCCTCCTCCTCTCTTCTTCAGACATATTTTCTGAACTATGAATCCTTGTAAATGATTTGGCCATCATCTCAGCCTTCTCCTTATTGGAAACTGCGGTTTCTTCTTCAAATACCATAACTGGATATTCCCACTGCCTCCTATCTCCCCCCATCCTTTTAATCATTCCCCACACTTCTCCCACCGGCGTCGTTCTACCTATTTCATCACAGAAATTTCTCCAACTACTCCTCTTTGCTTGGCGTATTTTTCTCCTAACTATTGCTTGAGCCTTCTTGTACTGCATTAGATGTTGCACATTATGTGTTCTTTTAAGCTTTCTGAAAGCTTTATTTCTGTCCCTTACTGCCTGTTGACACTCTTCATTCCACCAAGGCACCAATTTTCGATTTACCCAGATTCTCCCCTTAGGTATAGCTTCCTCTGCTGCCGTAATAATTGCTGAAGTTAATTGATTGTTAACATCGTCTATACTTCCAGACACCTCAACCACAGCCATTGCATCATCACTCAAATTCTTAAACCTTTCCCAATCAGCTTTACTAAAATTCCACTTAGAAATGGTATCTTCTGTTCCTACCTCCAATTTCCCACCTACTGAGCACAAGACAGAGTAGTGATCACTTCCCACTGTTGTTGCTGTCAACACTTCCCAATTAGTATTTCCAGCCAGCAAACTAGATACTAACGTTATATCTAATACAGATTCTTTCCCTGTTGACACATTTAATCTAGTTCCTCTTCCATCATTTAAGCACACCAATTCTCTTTCTTCCATCAATTCTTCAATTACTTTACCATTAGTATCTGTAAGTACACTTCCCCATACCGAGCTATAAGCATTAAAATCTGCACACCAGATTATTTTTTGTCTATCTTGCCCTGGTACTCTTAGAAGCTTGTCCAGCTCCAACCTCTTACATGGGTTATAATAATTAATAATACTAATTGCACCTCCCCTTTCCCACACCTCCACCATTATATACTCTTGATCATCTCCTTTGCCCAGTAATCTATATGATATACCCGCCTTAATGAATACAACACACCCTCCTCCCCCCTCTCCAGAATTCCTATCTCTCCTTATTATTGTATACCCGTGAATCACAAAATCTAGATTTGGCTTCAACCAAGATTCTTGAATGCAAATTACATCTGGTCTCTCATTCAACTCATTCAAAAAATGTTTAAATTCTTGTCCATTAGCCAGTAAGCTCCTGGCATTCCATTGTAAAATAATAACCATTAATATTGTTAACCAACCCATGATGATTCTTGACTTGACTGATTAGTAAGGGTCTCCCTCACTTCTTCCCATGTCAGTCCAATTAATCCCAAGTGATTGACTGCTGCTTTAACCACCAACTGAATTTTGTCATTTTTAGATTTTACTTCTGCCGTAGTTACTTCTGCTATTTATCACTCCTGCTATGAATGTAACTAAATCAGTTTTTTTCACAAACACTCCTTCAAAGTTACTTTGCCTACGCTCTAGTGTATCCACATCTACCTCTTCATGCGGCTTGTTATCTTTTTCCCTTGAAACTTTGACAGCTTCTGCATATGTTATTCTTTTTTGCACTCTTACCTTTTGAATGTTTGTCTCCCTTCTCATAACTTCACATCCACTATATGCCACATTGTGGGCTCCTCCACAATTACAGCACTTTGGTGGCACCCCTGATCCGCATTTTCCATAATCATGGTCCCCTCCACACCTAGCACATCTTCTCTGCCTATTACAGTTCTTTGCAGTGTGACCAAACCTTTGACATTTATAGCACCTCATTGGTTTTGGTATAAACATCCTCACTGGATAGCTCATGAATCCTAAGTATACTTTTTTTGGCAGAATTTCTTCCTCAAATTCTATTGACACTGTCTCTGTGTCCTTTACCTCTCCATCTCTTGATGTTTTCATCCTTTGGACATTCACAACTTTTGCTCCCTTGATATTCTTCATCAATTCCCCCATTGTAACACTCATTGGCACCCCTGTAATCACCCCTACCCTACCATCTTTTTTCCTGATTCCCACCCTTCCTGTGTTTTCCACCTTACACTTTGCTATATCCTTAATGTTTAGGGCTTTTTCCATTTGCCCACCATCAGCACATCTTACCAATAAATTCCCATCATTAAGGATTTTTGCAAACTCAATCTCCCCTATCTTGTTTGCTAGAGTTGTTGTTAGCACAAACGGGCTAACCTTCTTCATAATCCCCTGATTCTTTTCATTAAACCGTATTACAACATCATAAATCCCCCTCCTCCCTTCTTGAGAAATCTCCTGGTTTTCTTCTTCCAATTCAGAATCATCAACACTATCACTCCTTACTCTTTTATTTCTTTTATCATATGTATCACTCTCCTGTTCCCTCCCCAACCCTGCTCTTTCTTCACCTCTCCCTTCATTATTATCCATTTCCCCCCACCTACCTACTTCTGATCCATTCACGGAACAGTCGTGCCCCACCGCCACAAGCTCCCGATAAATGTAATAATCCGTTTTCCAAATTTTCGGCCTGGGTTCAACTTGGATAGTTAACAAATCTGCGTTCACTCCCGTCTCTCCCGCCGACTCCGCTGCAGTCTTCTTCTTCTTCTTCTTCTTTTTGTCAATGGCCGTTCACTCTTACAGTATTACCGCCACCTACTGTATGTTTGGCTCGACCTCTGCCCTTTTGATTGACACCTTATTTGAACCAATAGCTGCGTCTAAAAGGTGTCAACAAGCAGCGATAGCCAACTAGCTTCCAGGATGAAGGATGGTGCAGCCTCTCTGTAATCGACAGTAGATCGATCCAATTGCATAAGAGTTTGCAAATGACTGTCGTTTCTGATAGCCAATGAACTTCTGAAAAGATTAACATGCGGTTTTGGTGGAAGAGTTTAACATACCATGCGCAGAAGTCCGTGCGCAAAGGATTATAGTGACTTCGTGCATCTGTGCGTAAAGAGCGTTCTGGGAGAGTTTACGGGTGAACGATGGTTTGAGGTTGAAAATAGCAAAGAGAACATGAAAAACAACTCGTGTGCTCTAAGAAGTTATTAAACAATGTGTTTGGCCGAACAATAAAAGTGTTTTTTAACGGAGAGAGCGATGTTTCATCCATTGACTCAGAAGTAGGGGAGCTGTTTTGGGATGGAGGAGACGTCACTCTCAACAAGTAAGTGTTTTATTATATTATATAATTATATTTATATATATTTTACATATAATTATGTATATTATACATATTTTACTGTATATATTGAGGTATGTGTTTGTTTTGAGGTGTTCCTGCAAACTTTTGTCGTGTGTGTGTGTTTTATTTTATATCACGACATCATCTGCCATTGCTGATGAAGTGCTGGACAGTTCAGCAAAAGCCATAGCTTGTGACGATGTTGACAGTCACCTCTGAAAACATCGTAAAATACACTACATAGTGTGTTTATGCTTCAGTTACTATGTGTCAGCAATTATTGACAGTGAATCTGGATAAGAAATTTAATAGGTCTAAGTGTAACCTGTCATTAGAGCCCAAAATTATGACTGTACATTAAAGCATTCAAGAATTGCAGCATTTTATGTGTAGTTGGTTACAAAGGGTCATTTGAAGTCTCCAAGTGGCTTTATTTGGGAAGCGCCTATTCATAAATTTAGATAAACATGTGTAAAACACTCATTTTCAAAGATATTGTTATCAAATTTGAAATTTGGCTTGGTAAGGCTTCATTCTGTGATCCCATTGTATTTTCCAGCTAATAGCTCCCAGCTACACTCATCTGCAGGCATCTGTTTACAAAAAAAAAATTAGGTGGATTCTTTTTCAGTGTGTTCAAAGTTCTATTACTCAATACCAATAAGACTTACAGTGATGGTGCTGGACTGTTGAGGACTGTATAATCTCATGGTTCAAGAACAGCATGCAATTTACTTTGGGTATGCCTTTTTTAGGCGTTTTAGGCAAATTTGACTGTGCCAATTATATAATTTTAATAAAATTCCAAAGTATCAAAGACTTAGAAGAAGAAATCCTCAGAAATGATACTCCTGAACTGAGACAGGAACTTGTATTACTTAAAGCAGAATTGAATGACATTTCTACTAATAAAGCTGTGGCTAATACAGCTAGACTTAAACATATTATGACCTAGGAGAAAAGGCCGGAAGGCTATTGGCATGGTGTATCAAGGCATAACAAAATGACAATGTGATTAAATAAATTGAAATTATAGATGGATTAAAGACTGTGATCCCTATTGAAATTAATAAGGCTTTTAGAAACTATTATGAATATCTTTATAAATCATCACCTCCAGTGAATACCCATCTCTGTAAAGCATTTTTTTGGAAGAGATTCAGTTACCCTCACTATCAGAGGAAGATTCTACAGCACTGGATCAACCAACTGAAGAAGCAGACTTGACTACAGCAATTAATTGTATGAGTAGTGGGAAAGCGCCAGGCCCTGATGGTCTACCCATAGACATCTATAAGATTTTTCACAACAAATTGAAAACCCCAATGATTGATATGTTAAATGTTTAGGTTACTTGTGTAACCCTCGTGCCCTGAGGTGGAACAGAAACGTTTACGTCGGTCGTTACTGAAACGAAATTGGATCTCGCCCGAGAGCCCAAAGAAAATAACACCTTCGAGTGTTGGACTAAACAAATCCGACTGGCATTTGACAAGTGGCTTGTTACGGCTCCACACGCACCACCCCGCCCCGCAAGCTCGGGTATAAAGGGGCTGCATTGCAAACGCACATCATTTTGGGTCGCTGGGGAGGCCGAGAACATACTTGCCCCAGATGCGTACAGCGGTGGTACAGCAACTTTGGCGACGAAACGTAACGTCTCCGTTCCCTCCTTCAGTCAGTCACGTTCTATGTTATGGGTCTCGTAGCTGCGAATTGGGATCCGGTAGGGAGAACGCTAACTATTTTCTGACCCCCTCGCCGTTCCCTGCGGAGCCGTACAGTCCCCCCACACCACTTGGGCGGAAGTAGGACAGCGTTCTAGGCCAGGGTGTCCGCCACATGCTGTGTCCATAAGTGTTACATATGAATAACGCTTGGAAAAAGCTTACTCAGTTTTGGGACCTACGGAAGCCCATCCCCGCCATAGGAGAGTTCATGTGGCATTGACACATATGGACTGGCCCAGGGCAGTACTACATATAGAAGTCCCTGCGGTAGACTCAACCAATCCTGGGTAGATAACCACTCAGCATGATGGCCGTAGAACGCTAAGCCAGGGTGAAATACCTAGGGCTTACCGTGAGAGTAAGACCTACCGGGGAAGAATACCATGTGGGGATCCCCGAAAGGGGGGAATCACGATACACAGGGCAAACTAGCCCAGCACTAGGGCGTGGAAACCCTATGGCATGGCACAACTAGTGCGTGAGCCCTTTCGTCTGGCTCTCCGACCAGCCTGACCAAAGCGAGGGTGCGGGGGAGGAACTCCACCGATGGTTCGCCATTGGGAACTGATTGTAGTAGGCAAACGAGAAAGGCTCCGCATCCAGTTCACAGTAGGAGAAGAAAGCGAATGGCGAAGCAAGCTTGATCGACACCGAGCAGGTCCGGTGTTTCTGCCTACCTGAGGCGAGTACACGAGATGACACGGGCTCTACACGGAGATTATATAATCTCGCAAACGTGTTAGGCATCGCACAGCCGGCAGCTCTACAGATGACTGCTGGTGGTCATCATTGAGGAATAGGGCTACATCTTGAGACTGCCCCCCATTCTGCCCATTTGGCGAAGGGAGAGGTTGACCGGCGGGGTGAAGGGTTGAGGACTGGTGTCCGTGCAAGTGCACCGACCTTCCTCAGCCCGTGCTTGGGACCGGAGGCAAGGAAACTGCATCTTTGCATTGAAGTTTTGGTACCAACTGGAACGTTAAGGTAGCCAGGTGTCGGAAGCAAAAACAGCGAAACAGGGACATAAGAAAAATTCCTCCACCCGCCCTCCGGTCACGTGGGAAGGAGTGGGGTTGCAGTCACCATAACCCATGAGAGTCAGGAATCCAAGATGCGTCGCGGTTCGGGCGCCTATCTCATGGGCCTGCCGGCCTGCTAACTTTGCTTGCACTGGCTTATCAGTGTCGGAGCGGGGCTAAGCACCGGTCCTCGGCCGCTCCGATGCTACGCTGCCGAGTTAATAGTGAAGGCAGCTGTTGTGGCCGCGCCGTAGCGGAGGTGGAGGCCGCAGGAGGGCACTCTCGGCGACAAGCAGACAGAGGGGCTGCACCCGGCGGTGGGGTGGAGACAGCAAGGATGTGTCCAAAAAACGCCAGTCCGTCTGCTTCTAGCACGGGCGGAGAACTTGTTGGTCAAGCCTTCCCCGCTGTGCGCCAGATAATAGCGAATACGCGCTGGGAGCACTCAAGGGGAGTCCAGGAAGGCGTGGCTGTCGGCCTACCCTCATATCCGCCCAGGTCAGACACAAAGGTGGTGCTCCTGGACCACCAATGGGACATCTTCTACCCATGCCTGCGCCGTAGACCTTTATACATCGCCCATAAACGAGGAGCGGCCGTAATACTATCGTGACCGCACGTCGCGAATGGTCATGTTTCCCTGCCTGAGAACATGAATCATCCTGGCGTGCTTCAGCAAGTGCTGTAGCCCAGCACGATAGAAGCAGTGAGCCATGGACCTCAGATGGCGGCAGGAACGAACACATCCAAAACGCACGGCTGGAATGCCGATCTTCAAAGACCCCGTCGCTCGAGGTGCATCTCTATTTAGTATTGCTCTTTTTAGAAAGGAAACACACCTCTTTTAGAGAGAGTGCTGAAGCACCCAGGGGAGGTTGCGGCGTGACTGCAGAATGGAAGCTGCAGCCCGCCGATGTTTCAGCAGCCTGGATGTACCTAGCTTCTATATTCCATACACAATCAGTGCTCCATTTACGACGCTCTATGCAGCTCGGTGAACAGGGCCCCGTCAGATGTGTTAAGAATGCAGGAGGTTGCCGCTTAAGCCAATGGAGCACTATGTTCGGTTCTGACGGCAAGGAACCCCTGCAACTCATGGCACACCACAGCTTCCGATGCCAGTGGCTCAGATGTGGAGTTACACGTCGCGCCGCGCAGCAACAGCTAAGGTCTGTCTACACTTGACGCTCCAAAGCGTATGTTAAAAACTTTTAATACGGTCATAAAATAGAACGCGCATGCAGTTTATTTCGGAGTATCCAGTGCCGACATAAGTTAATGATTATAATGGTTCAATCCGTAGGCTTTGTTGTCGCACGGTCACGTCCATGGTAGACACGGTCGCCTAGTTAGCTATTGGTTGTTATTTGGGTGCAGGCATCAGCAAAGTTGTTTGTTGCTAGTAAAAAAAGGCGCTTTATTCTGTAGGTATGTTACTCGGTGTTGCGAGGTAATTTTTCTTCCAATACCTAGTAATATGAGCTTCTGGTACGATACTTGTACATTTCTAATCTGGCAACACTGGGAAACGCTTGTCAAAGTGTAAAGTGGTTAAACAACAGTCAAGCTGCTTTTTTGGTCAAGTAGTTAAGTCAAGTAAGCTTTATTATATAGCGCTTTATACTGTACGATACATATTGTTTTAAATCATCAAATATGAGACAGACAAATACTGTAATTATTCAGTTAAATTCATTGTTGATTCAGTTCATTCAATAATGGTCAATGTAGCAAAATTCATCAATTATGCAGTCAGATGGATAATTTTATTGAGTAATAAGTGTATTTTAAAGTTGTTAGAAAAACTACTAGTAGCTTGCCTAACAAAAACCTAACTCTAATAAAAACTAACCAAAAGACGCTCAAAGAGGCAGTATCGTTTAAATGCATAACTATCATATTTAATAGTTTTGAATTTA